>OX235274.1:30998051-31598051 GCA_944472155.2 Trichobilharzia szidati
CCTTGCTGACTGATGATTGCCAACTAGTACGAAACCTAGGCCAGGTGAGGCTTCCTGCAAATTGCCTCCAACCGTCTAATATCAACAATTCATTATTGGTGACAAACAATTATACTTAATTGAAAACTTCATGAAAGTAAAACAATCTTTTAATTGATTAAAGGTGGCCATTAAAAATTTTAAAAGACTGATTAGCCGTCAAAGAATATTTTTCCTGACAAATTAGTCATCAGATTCTGCAGTTATATGTCCATAATTATTAAAGAACTGTTGTTAGTGACAACAGTAATGTTTGAAATAACATTGAATCAATATTGTCAACAGATTACAGTCCCAAAGCATCTGGAAGCGAAAATGTACATCAATATAACACTAAAACGGAATTTCACATAAATTAAGAAGAGGAATACGGGATTTATGAATTTACAGATTCCATGGCAGGTCAGAGTGGTAATAGTGGCTGGCTGGACCTATTTCTTCTGCACACAGAACTCCTCTTGTTTAAGGCGAACTGCAATGGCCTCAACTGTCTGGAGTATTCGCTACACGACAGATGATGGAATAAGACTCTTTTTTACTAGCTTTATGGCTTGTTTGGACTACATCTTTATTTAGCCACACTAGTAGGTGTTCCCAAGCAGTCCCTAGAGCAACGACCAATATAACTGGCTCTAGAGATGAGCAGATGGAAATATGAGCTGCAAATTAACGAGATTAAAAGTTCTTTGAATTAATTTTCTGAATTTGTTGGTTATGATTTCACTTGGCACATCACCTTTGAATTGCAGTCATCAGGTACAGGGGAACTCTTTCCCCCTTTGATCACCATGTGTTTCATGATGAACTATTCTGGATAGTTATTTACAAAATTAAGGTGTCATATATACAATCTTAAGTTTATTTTCAATAGTATCTTAGGAATAAATAGGTCTGACCCTGTAGCTAAGAGTCTTTACCAAATTTCTTTTGTACTCAAGGGGAACAAAGCTTTGGAAATGCGTGATATTGTCCTGTCCATATACGTTTCTTATACAGATTCCCTTTTATAGTATTCTTTAGTCAGTATTTAACAGCTAAGCACCACCAAGATAACATACTGAGTTCACAAATCCATTCTACCACTGATTTCCCCTTTTAACTACTACTACTTACTACTAATACGCTGAAATGATTTAACTGTTTACTTAGTTCACTACTTACTGTACATCAATTAAACTTCCTGTCTGATAGGAAATTATTGATTATTCTAGTCAAATTTACTCACCTATATATATATATATATATATATGCATAATTGCTAAAAGCAAACTAAGTTATTCTATAAATTTAATAACATAAGGACTAACTGAAATGATTGAGAATACGAGTTATTGATCTTCTTTGTAGTTAATGCTTATTGTTATTATTATTATTTGAAATAAATCAATGCATATGGCGATTAAGAAGAAGGCGGATTTGTTTCTCAGACACTCATGAAGATAAAAATTTGGTAGGTAGACAAAACGAACTGAAAGATATACAAAACACCTGAAAAATGATGGAAGAAATGAAACAGAGATCTTTTCAACGTATTACACAAAAATAGATCTGCCTTTCCTCTAATGAACACGGTTTTCATTTTTATGGCTAATGTCTATAAAGGTAAAGTCGATTTTAAGTACGCTGTAACTGTTACATGCACTGTCTTTTGAGCAACTATAAGGAATATTCGATTACTCTAAACTATAGCGACCTAAAACGAAACTACCTAATGAAGACCTTGACAAATCCCTATCCACCAATCAGATGCGTCTTAGGTAAAAGCGCGTAATTTTAAAAAAGAACCATTTACATAAAAGTAATGCAATGTTTAAAAAGATATGTGCATATGTTCCAAGAAAACCGTCCAATTTCTCATAGGAGTCCTCATAGTTAGGTTAAATCAGTTTCGAGATAACTGTAAGTCATCATGTGTTCTTGACCCATTCACCGCTTTCATCCCCTTTTCTAGGTGATTCCAGAAACTTTCGATGGAGTTTGTTTATGTGAGTCCCATAGAAAGGATTAACGAAATCATCTGTATGATTGACGACGTTGTGAATAAAGCTGTTGCTACTCCATTGGTCTGTGTGAATGGTTATGCCAGATAGGGCTAAAAGTTGGTTAATAGGTAATAAAACATTTGCACTATGAGTAGGGATCGTTTGGATGTATCCTTTCCGTAGGTTGGCGTCAATGTAATCCCAAAACCTACTACCGTTGATTAGCACTCAGTTCTATCGTTTTCTCCCTTCCACATAGTATTTAAATACGTAATTCGTGCACAGCATCCATCCGTAATATTACGGACTAATGTAATCTAATCAGAATCGGAAAGGCAAGATACACCTTTATCAATCTGATATCGGTTTGGGAATCTTCTGCACTCAGCAGAAAGAACAAGATTCGAATTTTCAGTTCTTCTATCTAGGTCACGCGTTACGAAAAGCATTTCCAACAGCCTACTGTGGACTTTTATCAACAGCTGCCTTCGCCAGATCCACATTGAAGATCAAATGGCCAGAAATAATTAGCGATAAGAAATTCTGCGAACGAACTAACCAAGGGCTGATTGCTCAGCAAGTATTTAGGAGCAAAAGGAGGTGGATCGGGCATTCACCGGCTGAGGAGGCCTTCGAATGATATCGCGCGCCAGACCATCGCTCGAGTGGAACCTGAATGGGAAACGATCAGTGGGTCGTCGATGCGAGGGTGACATGGAGGAGGTCGTGCAAGAAGGAGATGAGAGATTATAGGCAATCGTGGGCCCAACTAAAACGGACAGCAGAAAACAGAACAAAGTGGTGATGTGTTGTCGAAGCTCTATATTCCATTCGGAACGCAAGGGAATAATAATTTAATTTGACTGGTTGCTCATGGTCGTTTATCCGTTCATATCGTTTTGGACTGCTATAGTTTATAGTCACTGAATATTCCTCTGTTTTTGAAAAGGATTTTGACAGTGTTGAAACTCCACATAGTTACTGTAGTCTATAGCGGGTATTGTTTTGATGTCATATTTAAATTCTGCTCTTTAATAATGAGGATGTCCCATTGGAAGTTGACGTTTACTTTTTTAAAATGGAAATTGTTTCAAGTTCGATCACAAACTGATTTCAGTTATAGAATCATTGGAAACCAGAAAGGACTGAGAAGTTGTTTCCTCCTTGCCTAGAACATCTCAGAAGTACGCATCATGTGAACCCAGAGCCAGCCAGAGTTCGAACCCAAGACCTTCAGGTTACTAGGCGAGCCTCGACGGAATCCCGCTGCCTGTCAGCTCTAACTTTTGACAATTCGCGATACTTAGTGTGACTACCAGCTAATGTCATCAGTTAGTTCTTGTCCTAATATCCAAAATGATGCATCCCGTAGGTCATAACTTCTCACTAGAGCAGGTAACTAAAGCGTATGGTGAGTCAGTAGGAAGCACTGGATTAATTTTCAAGTATTGTTTTGCAGCGATTTGACTGATTCCCGTCTTCATTATGAATAGGTTTCAGTTACAGAGATCCCTACAAATCAATCCTTGAAAATATTATTCTCACAAAATAAGCCTCCATCTGACCTGAGCATTATTCATTAACAGACTTTTCACCCGAATTTTAAGGCGAAGGATTCTCAGTATTAATTAATCAATTGAGGAATTGATTCGAAGTCTAATCATCAATTTTCCTCTTTTTCTAGTGAGAGGCTGGGATGAGCATGTATTGATTCCTCTGAAAACCAGCGTGTAGATGGCCGATCAGTCAATGAGTGTATAATTGGGAAGTCCGTGGCACAAAAGGTGGTTCTCATAGCCCAAGTACGGTCTAGTGTGTAGCGCTTTAGCGTCTAAAACGTTTGGTACTGAGTTCTATTGTCAGTGGGAACACCGTGAGTCACTCAGTGGGGAATGCAGATACATTTAGATGATGCGTCCCAAACAGAACTAAATGTTTTTATTGGACACTAGTAACTAGTGTTACGTGTCTAGTCCTTTGTTTGGTGCAGACTGAATTCTATCTGTCAGGTTTGCAATGTAGCCACCATTCTACGTAGCTCGTTATCACGGTACACATTGATACGCCTTGCTGATGAGTGCCAACTAGCACGAAACTCAGGTCCAAGGCTCCCTACCGACTGCCTCCAACTATCTAATATCATCAGAACTAAATGTGCCTACTGAATTCCACTGCTAGCCACCATCCATCAAATCACTTCAAGTTAATCCTCAGCCATCGGTGAAACGTCCGTGCTAGGAGCCAATGTGTCAACAGGGGACGGACATATTGGTTCAGTCAATCAACGGAAAAATCATAACTGAATTAGAAATTCCGCTTCTATTAATTGTGAAAAAAAATGTTAATTTGAGTAATGGCAAAGCATACCTCTAAATTCACCAATTTCAATGAATAAGTCATCCCGATCTGTGGCAGTAAAGTTTGTTTTATAGTCCTATCTAGGCAGCAGACATGTGTACCCTAGTGATGTTCATTTTTGGAAGGCGTATGCTCTGACATTCCTCGTTCACTTACAGATTTTTTTCGCCTATATATTTTTCCCTACTGAAATTAAACCAAAAAGTTTTTCCCCCATCTGTCTAAATAATGAACACTTTCTTGGGTTTCTATCTCTAGAATGACAATTAGACAATGGGGAGAAAAGTTATTGTGTTTCTATTTCATTGTGAAGAAAAAGCACACAGTGATTCCAAGCTTGATCACGAATTGGTTTACGTTAGAGAACCATTGGAAACCAGGGCCCACTGGATAGCTGCTTCGTCCTACTCAGGGGCTCGTCAGCAGTACACAATCAAACCACTGGAGTTTGGACCCACTACATTCTGGTTACAAGCAAGCAAGCTCGTATACCATTCAGCCAGTGGGTCCCAACTCAATGGGCAGCACATGAATTCTAGTCCCTACCAATTCGTGACATATTTAGCACCAGCCAGTGTCATTGCTGGTGAGTATTCGTCCTCACTCCTAACCTGGTGAACCCTAGTGGTTACTAAAACTCCAGGCAACTTTGTCATGCAGCCATGCACTAGCGAACATCAGATTGATTCTGCATCAGATTCACTGAGGTGTTAGAAGCAAAAACCTAAACAAAAGATTGCAGTTACCTTGACCACTTCTTCAATGTTTTCTTTCTCTAAATAGACTATTAAACAAAACAAAAAACAACACGTGCGGAGGCAATAGCTGATATGTTAAGTGTTACAATGAAACAAATGAACCCAATAAGTGTCTCTCAATTATTATTATCATGATCATGTTTTTCTCTTCTCTTCATTCAACAAAAGTTTCCACCTTTTTATTCTTTCTTCTCTTTCCCCTTTCTTTTTTGCTTTTGTTTTATTTTCTTGATTCATGAGGTGATGTGATGATGTTAATTTGATAACACTCACTCCTCTTGGGATTTTTCCTCATCAAAAGAGTAATCACCATTAAAAATAGCGCCTATAGAAATTAACACACAAGTTTAAACAATAAGTATGGTAGAGACTGAAATAGAATGTATTCAAACAAACGAATGAACCAAAAAAACAATAAGAGAGAAATAAAAATAAATATATTATAAATTCACTTAATAACCCTTATATAAAAAACCTTATTGAGTAGAGGTAGGCAAGCAAGCTTCTCAAGTGTCTAATAACTGTTTCTTCTAGTACTTATGAGAAAAAAAGGCATGTATGTGATGAAAAGATAGATGTTTAGGTGTCTTGATGACTCTGTTGAAGTAGGCAACTCATCATTTCGGATAATAATAATGATGAATAATGTGAAAAATCTGCTGCTCCTAGTGCTGCTTCTGCTGCTGAAGAAGATGAACAATGACTTTGATTTATCAATGCGTTAGAATGATTTCTTTTTTGGGGAAAAAAAGCATAATCTTCTATCTCAAGTGTCTTTATAGCTTAAAAGCGGGGAGAGAATTAATAACACAGAAATAACTGTGTGCATAGCAAGTGAATGAGATAATTGAATTACACATTAGATTTTATTAGTGATTGCAAAGTATTAAAGAATTATTGAACATCTGGCTGGTGTGCGTGTGTGTGTCAGTGAAAATAATAAGTATGAATTGTGAAAATTCAGCAATAGGACTTCTAAGACAATGTCAGTGTTGGAAAACTCTACTGTGGTCGTTTTCACTACTGAAGAGAAACTGAACCAGATATCTGAAATTAAATATGTCGGATAGCGATACCTATGAGGATTCTATGCCATAGTTTATTGCATTCATAGACTTAAACGAAGAGATTTCCATTCATTGTTGGCGAATACCTGGAATTAAGGATTGTTTGACACATTTACAGAATTAATTTTGAGTAACCTGGTTTCTTTTTTTGTCATTTAGGCTGTTAATACGAACGAAATGCATGTCCAAGATTCTACTGCTTATTGCTATTCCGTTTGGTTGAGTGGGGAACATGGGCTTTCAGCAGTACATCCCCATTTCACTCTATGTTCTCTGCTGCCTCCATTAGCTGACTCCATGACTGCCCATTGGCTTTCGTTCCCTGCTCACATGATCTCCTCTATGTCACCCTGAAACACCCAGCTGGTAGATTCCTGTTTGGGTCCCACTAGACGGCCTGTACTGCACACGATATCACTAAACGGTCACTCCAGCGTATGCCAAATCCATCTCCATTGCCTTCTGAATATTTGTTTGGCAACAGGTTCGTGGTTAGTTCGTTGCCAGAGTTCCCTGTCGCTAATCCTTTCTGACCGGTCATCTCATCTTCAGATATCGAAACAGCAAAGAAGTCAGCAGTTGATAAGAGTTCGCAGTAGCCTGTTGGAAATGCTTTTGATAACATACCACCTCTATGAGGCATACAGAAGCAGCGGATGACTTGACACTAGTGATGAAAATCCGAATTTTTTACCTTATGTTTAGCACAACAGATTTCCACACGGATTTTAGATTAATGAAGTTCTGTCCTGCTTTCACGATATTACCTATGACATTCTCAAATATTCCGCCTGTATTTGAAGCGATTTTGCCTAGATTTTTGAAACATTGATGGTGATTAGTGCTTGTTGTTGTTGGTTAAATGTCCTTATCACCTCTATCTTCTGTATGTTTGCTGTGCTATCAAATACTACTAACTTTAAGTTAGTAGTCGTGGTAATACCAAGGCATCCATTTAAGCATCGCAGATGTAAGAATTAGGACGACCGAACTGGGTCACATACATCAACGGGTAGTCTCAAATATGACGGAACACATACATTGCATGTATGTGTTTCAAAGGAATACGAAACTTTGTGTATCTTGAAACAGTACAAAATATTTAGCAGCCAGTTATAACGGGAAATTACCTAGGGTTGTGGTTAGAAGTCGTGACCAGCAGCGTCTTCCAAGTCAGGTTAGGGAACAGTTGCTCACCGGGGACAGTGACTAACTGTCGCACTATATGCTGCAAATTGACAGCAGCGGTTGGAATTCGTGGGCCAGTGGCTGAGTGGTCTACAACCTCGCTTTGTGGTCTGAAGGTTTGGGGTTCGATTCCTTATTTAGTCACCTGGTGCGCACCGATGAAGAGCCACAATTTAGGACGAAACAGCCATCCAGTAATAATTTTTAACGGGTGCTTAGGAGGATCAAAAACGACAGACTCTATGGTGTGATTTCTTCGTCGTAGAAATATTAAAGAGATTTTTTCCGGGCTTGTCTCGATCACCACTACTGATTAGGTGAAAACTCTAACTACTAAAAGTATCCATTATCATGGAGCCGTTATAAAAGCCTCCTTTCTTCTTTTACAACAATTCACATAGAACGAAGAAACCTCCATCAAACCATTTTGATGACTACAATTCATTAGTTGTTGTCTGTGTATTATTATTATTATTATCACTTTTTATATGGATGAGCAGAAGATTGTTCTCTCTACAAAGTGCCACCTTTAATATTACTGCTGTAACGGTAGAAGATAAGAGACCTGGTAATAGGATGTCTACTTGGAGTCTGATGTCTCTATATACGAAAATTATGTATACCTTTATGAAAATTGTCATTTGTACAGATCTTCCGTATTGTTGTGTTGAGTCCGCCTTTCCTATTGTCTTTCTTTGTCCCTCATGTTTTACCACAGTACTGGTTCATTTGCTCTCTTTTACGTCAAATCTTTCTCTCTCCTATTTGATATTTTTATGTACCGATGAATGTATCTTTATACACTACTGATAAATCTTGTCAGTAGCATACGCCACATTAATAATAATTACTTCGAACAATTTAACTGTAGCACACACACACACACACCTACCAGGGAAGCATCGTTTCAACTACAGGCGGACGGAACTGACGAGGATATCAAAGCAAGACAAGCTTTTACTACTCTCAAGTCAGTATGGAGATAGATCAACAGCACTCATCAACAGCTGTCTTCGCTCAATGCTCAAGATCAGATGGCCGGTTAGGAAAGATCAGCAGTAGGGATCTCTGGGAGTAAACCAACTCAGAAGGAACCGATTGTGAAAGAAATAGGCAGGAGGAAATGAAGATGGATTGGACATACTCTGAGGAAACCATCAAGTGACATCACTAGACATGCCATGACTCGAGTGGAACCCGAAAGGGAAGCGGCGAGTTGGTCGTCAGTGCTAGGGTGACTTGGAGGAGATGAAAATGTGTGAACAGACTTGGAGCCAGGTGAAGACTCTAGCAGAGAACCGAACGCAATGGAGACGTGCGGCTGAAGCCCTATGTTCCTCTAGGAATTAAAGGAAATAGTAATAATAATACACAAGACAAGCAAAGCCTACATATTATTTTTATTAGAATTGTTGAATACTCTATTTCATCACCATGTGTCATAAACTCCCCCTACTTACTACTTACTGAAATATTAAACACCAAACAAAGTTCTACCACCAGAAAAATAACAAGCGATAAAAGAACCCCACTAAGAATGAAAGGTAGCCCTGTTTAATACAGTTAGTTCATCATAAAGTTTAATTCTGTCAGAGTTCTATTGTTGTTTTTTCACCAGTTTCTTTTCCATATTGTTATCTGCCTTGTCATCATTAGCCATCTCAATAAACAGAACCACACAGGATTTTTATTTCAACTTTACAGTTTTATCGTTTCTAGTTGTTTTCTGGTGTTGTGTGATATTTCCTGTTTGTGTTTCCATTTCGAGCCTTCTCTCTACACCTACACACACAGTCCTGTTCACTCTCTACTCAAACACCACCACCTTGCTTTTCTGTCTTCATGTACAACAGTATGTTGTTGTGTTGGTTGACTTTACTCACTATTTGAGTTGTTGTTTTTGTTGTTGTTGTTGTGTTTTTTCTCTTTTTCAACATGTTCTCATTCATTTGTCTATGTATACATCCATATGTATTTCCAATGAATATAAATCACAAACATACAAGACTTTTTACTCCAATATCTCAGGTATTCGGAAGCCGTACTTCCTTGCTTGCTCATTTATTGCTTATAATAATTTCTCCCTTAACTCCATTTTTTTTAAATTTTCATGATACACTGTGAAAAAAAAATAGAAGGCGGTTTGAGTAATTTCCTCAAAAAATATTTTTTATTTCCCTCTCTGATGTGAAACAGCTTTTCTTTTGTATTTGAATGAAGAAGGAAGGACAAGAACAGCGCAACAGAAGCAGCAGCAACACATACCGGGATAAAACACTCACAACCACACACACGCATAGACAACATGAATCGAGGCCAATGATTAGGTAACAAAAGAAAACAAGAGTTGAACAGTAAGAATATGTGATGGAAGCAGAGAAAATTAACAGGAAACCCTCATACACACAATGACATTCAACACGCACACACACAGACAAACAAGGAGGCATACAATTTCTTGCAGTGATTATATATATACATATATATATTCGATAGACACAAGTTAACCGTCAAGGCTGCTAACAAGTATCAGAGAGAATTTGGGTCATACAGAATTCACATTCATTCTATTTATACTGCTAAATAAAACAAGCGATTCTTTTAAAGTTTTCTATTCAACAGAAGAAACGGCAGAAGAAAACAATATATATATATGTATGTATATGATCAGATAATATGTGGCAATCGAGTATAATGTTTGATTATATCATATAAACAAAAGGAAGGAGGAGGTCGTAATTTATTATTTGAGAACAACATTGCTAATTTTTTCTTCCCTCCTTTCTTTCATCCATTCATTCATTTATTATTTTTTTAAACTTGTTTTCGCGGAAAAGCACTTTTCTTTCAGTGTTTTAAAAGAGGAGAAATAATAATTTTAGTGTAGAAGTAATAAATGGGACATTTTCTCTGTTCAGTGTAGATTTTGTCATGAATCGAAGTTGCTTTGGTTATAGGATTTCATCACTAGCTGGCATTGGTTAGAGAGAATCATTGGTAAACCAGCACTAGAGTACTGGATAGCCATCTTGTCAGCCTAGTTTTGGACTCTTGAGTGTTATGCACCCACCACCAGAGTTCTGACCCAGTACCTTTTGGTTACAAGGTGAGCTGGGACAGGATCCAATGGTCAGTCCATGAATTTGAACTTCTGCCAATTCATGATATAGTGCGACCATTAGCTAATGTCATCACTGGCGAGGCTTTGTCCTCACACCCGACCTGTTGCACCCTACTGGTCACGACGTCCCACCTGAATGGGGCCAGTTGCCAGTGAGTATCTCATCGATATTCAAGTATTGGTCAGTAGGGATTTGAATGATTGGTTACAGGTAGGTGCGTACTGATGAAGAGTCCCAAACAGGTGAGACGAAACAGCTATCCAGTACTCCCTGCAGGTTTTCCAATGGTTCTCTAACCGATAATGTCAGCTCATGATGAAATCCTGTTACCAATCAATCAAATCCCTACAAACCAAAATTTGAAAAGCTTTATTTTCTCCAGAACCATTCATCATTGGTTTGATATGGTTGCAAATCTCTTAGGAGATATTATTTCCTTCGATGTTATAGATGCGCTAGCCATGCTGACGTGTACGCCAATCACCTCCAAACATCTAGGAGCAAACTGAATCTTATTGCTGATCAAAAATCTAATCACACGAATATATATATGTATATATGTATACATGTTGTCAAGGGACTTAGCCCTAAGTTCCTATTGTAATGAAGACGTCTTCGCTTTGAACCGATAAATACTATGTATTTGTTTCAACTTTAAATTCAAAACACCAGTATTCCTTGAACGAAATTATATTGTTTGGCAATTAAAGCGAAACAATATACAAAGTTTTTATTCGTATTTGTTTCCACCTTCATTCAACTTGCAAGCGATCGAACCATTCGCGCCTTCGAGTTGCCCACCAATGGCTGCCAGTTCCAATAAACAAACGTTCAGTGTTCACGTCCATTGACACATGTCTTATATTAGTACTTACTGACAATGCTGAACATTAAAAACACTAAAGTGTTAGCCCCCCTACCCCGCCAACATCATTTCATTCAATCTTTGAATACCTTTCATATTTTGCTTGCTTGAATTAAATTTCTTTCACTTAATGAAATATCAAATAAGCTAATGAGGTTAATAGCTTTATGATCACATGTAATTATTATCTGATAAGTAATATCTCTATACGCAGGTGAATGCCTAAACGCGTAGGTGAACATTCATACCTCTGAGTACGTTTATATGTATATACGCAGTCTTGTGCTCACATTATTATTTCATTTCCCGATAAATCATTTTTCATTATATAGCTCTGCTTAATAGTGCTATTCTCAGAATTACTGTTGAAATTCATTTGACTCAATTGTAATAATACTAACAGTAACATTACTACTAATAATACTATCAGTAGGGTAATTAGTACACGTAAAGTGAAGAAATTCTTGTTACTAAAAGCTCGCGATTCAGTAGAAGTATCTTAAATCTATGCAGAATCACATTAACAAGTTGACTTATTGTTTATTCTTTTATTTTTCTCTTCGTTTTCATTCTTTCTTCTTTTAAAAATAAATTTAAATATACACATATTTGAATTCCAGAATTATTCACATTATTAATTAATCAGGTACATGATACATACACACTTACATACATATATCAAGTCATCCGATCCGATATTCACTGTTGTAAGTAACGTCTTGAATCTAGATCTGCTTACTCACACTCATTGAAAATTATCAATAACCAGAAGGAGTATAAGTGGACTCATGTTTTAATAAAACTCAAATGGCTTCCTCTCTTTTTCCTTTTTTCTTCTGTTTCTTTCAAGAATTGACTTCTGTAGGGATTGTATTTGTTTCAGGTCGGACTACGGATTGATATCAGTTAGAAAGTACTGGATAGCTGTTTCATCCCACTAGCTTGAGATTCATCGGCAACACGCACCCACTGGGTTTCGAACCCAGGACCTTCCGGTTACAGGCAAGCGAGCTCGTAGACCATTCAGCCACTGTGATCTGACTCAATGGCTGACACATGAATTGTAACTTCTACCGATTCGTGATAGTTAGCACGACCACCAACCAATGTCATCAACAGGAATTCCATTCTCACTCTGACTGGATGGACCCCATTGGTCACGACTTCTCACTAGAACCTCAGGGAACTTCGTCCTGTAGCAAGTCACTAGCGAGGATCAGATTAATTTTCAACAATTAGTTTGTTTCTTTTACAAACTTAGAAATTCAGAGATATTGTAGTTACTTATATAAGATAAGCTAATATCATTAAGTAACTGGAAAAATTTAAAAGAGATTGCCTCCTTTACTTATCCAGCTAGGAAGCATCGTTTCAACTACAGGCAGTCGGAACGGATGAAGATGTCAAAGTCAGTCAGAATCGCAAAAGGCAAGACACGCCATCATCAATCTGAAACCATTTTGGAAATCTTCCGCACTCAGCATAATGAACAAGAATCTCATTTTCAACACCAATATGAAGTTGGTTCTTCTGTACGAGTCAGAAAATTGCACTGTGTGTCAGTCACGAAAGTGATTTCCAACAGCCTGCTGAAGACTTTCATCAACAGGTGCCCACTTCGCTGCATACTGAAGATCAAATAACCAGCCAGAAAGAATTAGCAACAAGAAACTCTGGCTGGGAACAAACCAACCAAGAACCGATTACTCAACAAATATGTAGGAGAAAATGGAGATGAATCAGGCATACATTGAAGAGGCCGTCGAATGACATCGCTCTAGTGGAACCCGAATGGGAAGTGACGAGTGGGTCGTCGATGCGAGATTGACATGGAGGAGATCGTGTGGCGAGGAAGAGGAGATGAGAGAGTTTGGTCAATCGTGGACCCAGCTGAAAAGGACGGCAGAAAACAGAACAAAGTGGAGATGTGTTGTTGAAGCCCTATGTTCCATTCGGAACCCAAGGGAATAATAATAATAAATACAAGTAAGTGTCACAGAAATTTCGATGAATTGTTATTTTAAAAAAATAAAAATTCTCTTGCCCTTCATAAGGTTTAATCAGGGATTGATATCAGTTAAAGAAGCCGTGGAAACTAGCCAGGGATTACTGGACAGCTGTTTCGTAACCTAATGTAATAAAATAAGGCCAAAAGTTCGAAAGAAAGAGAGAAATTGGGGAAGAACTACTCAGAAGTCAGCATCAATGGTCACTCAGAAAGACGATTGCATGTTGTATAAGGTGGAAATTTTCTTGGTTTCTGATAGAGCGCATGTGATATTTCTAGAACCATAGCGCTATATACTACTCATAGATTTGAGTAGTTTCCAAATAACCACGTTAAGAAGTAGTGCTTGACAGTGAACTAGAAGTGATTTTAAACACGTGACAGGTGTTTTGCTTGTTTTCGATTTGATTTAGCTGAAAGAGTCGAATCAGTTTAAACCATCTGAGTTAAAACTCGCTACCTGGATGAACTGGTAATATGATCTGAGCTCCTGACAAGAATTTGTAGGTATTACACTATGAAGATCATTGTGAAATGTTTTCAACGGGCAGCAGAATTTAATCTACACCTGCCCCATTCACTCGCTATTGAAGATTAAAACACAAAATAATCGAGCAAAGAATATTCTTTTCGATAAATTCCTCTTCCAGGCTCTACAATTATATATATGTTTATATACACAGAATATTTTAAATTAGTAGTTAATAACAATAGAAAGAAAAAGACTCTAGAATTTCATTTCTAGACGTCCTTATGACCAGAAAAGAGGATGGCACAATAAGAAGAAGTGTTTATAGAAAACCTGCATCAGCGGGCCAGTACACACATTTTCTCAGCTTTGTGCCCTTGAAATACAAACGCAATCTAATAAAGTGCTTGGTCCACGGAGCAAGAGCAAGAGAGATTTGCTCGGATGAATGTCTTGACGAGGAGCTTAACAATATTAAACGGTTGCTAAGTAAGAATAGTTATCCCGAAAAGTTTATTGATAAGAATATGAATCTAAAACCAAAACAGTCCAAGTTACCAACAGTTCCAAAGAAAGCCTTGTTCTTACAGATGCAGTTCCTAGGAGACAACACAAGTGAGATACTAACACATTGCCTCAGAAATTCGGTATAAAGAGCATTCCCTGCTGCTCATTTACGCTGTATCTTCAAAACCACTCCTCTTCTGCGTTCGGGAATAAAAGACTAACTGCCTAATTTCGCCTCTTCCATGTGTATATACCTATTTAACTGCTCCTGTGGAGCCAGTTACATAGGCCGTACAATCACGCGTGTTTCGCGTCGAATTTCCGAACATCACCCTGCGTGGTGATTGACGTTAACCATGCTTTCAGGGCCATTTACCGCATACCAACAAATCTTAAATTTGCCTTAAGAGTTCGACAACTAAATATTGCTGAGGCTGTGGGGATCCATATTAACAAGCCTAATTTGTGCATCCAAAAGAAGTAAGTTCACACACTATCATTACCTTGGCCATCTAAGTTTGAGTGATCCTGAATTTTTGTGGAATTTTTCTAATTTTAGTTGATATTCTATTCGCTACTGTATCTTTATTTTTATTATTATAATTTAAGCATCTTTAATGAACTGTGATTCCATTGATCTTACTGTAAAAATCTATATTATTTTTAAAAAATACTACTATGTTATTGACTACTATTCTAGAATATTCTATGTATATAAACATATATATATAATTGTAGAGCCTGGAAGAGGAATTTATCGAAAAGAATATTCTTTGCTCGATTATTTTGTCTTTTATATATGTCTGAAAGAATATTTTTGCAATATTGAAGATTAAGTTGCTAGAATGGATAAACAACAACAAGGAATTCTGGTGGACAACGAATCAGCCAACAGATATGCAGAAGAAAATGCAGGTTGTTTGGATACACGTTGAAGAGAGCTTCAAGTGATATGCCAAGCTGTCGAGTGAAACCTGAATGGAAAACAACCACTCGGGTATGAGTCCCAGGATGATACATACTTGAGACTTTAAATCATCCCATCCGGAACTGGTAAAGATAGGCGTAGCTAGTAAGCCAGAGGACTTAAATAATGAAATCGAGCATATGAAGAAAATATTACTAGTGAATAACTAACTATCCACTAGAATTTATTCAGAAATGTATGTAAGATTAACAGTGGAAATGACAAAAATAACAAAAATAATATAGAATTGAAAGCCTCTGTAGTACTGCCGTATTATAAAGAATGAACGTCAGAGGCCTTATGTACGATTCTCAATGAGGCTGGAATTTGGATGGTATTTAAGCCAACTAACTCTCACAAAGATAAACGTTGTTGGCTTGGGGACCCAACAGATCCAATTAAGAAAAATAATATAACTTATCAAATGTCATACAATGACTATGGGGTAAATTGTATAGGTCAAACTAGTAGATCATGGTCAACTAGATTATTATTGGAACATAAAAGAACATTCTTTAATTTTTTTTTTGTCTATACAAGTTTTTTGGCTGTTACATGAACTTATTTGAAATTATGTCCGAGTATAGATTGCAACACACTGTGGTAATTAAAAGATTAAAACAAATTGAAATAGAGGAAAGCCAATGCATCGTAACACATAGGTAAAGAATCCTACACAACCCAGTGATTTAAACAAGCAGCCGTTTTCTTTTTGTGAATCATAAAATAGTGCGAACTTTTCATAGATGGCTGTTTGCTGATTATTTTCCCATAATTTTAAAGCGATAAAACCTAGTCCCTTGATGGCCAACATTTCATCATTACAGGTCGTCATTCAAAACTATTCGTCCACTTCTAAAGTAATTTTGACTAATAGTGTTCAGACAGACGGCTGCTTGTCCTTAAAAATAGCATGTTTAACACTTTTCGGTCCATTTTTAACCCGCTACCAGGGATGTTCATATATGTATCTCTCAAAATATTTTTGATTGTATTTCTTTTTTTTTAGTTTTTAATTGTCTGTCCTCAGTTTTATAAGTGTTATTTGATATTTGACAAAAGAATATTAAGTGCCTACTTCATTCGCTTATATCTACCGTGAAACACTTCGCTTTTATTGTATTCATTTTAAACAACATAGAATAAGTGGGATGTTTTGAAATAGATTTACAATATAGTACTATTCCCCAGCATGTGTTTCAAGGAAACTCGCAAAATAATACAGAGAAGTTAATCTCTAACTTTATACCAGATCGTCGTGTGTTCAGTGGAGTTGAATTATATACTAATCCGAAATTTCGGTATTTTCCAGTTTGTAATAGTTATTTGTAATAGTACTTCACAATGACCGAATCACAGGAAATCAAACAACATCAGAGAGGGTCGAACTTAGGAATTTATACTTGGCAAAATTAACTGTAATTCATATAATAAATATTAACAATCAATAGTAAGCATTCAAACAATAAAGTAATAGAAATTGTCAGTCACCACACCAGTGTACTCCGAAAGCATCAAACCGATGAAACAACTGGTCTCACTGACTGACTAAGTTCCAGCATACAGCTTAGCATAAAAGTGCAGTAGTTCAAGTTACCACACTTCATGTAACACATAAAGGTAGAAAGAAGGGGAAAAACATTCGGGCAAATAAGTTCATGGTGTCATTTGATGCACAACCTTCTTGTTCACAATGATTCCAATCAATGAAACTATTCAGATTATCTGTCAACAGTTTGATCTTCTACCAATTCCAGAGTGTGTGCAATTCCAGTTTGACAACAGTCTTTACCGCCAAATAGATGATGTAGCTATGGCAGTCCACTTAATCCTGTTTTAGCAGATATATTCATGTTCAACCTTGAAAGAACAAAGTTGAAGTATGCAATCGAAGAAACAACTTCTGACTGTCGATATGTCAATGACACATTTTTAGTGTGCAATAATGAAAGCCATGCTTCCTACTTACTCATATTATTCAATGACGCACTTACAAATATTGAATTTACTATAGAACTTGAAAATGATGGAAAGTTCCATTTCCCCGACATTACTATGGAATGCCTGGAAGATGATAGTCTCCAGAAGTCAATTTACCGAAAGCCCACATGGAGAGGACAATACCTACATTTTTATAGTTTTTGTCCAAATAGCTCTAAACGAGGACCAGTCACCATTGTAAACTACAGAGCTAGGAGATTATGATCTACAGAGAAATTAGAGGAAGAATTTATGTTTGTCGAAAATATGTTGAAAAGCGGCGGTTACCCTCAAAGGTTCATTAAGAAGTAGGGAAGATCTGAAGGATCAAATATCAAGCAAATCACAGTGGAAAAAAGCCAGTCTACATTCAACTTGATTTTAAAGGTGAAAATATTGCAGCAATTGTCAACAGAAGATTGAGGACGTCACTAGGCAGAGCATATTCTACCGCTAAGCTGGTTCCCCTCTGTCGAACAAACTGCTCTTTGGTGCAATCTCATGTTAACTCCAACTGTATATGCAAATTTACATGTATCTGTGGGAGCAGTTACATTGGAAGAACAGAAAGAAGAAGGGCATACCTCTGATTTTCTGAACATGTACCAAAAAGCCTATGCCTAAAGGGAACAAATGCTTTAAACAGTGTCATCGCCAGACATCTCCTTGACACGGATCTTGAGGTGGACGTCACAAGATCGTTCAAAATTATCAGCAGGCAAAAGAGTTCAGTTCTCCTTAAGTTTTCGAAAGCAATTTCCATCAAATGCCTGAAACCCGATATATGTGTTCAGAAAGAAGAGGTTATCAGTCTTTTCTTAATAATAATATATACATATATATATATTATTATTACTGTATGCATTTATTGATCGACTGATTTTGTTTAAAAATGAACTCTGTGCAAGTATGCCAAAACTGTTTCTGCAGATATGCTTAATAATGACTTTGGCCTGTAAGTAGCTGATGAGAAGCCAACGAAATAAATGGTGGTACCATTTTCTCCTGCAAAAACTGTTGTTCTTGCTTCATTCAAATTCATTAAGGGGAATAAATGTATCAAATTATAATGAGCAGAGGTGGGATGGAGAAGGAATAGTACTAGTACTATGAAAAAACGATAGGGTCTGATGGATATAGGAGGTCACAGAGACTGAATGCATCTGAGCCACTGAGAACGATTATGAGTCATACTACCAGTAGTTTCCAATCACAGGTTCTTAACACCCTGAGGACTCCAACAAGGCAATCTACAGATCCATACTTCGCTGGCTGAAAGCAGCTGTCAAAGACTTCGTGGACTGATGCCAGGCTTTGTTTGGTTTGACCACTTCTAACTCTTTTCCAATCTGATCTTATGCTAACTAACACTACCAATCGACGAATGTGGTGGTCCGAAATGCACGACACGTGTCCCAGCCATTTCAAATGATATAGTTTCACAACCCAGTTGATTGACTGTCCTTCTTAACCAAGCACTCCACACCTAACCTCAGTACTGTTCTCTATATTATACTTAACACGGGTGATAGAATGCAAACATCTGTGGACAGAAACGTCTAAACTCATCACATCTTCCACCCTGAATTACCAAGTCTCACAGCAATAAAGGACGATGGAGAAAACTTCTGAACAGTATAAAGGTCCTTTCATCGAAAACCGAATATCAAGTGTGCGCTAGAGATGATGTAGGCTGGTAAATGTCACATAAGTCTTTTGTATCCACCAGCTGACATTTTGTCAGCCCTTAGTCCCTTGAGGCTGGTGCAACTTCCCAAATAAGTGAAGTGATCAATACGCTCAACCACTTCACTTTCTATCATTAAACTAGGAGTCGGTGCAGTGCAGCTGTGTAACATCTTTTTGCATCTGACAAGAGCTAATTGCACTGCAAACATTCGAAGGGATCTAGTGCTTACAGAACCCAATTGATGCATTCATTAACAAACAGTTCTTTTAGGTAATACTTCCAGCCGGTTCCATCCGCACTGTTGTAATGGAGTGCCACCTATATGGTCAGAGTGTTTCTCGGATCAGGATGATTTCGCAACCCTAATGATGAAGTATTTTAAGTGTGCAACCACTTGAATAATCAGTCGACAGCAGTACTCAGATTAGTACCGAATGTTACTATAGAAAACAAAGGATTTTTCTTCACTGTCGCAGGATTCCAAGATGTTATTAATATTATCAAAAACCTTCTTGTGCTATTCTTTCAGGCATATTTTTCCTTTACATTCTCAGCGGAACATAGGGTTTCAAGCTAGAGGCTTGAAGTTTCGGTAGCAGTGGTGTTTAATTTTATGGGATGGGGTTGCTAGCCTCATTTCCAAACTTCCCTGTCTACCAGTCTTATTACCGACTTATTGATGTAAAGGTGTGCGTCGGTGGCCAGGGATCGAACTCTGGACCATACAAGGCCTGGTTGGCGAACATTCTACCGCTGTGCCACCGACGCCTTTTCGTCACACAGAATTCTTAATATTACCATTTTACTAAACCTTTTAAAAGCCTTTCTAGATTCTTGCTATGAAGAATGATGATTCAAATATTTTATAATACTAATAATAATAATTATTATTATTATTTTATCTGGTTACAACAATTCAAGAAGAGATTAAGAATTTATGATCACACATTTAAAAACTAAATCATATTTTGATTCCAAATTCTTATTTTCGAAATGGCGCCAGTGTTTATTCACACTGGTGTTCATTACATTAAGAAATATGTTGATATTAACAATAAATTTACACATGAATTGTTGTAGTAACTAACACACTTACACATGCACACAATTCCATGGTATGGTATTTTATGATCGCTTGTTTAATCTGGTCTTGTGTTTATAATGCACAAGTGTGCGGTGCTATCGGAGCCGATTTCGCCTCACCTATTTTAAGGTATTTACAAAAACACCGCCCTATTTGATAGTAGTAACTAACGGGGGATGACACTAAGTAAGTGAATAATTTCCTCCTCTGTGTTTATACCTAGTGTGAACAGACGCTTGCATATTAAAACTTGCTTATAAAATATTAAAATTGTGTAAGTATTTTTTGTTTGTTCTCCTTTACGTTCCGAATGGGACATAAGGCTTCAAGCTTGAGCTTTGAAGTTTTCACCAGCATTGGTTTTATTTTTACGCCCTGAGGTTGCTAGCCTCACATCCAACTTTTCCTCTTTACAGAGGTTAAGAAGTCCGTCCTTTGACTGGACACTAGTAACTAGTGTTATACGTCTAGTCCTTTCTTTGGTGTAGACTGAATTCTATCAGTCAAGTTTGCAATGTGGCTTTGCTGACGAGTGCCAATTAGCACGAAACCTAGGTCCAAGGCTTCCTACCAATGGCCTCCAAGCATCTAATACTATCAAATCAATGTGCACCGTGATGGTGAGCTACCTAGAATGGTGGCCACATTGCAAACCTAACTGATAGAATTCAGTCTGTACCAAAGAAAGGACTGGACGCATAACACTAGTTACTAATGTCCAATCAAAGTATCTAATACAGTCCTACAGGAGGTCAATCGCGAGCCTGAATAGTTCAGTGGTAACGCCTGTGACTGCAGCACTGAGTAATGCGGGTTCGAATCTCAGAAGGGATATGAGTTCCTTCGAGGTTGCAGATACGCCTTGCTGACTAATGAGTGCCAACTAGCACGAAACCTAGGTCGAAAGCTTCCTGCCGATTGCCTCCAACCATCTAATATCATTAAGAAGTGCGTCGACTGGAAATCGAACTCCGAACCGCATGTGTGTTCGGCAAGTGATGTGCCGCTGGATCACCAAAACACATGTAAGGATAAGGATAACTGTAATGTATCTGTGGTCTAGTAGTAGAATGCTAGACAACTACCCACTTGGTTTGAGCCTTTACTCCCCACTGATGAACTCCTAGACCTCGATTAGTTTACTAGCCTGTAGTGAGACGGGAAAAAGGGGAAGGTTGGACGTGAGACTAGTAACCCTACCGCGTAAAACAATAAAGAATACTGCCGAGAATTCGAAGCTTGAAGCCGTATGTTCCACTCAGAACACAAGGAATAATACAAAGACAGTAGTCTTTATTTTTGTTAGATGAACCAAAACGGAAACAACATTGAGTCATTTTACAGATTTTCTAAATATGTATATATACATATATGTATACCAGTTTAATTCTATTGTAAATATAGAAGACAAGGGACTTGGTAACGGAGTGTTATTTCGGAATTTGATATCTCCAAATTTGTAGAAATTATATACACCTCATATGAAAACAGTCATTTGCACAGATCTTTCATGTTATTCTGCTCTTTGTGTCTTCCATATCATGCCGCCACTCTGCTTTATTTGCTCTCTTTGACGTCAAATCTATCTCTCCGCTATCTGATATATTTATGTGCCGATGAATATCTCTTTATATACTACTGATAAATTCTTGTCAGTAGCGCACGCCACACCGTATCTGTGTAAAACCTATGCTGAGAGGTATCGGAGACAGGAAAAGCAAATCTCGAAAGTGAAAGAAACTCGATCATAAAATATTAATTTCAACTATATTATCCCATTCTTTGGAAAAACACTGACGACTCCCCTGAATAACATTAGCAATAACTTCATATTGTTACACTGAATTTCCGGTTCTTTTATCTTGCAAAGCAGTTGGTTTAATTCTCAGTTCTTATTAACTGCTTTATTTTTAGAAGAATAATGAAGATTTTTCACTTGTAATTATAATATTATAAGCTATATTTCTTAATTTGTAGTCATTTGGTGGATGGTAACTCCCAATGGAATCCAGCATGAACATTTCATCTTATTAGCGACGCGTCATCTAGATATGCCTGCATTCCCGATTGAGTGGTGGATGGTGTTCCAGCTAAGACTCAAAAGCCCGATACTCATCGTTTCAAATGCTAAAGCGTTATCCACTAGACTTCTTTGGCCACGACAGCCACCTCTTTCTTGTGCAGTAGGCATTAATTATCACACGTTTTCACTTGAACGGTTCGTTCCAATTAGTCAACCGTAAAATCAAAGTTGAATTTAAAAACAAGTGACATATCTCTCAATCCTTATTTCGCAAATGTTAAAAGTAAAACGTTGGCAATCAACCCAACACTATTCAGCTATGGATTAAATTCTGAAACCAATAACTGTGTGAAAATCAAGACATGAAGGCAAATCCAGGAAACTAGTTTGTTTAGCAGTCAATCTAACAAAATTAATCTGATGCTCACTAGCGACTGGCCCTATTCAGGCAGTTAAGCTGGGGTACTAGTCGGAAGCCGTGACTGGTAGGCTGCAGCAGGTTGAAGGCAGTAACTCATCAAAGAAGACACTGGCTTGTGGTCGCGCTATGTTATGAATTGGCAGAAGTTAGAATTCACGGACTGGCCATTGGATCGCGTCCCTGTGGTTTAATGGTCTATGAGCTCGCCTTTTAACCAGAAGGTCCTGGGTTCGAACCCCAGCGGGGTGTGTGCGTGCTAATGAAGAGTCTCGGAGCAAGGTGAGACAACTGTCCAGTGCTCCATGCAGGTATTCCAATGGTTCTCTAACTGATGTCAGCTCATGATGAAATCCTCTAGCCAATCAAACAAAATTCCCTCCAAAAACCAATACTTGACAATTATTTAATTTAATTTTGATAGTATTGGGTATTAGCTTGTGTTCGATAGGTTTTATTAGGGAATATGTGGGCTTAAATTCCTTTATGTCTAGACCTAAAGCATAAATGCACGGTGCTACATACTACTGAATACTTTAGGTGAGTAGCTGGATGCAACTCATATCAACTAGTAGCTCTTGCTAGCCAGATCGAGGCGATCTGAACAACAGATGACTGTTTCACCTGTTTGGGGACCAGATTATCAGAGGTGTATCCTGTGTGACCCAGCTCAGGAAGCCGAATCAGTTCACACCACAACGAATTGTGGTTAGCTACTTCAACAAACTGGTAATGCATCGGACCAAACCCGCAAATTAATTGGCTATTTGTAGTCTGCATATTCGGATGTAAATCTCACCACATTTTCCTTTGGACACCGAAATTATTCAGATTACCACTGCTTGTTTCAGTTATTCAATCAGTAGTCTATAGTATCATGCATTTATGCTTGCCTTCTTGATCACTATTCACGGTATCAAGTAGATCACACATTATGACCTGAATAATTTCGGTATCCAAAGGAAACTATGGTGACGTCTCACCTCGAACTGTTTAAGTTGCAGACTACAAATTTGATCCAAACCTAAGGGAGTTTTGAAAACATCACTCACTTCAAGTACAACTCGCATTATCTCATATAAAACTCTTTAAACCAATTTACCCGTGTTTAACTGCACTTCTATATTCAAAATAAGACTGAAATTCAAACAGAAATCCTTGATCTGCAGTATTATTTATTCTTCTCCTTCATTACCACGATCGTTTTGTTATTAATGATTGTGTTACTTGTTATCAAACATTTGAAAATGCTAAAGATGGTTTACTAGGAGGTGAGAGGGGTCGGTTTTTAACATACGTTGGTATATTAGTGGTCTAAGATCTGAAAATTTGCCGGTTGCTTCTACCAAGAATCAAACAGATATGATACAAAATGGAATAACTAGGCCTACTTGGTAAATTAAGAAAAATCTAAATTCTCCTAGTTCAGCATAAATAAATGCATTTTTCTATAGGATTTTCGGTGATTTTTGATTAATTTTAATTATTATATTTTCAAGTGTTGGTTTTTAGGGATTTTATTTGATTGGTTGTAGGATTTCATCATGAGCTGATATCAGTTAGAGAACCATTGGAAAACCAGCAGGGAGTTCCGGACAGCTGTCTCGTCAGCCTAGTTTGAAACTCTTCATTAGCACGCACATTCTGGGGCTCGAACTCAGGATCTTCTGGTTACAAAGCAGTTACCTGGGGTTCTAGTGGCAAGCCGTGACCAGTAGGGTGCAGTAGGTTGAAGGTGAGGCAGTAACTCATTGAAGAAGACACTGAGAAGTGGCCGCGCTATGTCATGAATTGACAGAAGTTAGAATTCATGGGCTATTATTATTTTCGTCAGGAACTGACACCATTTAGGTAGATCATTGGAAACTGGAGCCCACTGAACAACCGTTTTATCCTACCTTGAGACTCTTCATAGTGAGAACCCATGACCTCAAAACCATGGGTCGAATGTGGGACCTGCAGGTTACGAAACCAAGCTCGTTTTCCATTTAGCCAATTGGGCAGGAATTCAATGATTCCTGAATTCTAAATTTGTCAGTTTGTGTTACAGCGCTGCCCTCACCAATGACGTCGGTGAGCATCCACTTCTAGGTGACATGATCGATCCGACTGGTCATGATTTCCCGCTGCAGCTTCAGGAATTCTATCCAGCAGCCATCCAGGGAGTTGGCGATTGATATTCAGACTATAGGATTTATGGGGTTTTCGGATTAATTTCAACAGTTGGATTTTCGTCACTGGTTCGTTCCCCGGCTGAGTTGTTGATGTGCACTGATAAAGAGTCCCAGTCAAGGACGAGACAGCCGTCCAGTGCTGTCTCCCTCTAATTAAAGCTGGTTCATGAAGAAAATGTAAAAATCGAAGATTTTTAAATAGGAACATGAATACGAGCAGTCATCCTTTATGACCATAAAACAGAGTTATGCATCATCACGATTATTTCACTGACCAACATACATCCACATTAGGAATTGACTACATCATCTACGTGAGATAACAAGACCCCAAACAGATAACATTCTTCACGTGATATTTCAGCACTACAACTTCAATCCTAACAAATTCAAATGATGGATAAGGCATTTCAGGTCATTAATTCTCTTAAAGAATCCTGTCAACTGCACCAGCGTGACCCGATATGAGCCTTGATTTCAATCATTTCAGAGCAGAACTATAACACTGTAGTCAGTGTGCATTTTCAAATGTCCTATTCATTCTTTCGCCTTCGGAGTAGAACGTAGGAGGGCTTCAAGCTTGAATCTGGAAGTTTCACTAGCGATGGTGATTTTTTTCCGTGATGGATTCCTAGGTATAGGTGCTGCCTAATTCCTCTAACAAGTATATGACAATTCGTTTTAAGAATAACAAGAATAATAATAATAATCAATAATATTGATATTTTATTAATCGGTATTGAAGAAAACAATGTTAAGTACAGCATATATATATGTCTTTCTGTGTCTGTTTTAGAAGAAATCAGCATAGACTTCAACTGACCAACTGATTGATATATGAAGTACAAGTAATAAACGAGGAGGAAGAGGAGAAGGAGTAGAAGAATACTAAGACTAGTAAGTTTGAAAAGAAGACAGAAGAAGAAATCGAACTAGTCACAAAAGGAATGTTATCTTTTATAACCACAGCAGAGAAAAACAACACCTTAAATAATAATAATGTTTAGCTTTAAAGACTTGAAGAAAATCTTATAGTTTCAATAAAGAACTGAGTAAATCATTAATACACAATTATTCTTCACAGAGAGAAGATTGAACATTCATATCACTACTGATAGATATATTTAAGTAATATATATATATAATATGTATATATAATATGTATATATATAAGGAGAAATCATTTCAAATTGAAGTTAATACTAATATGTTTGAATACTTTAATGATGGATTAACTAGCTGACTGTTGTCCATGTTGTGTAATTGACCACCTTCTGACTATTCACCTGCCTTGTTGACAAGTTCCAAGAGGTGACGGAAAAAAGCTGGAGGAATGTTTGTTTTTGTCGTTCTATTTACTGTACAGTAAACTGTAGGCGTAAATGAATATGTATATTTATTTATATAGAGAATGCACATAAGTAATAGATTAATTACTTCACCGAAGATGTTTAGAAAAAAGAAGGAAAAGAAACCGAAACGGCAGTTATGAAAGATTTAATTTATGCAACAGTTTTGACAACACAAAGTATGCAAATAAATAAACAAAACGGAATGGCATCAATTTGATTTTGTTTAAAATAACTCAGCTTTAGATACTACTCCAAAGCAAAAAAAAGACACTACAACTCTTGAATAGCTTCCATTTTCGTAACAATATATATTGTGAAATTGACAACGAGTATATAACTCTTATAACACTACTAAGTTACACAGTCATGGATAAGTTACACAGAGCATAATACAATTTAAGTGAGAATAAGTAATGCTCAGTTTAAATTGAAAATAATCACAGAAATAGTCTGTTTGCCTCTCTCTCTCTCCGTCTCATCAGCTGTCTGCTTCCATATTTACTTATGTATTATGTGGTAAGGCAATGCTTTATCGATAAGAGTCAATGGTTATTCTCATTACTGTTGAGTGATGGGGGTCTGTCGTATCTCTCTGTCGGTGATCTATTAGACAAATCATTACCATTTTGATTATACAGTGTATGCTCATCGGATTCTGTGGAATGAACAGACGAGGATCGATTTGTAGGAGGTATACGTGAAGATGGCGATGATGGGATTGAATGAGTATTATTACTGTTACTGTTATTGACCGCTTTCGGTGATGTTGAATTCTGTAGGCTGGTTAAAGCGAAAATAGAAAAATCAGTCGACTTCTGTTCATTATTGCTTCTACATTTGGACATAACTGTAACGTCATCGCTATTTACGACATCAACTGTCGTACTGTCGTTGCTCGTGGTAGCATTACCAAAGTCATTGCCATCATTGGTGCTGACAGGTGGTGGACTAGTAACTGGGATTTTACTATTCTCTGTAATTGTAACACTATCATTAAGCAATGGGTTGGATGTGTTAGTCATTTGATTTTTTGGATGAAAAGGATTTTGATAAAATAGTGATAATATATGCGGTATAAACTGAGGATATTGTTGCATATAGAATGCAAGATTTGAAGCATAACTTGACAGGGGATTAATTCCACTGAAAACATCTCCATGTACTGCTGCATCATCCAACTGTTGAAATGACTGGGAGTAGTCTGTTGAAATTCTTGTTGAAGAAGAATGCTGGACCGGTGGTGTTGTAAACGACGATGTTGATGGATGATGGAGTTTCTGCTCCATTAACTGATTTTGAATAAGTTGTGAGGTGAAATGATGCGTCCATGCAGATAAGAATTTGTTGAATTGACTAGGATCATTCTTGTCTGTGATGGTTGGGTTTTTATGCGAAAATCTAAATTTATGAGCAGTTGTTTCATCATCACAGTGTGACAAACTTTCATTGTTATTATTATTATTATTAGTTGTAGTAGTAGTAGTAGTAATGGGATTATTAAACCGTCCACCTGATTCACCAGGGATAACTGTTACATTCGGTGGAATCTCACCAAACTTAGGAAGATGTGTTAAATAATTATGCTTTGGATCTGGTTGACATGGATTAAGCAAACCACCTGGTGTAGTTGGACAAAGAAATGATGGCGGCGATGATGTATTCCGTAGAGAATCCAGGTCTTTGTGATAATTCATCCCGTTATTACTCACACTGAAATCTGTCTTGTACATAGCACTTTCATTTGATGCATAGAAATGTTGATCAGATTGATTGGTACGACGGATTTTTTCCACTCTACTGCCAAGATCACCTAATCCTTTTGATCCCATACCTGTGACAGTGAAAATAAAATCAGTGATCACTTACTGATAAGTTGATAGGCACAATGACATCAACGAAAAATTATTATAGAAGAAACAACCATTCAATTAAAGCTCACTTACATGGAGTATAATAATGTTTATGCGTACGTCTATCGTAGTCTCAACAGAAAGGCTTTTCAATAAAGTAATATAGTTATTAAGTGAATGTTGACTAACAGTGGAATCGACGATGCTCATTTTGCCCCATTTACGACTCGTCAGCTGTATTTGCCTGCCTTTCTCAACTCAATACTCCACGTTTCGAACGCTGAAACGTCATCCACTAGACCAATATGGCAACGAGAACCACGCTTTGTGCAACAGGGATAAGTCATTATTTTGTCGAAGTTAATTTTTGTTTTTTGTTTTTATCTCCTGATCGACTAAAGCGAAGTTATTATTTTAGTGGGAATATTATCACTCACTGGGGATTACAGGTACATCTAGGTGATGAGTTCCAAGATAGCACGAAATGCACATCCCTGGATTCCACTGTTAGTCACAATCCATCTGATAACATCAGCATTACTGCTAAGATATCATCCAAGTGTCCTCACTGAGGACCAACATTTCAACATAGGTTGGAGAATTCAGTCCAATCAATCAAGGGGAAAAGTAAAAATCGACTTAAACAAAGCAGGATAATGTTTAATTTAGAGATTTAAACATGTTTTAATGTATCAGTTAGTTGTTTTTGTTTAGAAAAGACTCAGCTTTTTATTTAGTTATATGGACGATCCAACTACTAAGATGCACTAGAAACGGTAAACAAATATGAAAACCTAGTTTGGGACTCTTCAGCAGTACACACCCACTACAGGGCGTCGATCTCACGACCTTCTGGTTACAGGGCTAGCGAGCTCGTAGACCATTAAGCCACTGGGACCCACCTGATCCAATGGCCAGTCCATGAATTCTAACTTCTGCTAATTCATTACATAGCGCGACCATTTCGCAATGTCTTTTTCGATGAGTTACTGCCTTCAATGGTTGTCTAACTGATGCCAACTCATAATCAAATCCTTTAACCAATGATACAAAATCCCTACAAAAACCAATACTTGAAAACATGAAAACTATTGAAAACCATGCGAAATTGAATACAGACTGATAAACAGTGTCTCACAGCGTATAAAAGCCATTATTAGTGATAAGTTTTCATAGATTTTTGAGGGAATCCGGAAAGATGAAGAGAAAAGGATCTTTGTTTCTTGTGTATTTTTGCCAGTCCACTGGTTTCTTTTATTCCTTTACGTTCCCAGCGGAACATAAGGTTTTAAGCTAGAGGCTTGAAGTTTCTGTAGCATTGGTGTTTATTTTTACGGGATTAGGTTGCTAGTCTCATGCCCAACCTTCCCTCTTTACCAGTTTTATTACTGGCTTAGCGAGGTAAAGGAGTGCGTCGGTGGCCGGGGATCGAACCCCGGACCACGTAAGGCGTGGTTAGTGAGCATTCTACTGCTTTGCCACCGACGTACCAGTCCACTAATGACTGGATTTTACTCGTACTACGATTTAGAATAGCAGACCAACCTACTGCCTAAATAGTAACACTTACATTCAGAACTACCTTCTATACCTGAAGAACGTATGTATTTCGTCTAATAATATATCCTTAAATAAATCAAAATAGATTATTAAATCCCTCTAGTTTCTAGTTTAACCAATGTGAACTTGGGACTACGCCAAGAGGACAAACACTGGGAATTATTCAGCCTGAATGTGAATTGTCTCAGATAAAAAAAATTATCACAGACTGATGTTATACGGTACTGAAATGTCTTATTTTGTGACCGTATAAGTCAAAGTAATATATTTTTAAGTATTGACTCTCACTACACTTGCAATGGACGTAATCTATCTTATTAGTCGACAAGTAAATTCTATCTAACCTTTTTTTTCTGTCTCTTCATTAGTATTATTTTGTCTTCTCACTTGTAATATTTTACATTTTCAACTTTCTTGTTTTCTATCTCCACCCGATTTAATTTCTACTCCTCACTACCACTTTTACTGACTTGAACAACGCTCAATTTCTAGTCATTTATGTTACGTCATCCAACTTATTTGCTCAGTTTCACTTCTACTTATTCTGTACCTGTAATTACCTCTGTCGCTACCCTAATCTAAGTTGAAACATTTTAGTCAATTGTATTACGTCATCTAACTGACTAACTCAATCTTACTTTAGTTGCTGTCTGATTAACTTTGTTTCTATATTAGATCATTCTTGTATTAACTAATCAAACCTCATGTACACACACACACACAAATATTTATATATAAATGCGATTGTACAGCTATGCGAATGAATTCGCCGAAAAGAGTCTCTTCGCTGAATGTCTTCTCTTTTTCATATGACTCAATGGGGATTTTCAATCTACTCAAACGTTGCAAGGACCCAGTGACGGTGAAGGAGCTGGATGGTTTCCTGCGTTACTCCGCCAAGCTTGCGGTAGCGGAGACAAAGATTGATTTCTTAAGAGATTGTATAGATCGACATGAGTATCCAAAGATGTATTGGAAGTCACTCAGACGCAACCATATCCAACCGAATACCAGAACACTCAGACGACACACACGAAATAACATCGACTCCATTCAATCACGCGTCCCCGAGCTAGAGCGAAACGTCTACTCAAGAGCTCATGCAGTCGAAGACTTAGATCAAGAACTACGCCATTCCTTCGAGGAATATGTACAACAAGTCACTCAGAAAGAATGTAACAAGACTAAAGCAGATCTTCTCAAAAGCCTAAAGCCTACAATTAATACCGAATCTCCGTTCCCAAGCAATCCAGAAAAGTACGTATTCAATCTTTCAGACATCACACTGTCTACTACTCAACTAGAGGCATTATCTCTAGGTCCAAAATTCTGCGTAAAACCACCAAGTATTGACAAGCTACAATGCCAGGTTCAGTTCGAAAATCTAGTAAACCAAACGTACAATCTCACACCTACATCAGACGAAAACCCACAACAATTCAAAGCATCAATCCTTGACTGTTGTCACAAGTTTATAAATACCAAACACAACGGAAGGTCCATCTTGACGAAGAGGCACCATAAGGAGCTGAAAGAACTTATGAAAAACGAAGAGATTATGATATTACGTCCTGACAAAGGCGGAGGAATCGTAATCATGAATCGCAAGGACTATATCAGTACCTAATTAATTATCTAAACTTGACAAACCTCATGTACACACACACACAAATATTTATATATAAATACGATTGTACAGCTATGTGAATGAATTCGCCGAAAAGAGTCTCTTCGCTGAACGTCTTCTCTTTTTCATATGTCTCAGGGATTTGATTGATTTCAAGATTGATTACGAAATTACTTCATTCAGACAACCATTGAAAGTCACAGAGGACTGCATAGTTTGAGACATTTCACCAGTACGCACCTATCATCAGGGTTCGAATCCAAGCCTTTCAGGTGGAAATGTGAACTTGTTGACGACTGAGCTATTTAATTGGAGCTCAGGTCACAGTATATAGCGCGACTACCAACCACTCTCATCAGTGAGTATCTGTCCTCACACCGAACTTGGTGGACACTTCTAGTCATGACTTTCCACCAGGACTCTAGGTAACTTCTTCCTGTAGTCAGTCACTAGTGAGCACTAGATTGATTGGAGTCAGTTCATAATGAATCTTGGAACATGTATTTTGTTACAAAAGAATACAAGAGAAGCTATACAGTCATTGCATCAATTGTGCTTGACCTGAATTCTTTATTTGTATATCCTACACTATTATATAAGAGAGGAGTATTCTGTAGCGACCAAATTTATTCGGTTATGGTCTGAACGCAAGAAACCGATCTCTACATTCTACTGTATAGTCGACAAAACTTCGTTGAGACACACGCTACTACGAAACGTTCCTAACTCAGGGAAAAGAAGAATATTCTCCAGTGTTTTAGCGGTTCTCTTAAATAATATTAATGTCAAACTCAAATTTACCTCAACAGTGCCGTGAGGCAGCTAGCTCTATACAGGAAAGGTATGTTTCTAAATACAAAACAAGTACTGTAAGACAAAATTAGTTAACTGAAGTTCAGCTGTAAAGGGTACCTTAGAATCAAGGAGAATATCCCCGACGAGGTGGGATCACAAGCTCTGTCCACAAGAAGCACACCAACGCTTCCCGCAAACAATCCCGAGTCAGAATGACCCTCATTCACTCAAAAAAAAACTCATCGTTAGACAGCACACTGTCAATGTACATACTACCACAAATAAGTATTACAATTAAAGATTAAACAAAGAAAAAAGCAAATTATAAAGGTCAAAATTCAAATGCAAATGTTAAATTAATGATATACAGTCTAGGGGGAAAAGGTATAATAATTACGGAGTTAGTTAAAATGTCCAAATAAGTATACATATTATAAATAGATCGTCCAAGAGGGATTTTCTAAACAGTTTATCCATTATGCCGGCCACCAAAATCCCTCCACACACTTTAAGACACCCTTTAATGAGTTATGTCATGCTTTTATCCCTTACACCTGAAATCTATAATTCACAACAGTACGCCTGCACAACCCCACCCTAGCCTACAGCTCGTCAGATCCTTCAAGAAGCCAGAGTCTTCTGTCCGATTTCCCCCATCCACTTTCTCGTGTAGCATTAAATATGAATTTGATGTGTGCATATTACTTCTGAAATTTAAACTGGGTCCTAGATACGACCCATCACCCAATAAAGAGGTATTATGACTAACAGTGCTTACATAACTTAGACCATGTACACTGGCACACGGTAGTTCTGATAACACTGTGATGTATAGATGGGCTTCAACTAACTCATGTGCATTTTGCGAACGTTTTCGACACAATATCAACAAACTGAAGAATACACTTCCAACAAACCAGGTAAAAAGAAAAATGACACTATACAGATCGTAGAATTCAATCCGTAAGGTAAACATCAGTCTTACATCGAACCAAGTAAGCCTTCAGAAGTATTCAGTTACAATGCTAGCTAATAAACTGTTCCGAATGAGAGAGAAGCTTGCACAACATAATGTTGTGTAGAAGCCTACAAAGACAGTTGAAATATCAAATGCAAAGCTTTTAAAAATACTCAGTAAACCCATTACCAATGCTGAGATTATGAGTAACCAATCAATAATAATAATAATATATTCAAGTATTGGTTTGTAGGGACTTGACTGATTGGTTACAGGACTTCATCATGAGCTGACATCAGTTAGAGAACCATTGGAGAACCAACTGCGAGTACTGGACAGTTGTTTCGTCAGACTAGTTTGGGAATCTTCATCAGTACACACACACACACCACTGGGGTTCGAACCTATGGCCACTGGATTGGGTCCCAATGGCTAGTGGTCTACGAGCTCACTAGCCTTGTAACTGGAAGGTCGTGGCTCCGAACCCAGGTGGGTATTTACTGATGAAGAGTCCCAAACTGGTGAGACGAAACAGCTACCCAGTACTCTCAGGTTTTCCGATGGTTCTCTAACCAATGTCAGCTCATGATGAAATCCTGTAACTAAATAATATATTCCTTGGGTTAAAACTTTTCTAACTCGAACAGATCAGCCATTATGGAATAAAACTTCAAACTGTACAATGATTGATGACACCCCACAGAGACTAGGTGATTATCTTGCCGAGGTGAATATCTTTCTGTCAATAAAATATCAGTTGCCTAGTTTATATGTCATGCAAATGGCTTACAGATGAAAAACATTTGTCATCCAACGAAGCGTGAAGCAATGGGCATTAGAATGTAAAAGGGATATCAGATGTGGACTTTATATTTCCTCTTTGCCATTATTATTATAACTATTATCACCGTCATGCTTTTGATCTATGTCACATTTTGAAGCACTTTGATACTTCTTTTATGTTATAAACCTTAGCAACGTGCACACAGACATATGAGTATAGTTTTGATTTTTGTAATTATGCAAGGAATGCAGAATAACGAATGCGTCTACTCAACTCAGCTCAGTAGGAAGATGTGATTACTTTGTGATAGATAATGTGTAAAAGCGTAAAAATTTCACTCATGAACTCATTGAAAATAAACCCTATTAAACTTGATATTGCTTCTTCAAGCATAATCTATCCCGCTTCTGCCTTCTTCTTTTTTTCTGTTCTTGAGTAAAGTTCCATTAACCTATTAATTTGTGTCAACACGTGTAGTCAATAAAGAGTCATTTACACACGCCTACACACATACACACACGCACTCATCTATATTGGTCGACTCTACTTTTTAAAGCCTTACCAATGACTGTAAATTAAACCGATTTCCTTCTCATATCTTCTCGTCTGACCTTTAATTTTTCATCGACATTATCTCCGAGTATTGTAATTATCATTTTATGTGTTGTTTGATAATTTCTTTCTTTTTCTTTTTTTTAACAGCAAAAAATTCGTTTCCCCTTTTTCTAGTCGTGTTGTGTGAGTAGACGATGTATACAGGAAGATAGAGAGAGAGAGAGACAGAAAAATGGCTATCGGGTCATGTTTTCTTTGTGTACAACTGGGTATATGTATTTGCTTCAGTTCTCACACACACACACAGACATAAAAACGATTAGATGTGTAAAACTGCCCGCATGTCAAATTATTTCAAAGTTAACAGCATAGAAAATAAATATCATGGTAGATTTCGTCTATAACAATAACAATGACAACAACAATTGACATGAGTTAGAGAATCACTAAAAAACCATGCATGATACACTGGTAGTTCAGGTCTCTTCAGTAGTCTGTATGGATGAAGTCACTTAGAGATGAAGTTCAAGGCAGTCAGGTCACAAGACAAGACACTTGATCTTTATTGTTTCCAACAGTCCTCTAGCTGATGATGATTGAAATCAATCAAATCCTTAAAACCTAACACTTGAGAAAGTAAACAAACATTGTTTCCCATACCTCATCGCCCCCCCCCCAATTCTTTGAGTTTCCACGTGCAATATAATGTATAAAGCAGCAGTGGCACTGACTTTACGAGCTGCGGTTGTTACCTTCATGTTCGACTTTCCTACTTTCTTCGGGATTTCTATAGGATAGTAAACTAGTCCAGGTTTAGGGGTGCATAGTAGTAGTAGTAGTGATTAAGGCTTATCAACTGGAATTGAATCTGAGAAATGCTCACTTAGTTTGTGTTCGTCATTCTTGACTGTTGTAACTATCAAGTTTTAATTCTTATATTTTATTCCTTTGCGTTCCCAGTGGAACATAGGGCTTCATGCTTGAGCTTTGGAGTTTCAGTAGCGGTGGTTTCCCTCTTTTTACTGGGTGAGGTTGCTAGCCTCGCGCTTGCACTTAGCAACGGCTAAGTGAGGTGTAGGAGTGTGTCGACCGAGAAATGAACCCAGCCAACATGAGTGGTTGCCTAACATTCTGTCACCAAACCACCGATGCAAAGTCCTACCGGATAACATAACGCTCATTAAAGATCACACGCTTACTAGAAGAATATTTTCATATGCTGTTAAATGATATGAGCATTAGATTAGATCTTGTCTATAGATTTGAAGTTAGTTAGTTAGTTAGTTAGTTAGTTAGTTAGTTAGTTAGTTAGTTAGTTAGTTAGTTAGCTAGTTAGTTAGTTAGTTAGTTAGTTAGCTAGTTAGTTAGTTAGTTAGTTAGTTAGTTAGCTAGTTAGCTAGTTAGCTAGTTAGTTAGTTAGTTAGTTAGTTAGTTAGTTAGTTAGCTAGTTAGTTAGTTAGTTAGTTAGTTAGTTAGTTAGTTAGTTAGTTAGTTAGTTAGTTAGTTAGTTAGTTAGTTAGTTAGTTAGTTAGTTAGTTAGTTAGTTAGTTAGTTAGTTAGTTAGTTAGTTAGTTAGTTAGTTAGTTAGTTAGTTAGTTAGTTAGTTAGTTAGTTAGTTAGTTAGTTAGTTAGTTAGTTAGTTAGTTAGTTAGTTAGTTAGTTAGTTAGTTAGTTAGTTAGTTAGTTAGTTAGTTAGTTAGTTAGTTAGTTAGTTAGTTAGTTAGTTAGTTAGTTAGTTAGTTAGTTAGTTAGTTAGTTAGTTAGTTAGTTAGTTAGTTAGTTAGTTAGTTAGTTAGTTAGTTAGTTAGTTAGTTAGTTAGTTAGTTAGTTAGTTAGTTAGTTAGTTAGTTAGTTAGTTAGTTAGTTAGTTAGTTAGTTAGTTAGTTAGTTAGTTAGTTAGTTAGTTAATAGTAATATGAACTGATCACTTATCTTTAAATGGCTTTAATAAAATAGATAAAATCTTTTTCTGATATGTATTATTAGATACACAAATTATATACATTATCCTACTTACTTTTTATAATGATTTCACAAAGAAGGGACGGTAAAAAGAATGTAATCAGTTAAGTAAAAACTACTTCAAAAAATAAAATCCCAACTTACGTTTACTTGAATATCTAACAGATTTTAAATCTGTTCTGTTTAAATGTAATGGCAATAATGTTTTCATAGAATTTATAGATAAATTATCTTTGTTGAATTGGCTGGATAAATGCATATCTAAGTCGTCCAAGTCATGTTCATTTTCTGTATCAGAGGAGGTGTTTACAGGACTTTCATAGATTTCACGTACATCCTTTGGATTGTCACAGTTATTATTGTTATGATTATTATGACTTATAGGCCGATTAGGATACTTTAAACTGTCCAATCTTCTGTAATGAAGAAAGCAGAAGAAATATACGTAAAGAGAAGAAAAGAAACCTTAGAAAAGTAGTATAATCTTCACATATGTGATTAGTTGAAAACGAATATTCAATAATTCTCTTTTATACACTTATCGCTTACTAAACTCAACATTCTACACTAAATATTCGTAGGAGTCATATTATTTATTGTTGTTATCCCCTTGGGTTCGAAGGGAACGAAGGATTTCAGAAGCTCATCTCCATTTCATCGTGTTCTCTGAAGACCTCTTTGGCACTAAGCTCTCACCTCCGCTTCACACAATCTCCTCCATGTCATCTTCGGACTCTAGCTTGTCGTTTCCCATTTGGGCTCCACTCGACAGCCTACCTGGAGTTCAATTTCACTGAACGGTCTTCTCAGCGTGTGTCCTATCCATCCCTATTTTCTTCGGAATATTTGTTGAGCAATAGGTTCTTGACTGGTTCGTTCCCAGAGTTCCTTTTCGCTAATCCATTCCGTCTAGTTATCTGATCTTCAGTACAGAGCCAGCGAAGGCAGCTGTTGATGAAAGTCTGTAGCAGTGTGTTAGAAATGCTTTTGGTGACGCGCCAAGTCTCTGAACCATATAGAAACAGTGACTGATTTGATATGATAAAATACTCTCCCCTTAACCTAGTCATCTTAGATTCAATCCCTGGTGTGATACTGGGTGCACATTGTTGAAGTAGCTACCTGGGGTTCCTTGATTTTCAATGATTCTCTCACTAAAGTCGGTTGGTGACGAAATCTACACTGAAGTTGATCTAAATCCTTTCAAAACCTGAAATTTGAAAACTATATAAGTTCGAAAAACACACTGGCATGTAAATTTCTGTCAACAATGACGCTGACTTTTTAGCTCGAGTTACTGAGACGGATATAAATGTAGATCGGATAATAAAGCTATTTGAGAGTAAGAAGAATAAAAGGCATCACTTAATTTAACAACTATGTGCCCAAAACTGATGAGTCAGTGAAGAAGCGTCAGCTGTCGAAACACTTGACCGCATATCTTATTATTGTGTAACTACATGGATTCGGAATAAGTTATATTGCCCAAAATGCAGTTAGTAGTCTGTCAGTAAAAGGTTTCAAACTACTATGTAACTTACTACTCAAATATACGATGTATTAAGCGTCTACTTAAGCAGTTTTCTCCCTTATAAATAAGGAGGCTAATCATAGACTCATTGTGAAACATTCTTGTCCCTGATTGGTGGGAAAGATGCTTTTCTAGTTTACTTTACTAAAGCCAATAGATTAACGTGTTTCTGTGTCTATTACACTTACCACTACTAAATGGGATTATTCAAAAGTCAATAATAAATGAATACTAAAAGAGGATCTGTCTTGACTGATTTCTAGCATAGTCTCTCTGACCATTAAATTGCTGAGTTTAGTCTTAGAAGTTAAAGAAGTTACATGTAAGTTATTTGGTTTTGGTAAGTTCTGTAACACATGCAGTTTATGAAGGTAAAACTGAGACAAAAAGTCTTGGTCGGCAGTATTATGTTAATGTATGAGAATAACTCTTGGACCTAACTGAATTTATCCTCGTCTTATTTTCCCTCCCTTACCTTCTCATTTTCTATTTCTTTGAGGAGTTTTCCTATTCAAAATATGTGGAAGCTGTTAACTGAGTATCGAAATGCATTTTGTTTTAAATTGGTGGATGGTGACTAACAGTGGAATCCAGGATGTACATTTCTTCTTATTTGAGACTTTTCACCGGACTTACTTACATTCGCTAGTCACTGATGGGGTTCCCACTGGGACAAGAAGCCCAGTACCTATAGTTTCGAACGCCAAAGCTTTATCCACTAAACCACTTGGGCCATGAAGACTCCCCGAATTGCTTTGATCCCCAGACATCGTCAAAGCATCCACACAAGGAGCCAACATGTCAAATGAGGCGGAGAACTTCGGTCAACGGGAAAGTTTGAAATGAATTAAGTGAAACATAAAAGTCTCAACTCACTTTTTATCCCGCCTTCCTCCACCGGATTCACGAAATCCTTTAGCAAAGGGATTATTGTCTATCTTCAGTTGTGTTATCTGTAAATTTTAATACGGCAATTAAATTAGACATTTAAAATAATGCACAAAATGGTGGGAAAAATAGTAGTGTTATAGAAACAAATAGATGTTTATGGGTATGTCAAAGAATACCTTTACCCATGAAAAAGAAGAAAAAATTCATCTTTTGTTTAAGTCAAGTTTGTTTCCCCTGTCGCGCTTGGTTGATTGGACCAAAATGTGCATCACTGTTGACAGAACTGACTTGAATAAGTAATAACTGACACCTGTTAGTATTAGATGGTTGGAAGCAATCGGCAGGAAGTCTTCGACCTAGGTTTCGTGCTAGCTGGCACTCATCAGAAAGGCGCATCTGCAACCTCGAAGGAATTCATTTCCCTTCTGAGATTCAGATCCGCGTCACCCAGTGAGCGCTGCAGTCAGAGACATTGTCACTGAGCTATTCGGGCTGGCTTGCGATTGACCTCCTGTAGGGCTGTATTGGATATTTTTGATAGGGAACTAGTCAGTAACTAGTGTAATGTGTGTGTGTGTCTAGTTCTATCTTTGGTGCAGACTGAATTCTATCAGTCAAGTTTGCAATGTGGCCACCATCAAGCTAGGTGGCTTGCCATCACGGTGCTTCCTGCCGATTGCCTCCAACCATCTAATACCAATAATTCACAGTGTACCGTGATGGCGAGCCACCTAGTGGCATGGTGGCCACATTGCAAACTTGACTGATAGAATTCAGTCTGCACCAACGATAGGACTAGACACACACGCACACATTACACTAGTTACTGACTAGTTTCCAGTCAAAAATAACTGCCACCTGTTGTACAGGAGGTGGTTGCTGTGGCTCAGGTGGTCTAGTGGATGACGCTTTGGTGTTCGAATCGATGGGTGATGGGTTTCAGTCTCAGTGGAAACACCATCATTCACTGTGGACTGCAGGTACATTCAACTGACGAGACCCAAACCACATGAAAGGCGCATCTTGGATTCCACTGCTAGTCAGCATCCAGCAAGTGAAATTCATCGTCTGTTCATGTAAAATATGTAATTTTTTGAAAAAGAGGCCTTTCATCAGACTTACTAAATCATTGGTATAAAACAAAAGTCTGTTCTGCAACTTCTTGAATTATCCTGTCACTAGGCGAATTTATCTTTTATTTGGCTTTGTGTAAATACCAAGTGGTGTGTATTCCACATTAGATACCGGCACTATGACTCATGGATATAAACGGTTTACTTTTAACCACTAAGCAATGATTTCAGACGACCTTCACACAATATTTATGTGACTGATTGACCAGCGAGTGAACCTGTGTAGACTTAATAAATTCTTCTGTTTTGTGATTACATGATAAACTGTTTATGCACCTAAAATTGTTCTCTTCTTCTTACCTCTTCTAACACAGCTAATCCTGACAACCATCAGTTAACTGGTAATTAATTTTTTCATTAATATTTTACTCCGTTGAGTTCTGGATGAAACATCGGGCTACAGGCTTCAGCGCCTAAGATTCACTATCACTGATGTGTTCTTTTTACAGGCAGAGCTGCTAGTGTCGCGCCCAACCTTCCCTCTTTAGCGCACTTACAACCGGTTAAGAGAAGTTTAAGAGTGTGTCGGCCGAGAATCACATCCCGGAGCATGTGCGTGGTTGGCGAGTATTATACCGCTTAATCACTTACACGCAAGATTACGTAATAGTAGCTTCATGAAATATTTCACATTAACCTGATGAACAATACACTCACTAGGTAACTTTTAAAATGCCTACTCACCTTTTCATTTTGATAAGCAGTGACCGCCAAGAACTGAGTCTCTTTGAATGTATATGTATGGAATTTAGAATAGGGCAGCCGAAGTATATCATTTGCACGGACCAAATGAAATCTTGGCTGATATTTATGCATTGAATTCAGTATTGTCTGTTGAAAAACAAAAGAGAATAAAAACAAGAGCTAATTACGATTCTGTTTAGCAAATATACATTATTATTATTGCTTATTGTTTTATTTTGTTCCTTTGAGTTCCAGTAGGACATAGGGCTTCAAGGTAGAGCTTTGAAGTTACAGTAGGATTGGAATTGATTTCATAGGGTGAGGTTGCTAGTCTCACGCCCAACCTTCCATCTTTACCAGGCTTAATACCGGCTAAGTGAGGTAAAGGAGTGCGTTGGTGGGGGGTTGAACCCCGGACTACTTGCTTGCATATATGAATGAAGACGGGAAGTTTTTCCAGGTGAATGAGGAAAGAAAAGATGAGGGAACAAAACTCTGAAGGACATCAACTTTAGTAGGCGGTGAATTGAAATAGTTGTGTATGTAGAGAAACAGAAATGTAACTAATTCATAATCCACTACTCAATATTTATTTTGGCAAGCTTATTGAACCAGAGAAATTTCGCGGTAAAATCAAAAAGAACTATAATGAAAATTACTCGAATCTCAGAGTTTCTCTTCTGCATTTACAAGCGGACGACTTTAGGTCATCAAAAGTGGAAGAGGTGGATAAGTCATAACTTTATTTCTTAGGGCATAAAATTACCGTCTAACATACCTAACAGAGAATCCGCTATTGATATCTGTGTTACCCTGAACTGAATACTTCTGGTATGATTAAAAGTTTTGTTGATGCCTTAACAACATATAAAAAAATGTATGTCAAATTCACTTCGATAGCCGTCATTTCCTTGTAATCCTGTTCAGCTCAGTTTCTGAGACAGTCGCCATTAGAGTTTAAGAATTCAGTTATGATCAGATTGTGAGCACTTTTCATTTTGTGTACGATTTGTTTAATAAAATGTCAGCATAGTGATTCCGTATACACGGTGTTTATATAACATACATGCATATATGATGTTCATCCTACCTCCACTTCAAAATAACATGATATGAAAATAATGCGTCGATGTTTAGTGATAGAATGTTCGCCAGGCACGCACGTGGTCCGGGTTCGATTTCAGGCAGGCACAAACCTAAACCTCCCTTACTGTTAGTAAGCCCGGTAAAGAGAAAGGAATGAGCGCAAAAGAAAAATAACTTCAAAGCTCAAGCTCGAGGCCCTGTGTTCCACTCGGAACTCAAAGAAATGGAAAAAAAGGTATGTGTTGCTACGTTCTTTATTATGTTTGATTTCACCGACGACAATGAATTAAACGCCCTCGATTTCAGTAGGTAGGCATTACACTAATCAAAAACTAGTGTCACTGAAGGTGTGTCCCCTAGTAGTAAATATGTATTTAAGTGTTGTTTTTCAGGATTTCATCGTGAGCTGACATTGGTTGGAGAACCACTGGAAAACCTGCAGGGAGTACTGGACAGCCGTTTCGTCCTAGGTTGGGACTCTTCACAGTGCGCAACCGCTAGGGTTCTAACTCCAACATATATATATATGTATCTTCTTACCTACCTCCGATAAAACTAACATGGAAATCACCTTTTCCCCCGCTTATTGGTTGCAGTGATTTCAATTTGATCATTCCTGTCAACAGACATAACATAAAATCTGTCCATCAATACATAACTTATGTTGTATCATTAGTATTACTATGTGACGCACACGGATACGCCACACATTTAGTGGGAAATTCTTCATTTTCACTCTTTATAATCCCGTCACTTATTCATATAAGAAGTAATAACCAGCTTGTGTATCCAGGACTTTGTAGTCTCCTCATATTAATTATTATTATTATTACTTTTGAGATGGATATGCACAATAAAAGACGAACCGAATAATACTAGTAATAATAACACAAGGGTCTTAGCTACTAAACTCTTCTAAGTGGTAGTCACAGTTGTCGCGTAGACGACACACACACACACGCATAGAACATGACACCATCCATTCATTCAAGTATGATAGATTAGGATGATATTATTACTGTTATACGTCAAAGACAAAAAGAAATTATACATATATTTATCCTTTGTTATGTTCTCCTTTTCCTTCCTTCTTTTTTCTCGTATGATTCTTTGATGTTACTTTTGTTCTGCTTAATGCTTAATTAAATCAAGGCGAAACCATATGACTCAACTAATTTATACACAAATATTAAAAATATGCAATAGAAGTTTATAATTTCTGGAGTATTGTTATTAATTCATAGTAGTTATAGTAAAGAAATCTCTTCTTCGAGGTAGTAGGCTTTTTTCTTTCATTCGTCTGTAGTAAATATTTTATTAACTTTGTTGTTTTATTCAGAGGTGAATACAGCGGACTTATTAAAATTACTCTCTTAAACTACTTTCAAGAATTAGATGGTTGGAAGTAGTTGGTAGGAAGCCTTGCCTCGCCTAGGTTTCATGCATGTTAGCACTCACCACTAGTCAACAAGGAGAATCCGCAATCTTAAGGGAAGTCATGTGGCTTCTGAGATTCAAACCCGCGTCAGCCAGTGCTTCAGTCAGAGGTGTTACCACTGAGCTGTTTGGGTGACATTAGTTCCTTCAGGGTTGCGGATATGCCTTACTGACTGAATGGTGAGTGCCAACATGCACGAAACCCCAGTCAGGCAAGGCTTCCTGCCGATTGACTCTGACTATCTAATATCAACAATTCAAAGTGCAACGAGCCACCTAGTGACATGGTGGCCACATTGCAAACTTGACTGATAGAATTCAGTCTGCATCAAACAAAAGGCTAGACACATTAGACTAGTTACTAACTAGTGTTAAATCAAAGTACTTTCGAGTATATTTAATAGTACCAGGCTGCATTTATGATGTAAAGCCTGAAAAACTCGTTACTAATAGATGAGCATACCAGGGGAATTTAAGCAGTCATTCATTTCTTTTCCATTTAGATTTTGTACTTTATTACGCCTTTTCCTAAACGTTTATTCAGATTCATTGAACTGTATACTACTGATTGATTGAGATGAATAGTTTTATACCACTCACATATCAAACAGTAGTGTTTGTTAGCCATATCAAAGTGATGTACATACAAGACGGCCGCTTCGCTCGTTTTGAGCTGAGTTCATCAGCCGTGTACATTGTGCTTCAGTGTTTCAGTGGTAGACTGTTCGCCAATAATGGATGTTGTCCGGGGGTTCGACTCCGGCCGACGCACTCTTAAAACCTGAAATAGCCGGCAATAACCCCGAAAAGAGGGAGGGTTAGATGTGAGACTAACAACCCCACCTCGTAGAAAAACATAACATCACCAGTGAAACTTCAAAGATCAGGCTTGAAACCTTATGTTACACTTGGAATGCATAAGAATAAAAACGACTTATAAAGTTAACCTGGTAGTTAAACTTTTTGAAATATGTCTTTATTGGGAGACTACTATTCATGTAATAAGTGAGGGAAAATATAGGCCTTCCAGTAACGTAACTCACGTGACAGACCACTTGACTAGGAATTTAGAGGTCATTGGTTTGAATCCTTGCACAATATTGACTTTTATTTTATCTCTGATCATCAATCATAGTTATAATATTATTATTCCATTAGGTTCCAAGTAGAACATAGGGCTTCAACAACACATCTCCACTTTGGTTACAGGATTTCATCATGAGCTGACATTGGTTAGAGAACCATTGGAAAACCTGAGAGTACTGGATAGCTGTTTCGTCCTAGTTTGGGACTCTTCACCAGTACGCACCCACCGCCAGGGTACGAACCCAGGACCTTCTGGTTACAAGGCGAGCTCGTAGACCATTACGCCACTGGGACCCGATCAAACTTTGTTCTATTTTCTGCTGTCCTCTTTAGCTGGGCCCACGATTGCCCATAATCTCTTATCTCCTTCTCGTACGATTTCCCCCTTGTTACCTCAGACGTCCCACTCGTTGTTTCCCATTCGGGTTCCACTTCGTCGAAGGCCTGCATTGAGCGCGATGTCATTCGACAGTCTCCTCAGCGTGTGCCCAGTCGATCTCCATTTTCTCCTACGTATTTGTTGAACGATATGTCAATCATTATGATATTACATTATTATTCCCTGTAGTTCTGAGCAGATCATAGGGCCCCAGCAACACATTTCCACTTCCCTATGTTATTCGCTATTTTTTTGGCTGACTCTACGATTGTTCATAACCTTTCATTTCCCCCTTACATATGCGTCTCCACATCACTGTCTTATGCCCGATTAGTCGTTTCCCATTCAGGTCTCACTCATGGGCCTGGTGCTCGATGGCACTCAATGGTATCACCCACTATACTTTTATAAATTAATTTAGAGGCCATATTAGTTCTACTTGAGAATTCAGTTGATTACCCTCAGAAATGAACACCCTTTTGAGCAACAATATTTTTGGCTGGGAAACTGCTGACTGAAATAAAAGCATCACACTGGAGTAATTCTATCGCACTAATCTTGTCAAAATGCTCTTTAAGTGTGTGTGTGTGTGTGACAGAACATAAAGGCATTCACGGATGAACCAACAGAAACAATGACATGTAGGTTAGCACACAATACATACATAAGCACTTAAGTTATTTTTCAACTTCTTTATCGATTGCATACTGCCTGATAGATTATTCATATATACATATATATATACTCATATTCAGCGAAATAACTCTGAAAGACATTTTGGCAACAGTTAAAATGCGGGTAATACTGACCCTGTAATTTACTCAAAAATCAACACCATTTTTGACATGATGATGTTTTCACTCATTTGAAATGCTCAAATACATCTTATCATTGTTCTATGTGTGTACAGTTAATTATCTATTTTTCTTAAAATTTTGATACTGTGAACATAAACTGATCATCACACTAGTGTTAAATTATTTATCACTAGGGTAGGTAGTTAACAGAAACAAAACAACAAAAATTATTGTACATTGAACTGAGATAACTTTTGTTTTAATGTATATTTTACAGGGGTTAACCACATTTCATTTTCTTCTTTTTTTCACTTGTTCTACCGACAATTATTTTATTTGTGTTAGTATTGTATTCACTTTTGTTTTAAAAAGGTGAACAGTCAAAAAATGCGCCAAAAAACTTGTTTAAATTTATTATTAGTAATACTGTTCACTACATTGTAGGTTTCTCTCTCGGTGTCTTATTTTCTCAAAAAGAAAGAACTTCAAAGGAGTTAGTTACACTGATAAATAAAATGATTAATGTAGGCCTACGAGATAATGACTATTTCTCAGTCGACACAGCACAGCTATATAAATAAATAAGTAAATAAATAAGAGAACAATGAACCGAACAAGGTAAAATTATATTAGATACATATATCACTGAAGTACTGGGTACTGTATTTGTGTGTGTCTCACTTTCTGCTCACCTTTAATTTAAAGGTAGTCTACAAAGTAGTATCTAAGCCTAGGTGACCATTATGTTTAGTTAAACAAATGAAACACATAGATCAATGCCTACGTCTTTTTCAAGGCAGATGGCGTTAGGAATCGACAATGAAACCCAAAGAACATCTGAAAATCATTTCATCCTCGTCTGACACCGATCATCAGTGGAGTGCATTCATGACATATGTTAGATTTCGCAGGACAGTGTGTATTCTCAAGTGGTTGTCTAATTGGGGTAACGTCTTTTTACTGTAATCTGAAGGTTCTGGGTCTAACGTACTAATTTACAATGGTTCTCTAACTTATACCGGTTCCTGAAGAAATTCCAGTAAATTTAACACCCGAATATGTCTTTCCGTGTAGATACTGTTTACTAATAACTGAAACCTACCCAACATAAAATCACCAAAGCAATATTTTTGAAATAGCCCTCGAACTCTTAACCAAAATTACATTTACAAAACAATATTATATTACTTAAATAATCAAAAAAAAAGAGAGTAGAATTAATTAATATTGCTAAACTTACATAGCCATGTTTATCAGAAATATTGTTAGTCAATTTAAGTTTATGAAATGAAATAATCTTTTGCATCCATTGTTCACCAGTTGACGGAGAGTCTGGATGTATATACATACGTTTAGGCATTTCAGGATCTGCTTTACCAGCAACTGTCCATAAATTATTTTGAAATTTATATCTACAATCATCTAAGGCGACAATATCCATTAAAACAATATATTTGGCGCGTTTCTCCAGACCAGTAATTTTCACTTTGAATGGCGGGAACATTCGTCTGTATGAAGGGAGAAAAATAATAATAAAATAGAATAAACTAACAATAACTAAAGATATTATTCAATGACATATAAAACACTAGATAGTTAACTGTTTAATTCTGTTATGCAGCTGCCTGATGTGGAACTTTGTCAACACTTCCTTTCACTACGTTAGGTATCAAGTTTAAATTGGTGCTTGGTAGAAATTTCATGATTTTTTCTAGAAATACAGAGTTGAGAAACCTGAAGAATTTTCCTTCCTTCTATTTAGTAATGACAGATCTCACAAAGGATACAACTTTTATCGATTGTATAGCGTTCCAAGTGGAACATAGGGCTTCAACTTTTGAGCTTTGAATTTTCAGTAGTGGTTATGTGTTGTATATACGGAGTGGAGCCCCTAGTGTTACATCAAACCCTTCCTCTTTTCTAGACTTACCACCAGCTACGTAAGGTTTTAGGAATTCGTCAGCTAGGAGTCGAATCTGGACAGCGTGCATGGTTGACAAACATTCTACCAATAAACCACCGAGGATAAAAGTAGTAACTGTTAATGCTCAGGAGTTTATCACTTGTGAATGCTACTCTCAGAATGCCAAGTTAGGACGAAAACTTATCCAGTTGAAGTGACTTACACAGAGTGAATCTTCAAGTTAACGTAGTCACAACCGAAGAAAGATTTGATCACTCCTTGATAACTTCCCATGAATTAAAAATATTGTCATTTCGCAAGAATTATTATTCCAAAATACTACCCTATGAGCAAACACTTCCCTCCTTAGCTGAGACTTACTGTCAACATTCAAATAATCCTTTTTATAAGGAAATAAGCCAGAAATAATACTCACTTCCAAGCATTCGGTTGGTTACAAGTTTGATTAGGGACAGAAGACGTCAGACTAACATTTGAAGATCAGTCTGTTGCTCACTAGTGATCGACTACAAAACAAAAGTGCCAAAACTTCTAGTAAGAATTCGTGACCAGTGGGATCCATCAGGTCGAGCATGAGGCCAAAATACTCGCCAATGACACCGGCCGGAGAGGGGTGCTAAACAGTTAGAGTCGAGGTGGGATTGAATTCCTTCCCAGAAGGTCGCCGGTTCAATCTCTAACGGGTGAATACTGATGAAGAGTGACAGACAAACTAGGTTGAAACAACTGTCCAATACTCCCTGCTGGTTTTCCAATGGTTCTCTAACTAATATATCAATCAGTGATCAAATTCGACAAAATATTCACTTTAAAACGGATTCACAGGCAGGAAATTATTTTAAAAAATTATCCTTCATTCAAATTAATTACTTTGCATAATTAGATTTTATTTTGAGTATCATAAAGTTTAGTTAAATGAAATGTAATTTAGAGAAAAGCAAGGGGAAATAAAGCGATAGAAGACAGCTATCTCATGAATCCCAAATTCCCCCGAAATGCTTTGACTTTCTTCACGATCTATAAGTGATTTCAATTCAATTCTTAATTGAATTGAAATCACTTATCCCAACTTTGTTTTTCGTTTTTGTTTTGTTTTTTTTTTTGTTGATAACTCACCATTTTGGGAGTTTATACATACATCCATGTGTCCATTTTTGGTTTTGTTTGTTTGCTACTGGATGTTTCCTCCCAACTTATTTCTCCCAACAACAACAACAAAAGCGTCTAATGAAAGTTCTAATCGGTTACCAGATTCTTTTCATAATGGACACCACACCCTTGATCATTATTGTCTACTGATAAGTTTTCGTTATGGAAACTGATTTTATTACTTCTACTATTATTATTTTGTGAGGGAGAATATACTCCGTCCGCATTTTCCTATATCTATATCTTCTCTTTTTCAGGATAACGTCGAATGCAATTTGAATTCATTGCATAAATGGACATATTTATATGTATAACTGTCTAAGGTTACCTATTTGATGGATAGATAACTAAACTCATGCAAATAAACTGTGAGAAAAAATACACCATAAGGTGAAAGAATAGACAGAGATTATTAATATATGTGTGTGGGAGGATTTAAACGGAAGCAAAGAGTAGGTATATTTTTTATGGTATCATAATTTATTTCCCTTTTTATACTTACAACATTATTCCCTTTTTAAGAGTTCATTATTCCATTAGAGAATGTCACATTCTCTATTTATTGAAAAAATATACAGAAATTAAAGCATGAAACACGAAAGTGATAATGGAAGTTTCTACACTTTTCTATCGTTTGTTTCTCTGTTGTTGTTTTTTTGCTTCTCTCTCTTTCGCGCGCGCCCGCGCCCTTTGTTGTTTAAGTGAATGTATATATATTTAACCCGCATTATTCAAACTTTATGCGTCGTGATGCCTACTGTTTATTATTCATCAAATAGATTCTACGCTTTTTCGTGTCATTCTCATACCTCTTACTCTCTCTCTCGCTTGCTCTAAGGGATATATGCATCACTTAAATTCATCACATTATCTCATGTCTATCAAAATAAAACTTTGCACCGATTACTGCGTTTGATTAATTTATATGCGATACGACGTATTATAAACTGGTGGATACACACATTAGAAGAAATCACTCTCTCTCCGGTTTATTCATCGAATAGATAAACCGTTAAAATAATAGTATCCTCTCTCTTATACGCATTTCATTTTCTTTAATGGGCGTCATCAATTCTATGCTAGAACAATTTACTTTTTTTCTCTCTGCTGCTTTGTTCAAACTCGGTTATTATTTTATTCCTCATTTTGTGTGTGTTGTATCTATCTGCTTACCACACTTAAATGAACCCTTCCTTCTGCTTGGTATTGTGTGTGTGTGTGTGTGCGTATGTGTTCTTTTCAGGCATATTTCTATGGTCACCCTTCAGTTATGTGTTTAATAACAAAGGTATCAGGTATCGGTAAATAGAAATTATTATTTTTGTCCGCTCTCCCTTTTCGATGGAAATGTTATTACCCTTTTAGCAAAATGATGAAGGCGTTTATCGCCTCTGATATGTATATATAGAGAGTAATAATAGTGGTTTCTATTAAATGGAGGATTTCATCATGAGCTGACATCAGTTAGAGAACCACTGGAAAACCTGGGAGTACTGGACAGTTGTTTCGTCCTGGTTTGGGACTCTTCACAGTACGCACCCCCCGGGATTCGAACCCAGGACCTTCTGGTTACAAGGCGAGCTGGTAGACCATTGAGCCACTGGGACCCTATCCAATATAATATTATAATAATATAATATTATTATATTATATATATAAATATATTATATATTATAATACTATACTGTGTGAGAACTAGTTTTGAATATCCTAATTTTAAAGTCAGTACTTTTGTATGGAAGACTAATAATCATTCGAACAGTTAGTATGGCTGAGAAGAGCACTGATTTTGTCGTTCGAGAATATCGCTAAATTTAAGACATCTATTACATATCCATCTGTAATAATTTGAGCAAAATTGTAAGGATAAGAAGCAGAAATAGAGCTAGAAGTCGTCAAGATGTCCATCTTCGAATGTATATATATATATGCAAGACGATAGTCTAGTCGCATAGTAATAGCTGTTTCTAACGAATCTCAAGATTCATACAAACCACATAGATATGAAGAATATATGGGCTTCATGCGCTATGGTATGAATAACAGCGTGAGCAATTCGGTTGTACACTGTTGTTATGTTTATTATTCTCAAGGAATAAGAACAAGATATACCTGAATATTATTTATTATTATTATTTATTTGATTCCTTTACGTTCCCAGTGGAACATACAGCTACAAGCTAGAGCTTTGCAGTTTTGGTGGCAGTAATGTTTAGTTCTACGGGGTGGGTGGGTTTGGTAGCCTCATGTCCCCCAACCTTCCCTCTTTAGCTGTCTTATTAGCAGCTTAGCGGACTGCGTCGGCCTGGGATTTAACCCCGAAACACCCGTGAGGTTGGCGAGCACCCAACGCTGTACCACCTACTCACAAATATACCTGATTACTATAACATAAATGAAGGTTTGCCCTTCAAAATAAAATTGAAAATTGCTTATTTTTGACAGACTTTTTATTTAAAACTTGGTTATTGAATGTGGAAGACATGAAGAGGTTAACCGTCTATGACCACAGATGTCTGTGCTCCATCTCCCATATTAACTGGTATAATATGGTGAGCAACAGTGAGGTTAGGCATTGAGACTGTGAAGCTATATCGGTAGAGATGGCTAGGAAACGTTTTGTGCTTGCCGAGCCATAGCCTTTTACGTCGATCAGTGTTACGTGACATAGAGTTGAGTTGGAAGAAAAAAAGAGCTACGGATGGTCAAAGAGGAATCTGACATCAGCGCATGAAGTATTTGAAAGTTGGTTTAGGGCAGCCATATAGGGAGGTGTAGACTGCCCGTTTGGGGATCGTGGGGTACTCAGAACTAATAGCTGAAGAGAGTTGGTGATATGGCTCAAAATAATTGTCAGTAGCATATATGTACACCATGATGATCACAAGAGGTCAGTGAGAAAACTCCTTATCAACTTTTCATTACCATACGAAATTAGAAGATGAATACGAAGTGCCATAATAATCTCCCCTTTTTTTCACTACACTATACTTATTACTTTTTTTTTCTTTGAGATTAAACTCCACCTTTAATTAGTCCCAAATGAATATTACGAGAGAGAAAAAAAACCCGAACAGAATAGGGCGACTTCTTCGGCAGACGAAAGAAATAGAACATTAAATTGAGCAGTTATCTGTGTATAACCATTCTGTCTCTGTTTTTCCTTTTTTTTCTCTACCTACCCAACTTTATATTCATTATCTCATATTGTTTCTCAGGTCTCTATCTTGTTTGCTTGCCATTTCATCTACTCTCTTTCAGCTGGGGTGGGGGAGTGGCGGACAGATGGGGCGAAACAACGACGACGACACTTTCAAGTTATATAGTTAAGGTGTGACACTTAAGCGATAAGTGAAGTTAGAGTAGAAATAGTTTTAGTTTTATATATACAAATGTACATATCTACATATACGACTTAATGTTGTTTTTTGAGTGAGTTTTATTGGTGTATTGGCTCAGTATGAGACAAAAAGGGTTTGGATGGGAAGATAATGCGGTTGTAATGATAACAAAAACACATAAAGTCATAATTTCAATGTCTCTAGGGTATTTAACTTATACTACTTATATTATATGCTTACTGATATAAGCAGTAGAATAGAATTTCTTTTTGAAGAAAAAAATAACACCAACCGCACGGCGGTGATAAACCATAATGCATGACATAACATTGCTATTAACAATACTACTTATTTAAGTAGACATTTTTTGAGCTTAGTAATGAAAAGTTATTTAGCGTTATCAATATGCTATATATATATGAATTAAATGTTATGGCGTCTGGGAGTCAGTGGTTCAGTGGCAAAATGCTCGCCAATCACTCACATTGTCTGGGGTTCGACTCCCAGCCGACGCATTCTTAAATCTCACCTAGCCAGTAGTAAGTCCAGTGAAGAGGGAACATTTGAGCGTGAGGTTCGTAACCCCCCCCCCCTTGTCGCCACCTCCAACTTGAGAGCTCAAGCTTAAAGCTCTCTGCTCCACTCAGAACGTAAAGGAATAAAAAAAGGTCTTTAATTGTATATACATGTTAAAAGGAATTATCATTATAAACACGGTAGCTTCTTGTTAAATAGTTGGCTGCAGTCACATTGAAGACTTCGGTACCACTGCTCTCAACTTTACAGAAACTGTTCTCACCACTGAAGGAAGATTTCAGTATGTGTGATTTTTCTGATTAGCATCAGACAGTTAGTATCCTAAACTGACTATCGGCAAAGAACTAGTTAAAAGCGTCACTTAATGGATAAACTTTTATTAGCCTATGCTTAAATCTAAAGATATGACTGAATAATTCTGACAACGTTTACTGAATTATAATACTTTGTTCATATGCTTAACTATTCGATAGTTCTCAGTGTCTAAGGCAATTTAGGCAATCCACTGAACACAAATGAAGAGTATGGATACAAAATAATGACAAAAAACAACACATTAAGTATATCGAAAATGTTCAAGTGTTAGTTTCTAGGGTTTTGGACAGCTTTTTCATCCTAATTCGGGACTCTTTAGCAGTATGCACCCACGACCCTACCACTAGGGATCGAACCCAGGTCCTTCAGGTAATAAGATGATCCCACTGACTATTCAGCCAATGAGACGAAATTCAACAGTCCATGAATTCGAACTTCTATCAATTCTGAATTTTCAGTGCCACGTCTAGCCAGTGTCACATCGGTGAGTGAGAAGTGGTGACAACGGGGAGGGGGAGGGGACACCAGATCGAGGGTGAGGACAGATACTCTCTGACGTACATTAGAATTTTGTTTAGAACAATTTTCTTTCAAGACGTGCAACCCTAACCGAAAATCGACATAAATGCTGTTATGTCTTGAGTGTTTGTTTTCTCCATATACTCTTTTAGTTATGAGAGAATTTCAGTTTAAGTAAAATAACTGCATGTATTCAAGAGTGAAGATATCAGCGAATATTCGCATTACCACCACAACAATAATCTCATATACGCTGTTAAGCTAGTTCTGGTTAAAACATGTTGAAGGTTTTATGATCAATGGCATTATTATTATTATTATTATTATTATTATTATTATTATTATTATTATTATTATTATTATTAACTCACTTACAGACAGTATACGAAGCAGTTCGTTAGTATTACTGATACATACTGAACCTGATAAAAATAGAGTCAAAGAGAACTACGAATGATTACTTTAATTCTATAGTTCTACTTTCCATTAGTTTATTTTTGAAAACATACCGAATGACGAGTGAATATGCCAACTACATGGGCTACTGAGTTGGGTCATAGTGGCTGAATAATCCACCAGCTTGCTTATCTGTAACTGGAAGGTCCTAGATTCGAACCCTGCTGGGTGCATACTGATAATGAGTCCCAAACTAGTGGGACGAAACGTCTGTCCAGTACTCCCTGTTGGTTTTCAGTCGTCCTCTAACCCATATCAATCCATGATCAAACGTGAAAAAAATCAAATTCCTACAAACGTACTTTTGTAAACTACATGTACTTTTGAGTAATAATCAGACAAAAAGGCATTTTATTGCTGGTTAGATTGTTTGAAATAGCCTTTGGTTTGACAGATTAATTTTAGAGTGAAATAGTGATGAAAGAAACTGAAAGGAGAGTCGGAGTTATAAGAGCTTACAACTGAAATACCGGCTTCCAGACTAAGAATGTAGCTCTCCTTATTTTCAGATTAATTTTGCACTTTCCCCGTTGATCGATTATGGTGGACAGAAAATCTGCGTCTCCATTGACTGACTGTTAATTGATATCTGTGGCACAAGAAATGGCTCTTGTGAACCCTCTTGTCTGATGGAATGCATATACATCCAGATGACAAGTCCCAAATAGGACGAAAGACGCATAATGGATTCTCCTGTTAGTCACTACCAATCGCCTAACTCTGCTTAATTACTAAGAGAGTAGCTGTTTATTCCATTAATAACTGTTAGTGGAATCTTTGGCTGTAAAGTCGTCGTGTTAATCCCGAGACATTGTCGAGGCGTCTATATTAGGAACCGACATGTTAACAAGGACTGAGCATTTCTCTCCAACATAATCAATCAACAGGGGAAATGCAAAATGACCTAAGACAAGGAGTTAAGTGATGGTAAGTAGTACAGTCATTAGCTAACAAAGTTCAAGTTACGTAATATTTCCTTAAAGCCTGAGTTTTTATTTTATTCCTTTGCGTTCCCTGTGGAACATAGGGCTTCAAGGTATAGCTTCGAAGTTTCAGTAGCATCGGAATTGATTTTACGGGGTGAGGTTGCTAGCCTCATGCCAAAGCTTTCCTCCTTACCGGCCTTATCACCAGTTTAGCAAGTTAAAAGAGTGTATCGGCCGGGCATCGAACCTCAGACCATGTGCGTGGTTGGCGGGTGTTTTATCACTGAATCACAGACGTATTCAAGCTTGAGTAGACATTCAATAACTGATAGTGTTAAATTTAATGGTTTGGTGGTTAAGACCAAGAATGCCAAACTATTAGATAGTTAATGATAGTTAACTTAGGAGTCAGTCAATGCCAAAAGTATGAATTATCAATTTCTCATCACCTTCTTTGTTTGAATAAACCTACAACTGAATATTATCATCGATTTTCAATTAAATCCCTTTCAGTATAACATTTCTATTCACATGATACAAACTAACTTGACTCTGATAAGGATTATCAGAATGCGTTTTTTTAAACATATTAACCTTAGATGATAACGGTAATTATAATCACGATCAATATATGAATGTCAAAGAATCAGGAGCATATGTGTATGTATGTTTTCTATATGTTATTATTAAGAGAAGAACGCGTAAGAAGAAAGATAAGCATACTTTGAAAAATTGACTCAAAAGAAACGACAAGTAGCCAATATTTTGGTGTAGTGGTGTTCTCTGAGCCGGATGGTTTTAGTTGTGAAACTTTTATTGTCTTACTGATTGTCGGAGACACTGAGGGTTTTTCGTTGAATAGACTCAGTGCTAATGACCTCGCTAAAACTGATGAAAAATGCCTGAACAGTTTCCTTACTCACTGTATAAACTATAAACTTCGCTATTATTTTAAATCTCTCCCGTACTATAGAACGCTTTACAGCTTATCCAGATTGTCTTTGGGGTTTGTAGGGACTTCGATTCATTTTGAATGTAGACTTTGTCAGTAAGTGACATTACTTATAGAATCCCTGAAAACTGTGGAGCAGTGGGCAACTATTTTGTTTAAGCGCCGGATTCATCAGCAGCGCTTTGTAATTTATAGTGGTTCGTAATGAAATCCATATTAAAATGAATTGAAATCCCTACAAACCAAAGTGGTTTGAATACCAGACTCCTTAACATCGGTGAATACAGGATGCGTGCCTCGATGTTCTAGTAAGAAGTCCTAGCCGGTAGGTTCTACTACGTTGAACGTGAAGTGGATGCTCACTGACGGCAATAGTTGGAGGTAGCTCTGCATTGCAAACTGACTGAAGTTGGATTCTAACACTTCTTGCCTAGTAACTTGAAGGTCCATGGTTCCTTCCCCAGTGGGGTTATGGATGCTTACCCCTGAAGATTTGCCAACTAAGGTCAAACAACTGTTCAGAATTGCTTATATTTTAAAGATTCTTTAACTGATGCTGCTTCGTGATGAAATCAGTGTCGAAGTTGGTTTGTTAGTTTTAAGGATTGTATATTATAATTCTAGAATTTGAAGGTACATGATTTAGTGGTTCTCTGCTGTTGTCGGAAGTAAGTAAAGACGGATTAATCAGTAATGGCTCCTAGTTTCATTTCTGAGTTTTCAGAAGTAATCAGTTAAATAACCGACTTTAATGTAGCTGATAACCATTTCCAGTGACTGAGATTCATTTCAAGGAAGCCTAAATAGACGTTTGACTATGAGGTGACATCGGTTAGAGAGACTCTGAAAGCCGGAGAGTACTGAACAGTTGTTTTGCTCTAGATTGATACTCTTTAGCAGGCGTTTCCGTGACCCTGTCTAACGGGGATCGACCCCAGGACCTTCCGGTCACAAGGTGAGCTCGTAGACCATTCAGCCAATGCGACCCAATCCAATCCTCTACAATCTTCCCTTTTGACTGGGAGGTCTTGGGTTCGATCCCCATGAACACGTAGTGCTGAAGAGTTCCAAACTAGAGCGAAACAGCAATCCAATACTCTCTGGTTCCCGAGTGGTTCTCTAACTGATGCCATCCCATGATCAAATCTGTGACCAATCGAATCCCTGCATGATAATTAAGTCAAACTTCGTAATTTATTGCTCTTAATGTTATATAAATGGCGGAAAATTGATTATTTGAAAATCGACCAGTTAGATTTTTCTGTAGGTGAGAAAAAGGTTTTCTACAATTAAATCTTGTTTTATCTGTTCGTGTTGTGTTTTTTTCTTATACTACCACTACGACAAGATAAGTTATATGTTCATCGTTAATTGTGGATTAACGCTCTCTCTTTTTTCTCCTGTTAATTGAAAATGCCTGTCTGTGTTGTTTATCTGATCATTAGATGAAACTTTTTTGCTCAACAGCTTTAAAGCACCAAATAACTGAAAGCCCAATTTCTCACAGTTAGATTCGATTGCTAACCGACATCATTTTAAGAACCAGTGACAACCAAGAGGTACTGGATACAGGAGTTTAGTTTTGCAATTAATAGTAGTGTTCTCTGAGCTGGTTGGTTTAATTGCGGAGCTTTCACCGTCCCCCTTCAGTGCAAGTCTTAGCATAAATTGAACTGATTTAAATTCTCCATGAATGATATAACTGAATTTGAATCTTTGAAAGTTTCAAATCCAAGTCAGTGATCAATACAAATGTATGTCGACTGCCAGTCATGAAGACGGTTGCCAGGAGACACAATTCCATCTATCATTCATGGAGAATTCCACTGAATTCATTTTATGCTACTAAAACCTTGCGCTGAATGGGGATGTTGTCTAGAAGGGGGACGACGAAAGCTCGGCAATTAAACCAACCAGCTCAGAGAACACAACTAATTGTAAATCATCCACCTGAGCTACACATCTTCTCTATTACAGTGGTTTGGTCCTATTGATATAAGGATAAAACTTGGGCACTGTGGTGGTAGAGTATAATTCCATTATGGATGAAATTTTATTTTTGATAAAATCACACAGTGTTATACAGTAATATTTACTGATGACCACGTTTCGAGCACAATTTATTGCCACTCATAAACATATCAAGATACTCACACAACTTTCTTGCTTCGTTTATATACATGAGTAAAAATTTATGATTAGACATTTGAATAAAATTAATATAAGACTTGCGGGAAACAGAAAGGAAGATAAAGTACATTCGTAACCAATCAGTCAAATACACTAAGATGGGAATAAGATGTTTTTTATAGTAAAATAAATAACTTGTTAGAATGTTATAATATGAATTGAAATACATTTTAACATTACTTATTATCCTCCGATTTGACTGGTGGTAATAATATCTTCCTTATCTCTGGTATTTGTGTTGAGTCATTGATTACTGTATCCTGCCTGGTTCATCGAGTCTTCAACCAACACAACACATGCAATAGAAGTCTCTCTCTCTCCCAAACTACCTATATTACCTTTTAGAATTTTAACTCTGTCCTATTCTATTGTATGGTTGTGTGTTGATGCATGCAGTGTGAACAATCATTCTAACCTTAGCTAAATTCTTATGTTCTGATAATCTGACTACTCCTGATCTACTAGTTTGACCTATGTAGTTGACCTAACTCACAGTCACTGCAAGGTATTATTTTGTTTGATTGGGTCCACCGGGTCCTTTCGCCTACAAAGCTTATCTCTGAGTGAGTTTGTAGGTTTGAATGCCACCCTAATTTTTGCTTTATTTAAGAATCCTACGTAGGGCCTCAGGTGTCCTAATTTTGAACTGCTTTCAGCAGTATGAACTCATGACCCCATCCAGGTGGCTGAAACGAGTACACTACAGCTCCCCCAGTGAAACAGAATCCAGTAGTTCACGAACTCGTATTTCTCCCAATTAGTGACAACATAGCACCACTGCCAGTCAATGTAATCCTAATTACTTCGATGGTGAATCCCTATTTGGGGACAATTCAGAATATAATATGTGTTTAGTTCGTTGGTTAAATATACATGAGCTTTTTCAATCACTTTATTGGAAGGTTAGTAATCTTTAGAATAAAACTTCACGATACCAGTCTCATATTTTGTGAACATTTGAAGACAGTTTTCAAAAAGTTGAAGTTAGTTAAACTTCTACTTAATTTATTGAAAGACCATGCTCAGAAAATATTATTATTGTCAACCAGATTGATTTCGTATCAATGATATCACCATTACTAAAGTTATTTGATCTGAGGAAATATAGAAACGAAAACCAGTTAGATACTACTAATTATTATCAGTTTGATAATTACGATATTCGTTCCATCAGATTCATTTTATCCTTATACGAATATGTTTAAACTTTGATTGTTGGTTTTTATAGGGATTTGAATTAATTTCAGTGTGGATTTCGTCACTGACAAAAATCAGTTAGAGATCATTAAAAACCAAGGATCACCAGACATTTGCGCACTCGCCTAAAGTTCCCGGGTCCAATCCCTATTATGATCGTGAGTGCACACTGATGAATAGTCCCAAACTAGGACGAAACAGCTGTTCAGTGTCCATTGATTTTCAGTGACCTCTAGCTGAAACCTACGTTGAAGTTGATACAAAAACGTGAACCATATATATATTGAAATAACCTGTTGAAGACTGTATGTACTCCAACTAATGTCAATGTACTGTTTGCACTGTTAGCGTTTACACACTGTTGTGGATAGGCGTGCTCTGAATAATTCGTCAGAGTCAGACTGTTGATTTCATTTCATGCCAGTAAATTTTTAGTCCTTGTGTATTATATTAATGGTAGTCTGCCAATTGAAGTCTATCTCTGACAGTCTCATTCATTGAAAATCTTCTTATCCCTTCTTAATTCAGTAGTGGTAGAAAATAAATCCTATGTGAGCAAATTTACATGTATCTATGGTGCATTTTCTTCGGGAGAACAAAGAACAAAGGTCACACATTAGACTGTTTGAATATGTACAGAAAAGACTATGTCTCAAAGGAATAAATTTTTTCAAAAGTGCTATCGCCAGGCTTTGAGTTTATACAGTAGGGATCTTGAAGTCTTTTAAGGGATAATTAGTGGGCGATACAATTCACTTCCTCTCAAGTTTGATGAGATTCAGCTGCAACCAAACGTTTGAAACCTGATTTGTGTTCTGAGAGAATTAGTGATCAGTTTTTCTTTATACTGATCACTCAGTCTCTCCTAATTCTCAATTTTATTCGACCACATGATCTTTTCCTCTATATATATGAAATATAAGTGTAACTTTTGAGAACACTTTGTTTACTATTTTTGGAGTGGCCTGTAAAATGACACCATTTTACCTTTGAAAGTAAGTCAAATTTACTTCCGAAAATTTACAAAGTTATATGATGCTCATGACAAACCGACAAAATAAAACAATATCCTCTTATTCTTCTCCAACCATTGGTTTTATTATCATCATTATTATTCCCTTGGATTTCAAGTGGAATAAAGGATTTCAGTAGGAAGTAAGCATTTCACCATGTTCACCGTAGTCTTTCTTAGGTAGCTTCACAATTCCCCCATACACTTTCATTTCTTCCTTACGCCTCCTTCATGTCACCCTCACAACTATCCCGAACTTTTCTCTCGTTTGCCACTTGGCTTCCACTCTAAAAGCTGGTGAGTGACGTCACTCAATGATCTCTTCTGCAGTAGCCTGTTGGAAATGCTATTCGTAACGATAGTGCAAGCCACTAAAGAATACAGAAGCACCGACTGACTTAGCATCACTGCTAAAACCTCAAATATTGTTCTACTTCTAGTTTTAGTCTCAGTATTCTTTTACACAACAGTGAATACACTTCATCGTCACTTTAGTGAAAGATGAGACTAGAAACTTAATCATTCATAAGTAAATAACAAAGTGAATCAATAATGAACAATGAAGATCATTCACTATTGATAGAGTTATTGGGGAGGGGTGGGGTTATCCTCCACCATTGCAAAATTCTTATTTATTCATGAACAATAAAGAAAATAATCATCGTAACTGAATATTAAAAGAGGGTATACTACTACTTACCTTCCACTCTTAGTAATCACCATTTCTGTTCCATGACAATGAAATTTATCCCATAGTGACTTATCGACTAGTTCAACTTCAGGTCTAACTCCACATGATTCTGGTGGTGATGATGATGATGCTGATGATGATAATGATAAATTCGATGAATCCATTCCCAGGGATGCATCGAAATTCGGTTGCATTAACAATGAAGATGTACACGACTTGAAATCTGTCAACAATGATGAAGTTGACGTGTTTCTAAGTTTATTCATCTCTTGGTCTTTTATTGATGAATGCATTTTCCAGTCATTTATTAAACGATTATTAATACCAGTGTGTGTAGTATTAGTATTTGTAGAAGAAACAATATTATTACTGTTATTATTATGACTAGTATTATTATGATTGAGTAATAAGTGTGATCCCATAACTGAAGCTGCTGCAGCGACTGCATTCATAATTGAATCAATATCAGGCGTGGTATTATTATTATTATTACTATTACTATTACCACTATTATTATTAGTACTATTCGTAATAGTTGTTTGATTCATTGAAGTACTTGTTGACGACATCTTGAAGTTATTGGTAGCTATCGCAGCTGCAGCCATTGCTGCCATAGCCATAGCTGATTGTGAATAATTCATTTTCATACTTTGAACATCACACATCACAGGAGATATAGAGACAGAAGTACCAGCGGGTGGAGTCGTCGGTGGCGTAAAAGTAGACGTATTCGAACTATTATTAACTACTGATGAAGTGTTGTGTAAAGAATGATCTAAACGTGTCTTTACCAGCTGACCATCTCTTACAATAATTTCATCAGTTTGTTTATTTAAATCTGAGGTTGAAAAACGATTTGACAACGAGGATGGATTTAACTGCCTTTGAGTTATCTCTCCAACTGTAGATGATGATTGAGTTGAGTTATTCGACTCTTGACCAGGTGATGTAACTATTGGTCCGGTTGTAACATTTGTTTGACTTGGACTCTTATAAACTGGACGAACAGGCTCTGATTTGTAATTGTCACCAAGTGAAAAATCAGGCAAACTATCGTTACGCTTATCCATTTCGCTGAGATTATTATCAATTCCATTGGGGAATAATCCAAAATTAGACGATAAATCTAGACAATGTTTTCTATCCCATAAAGGATTCGACAACCATGGTGGCAATGGGAATTTCATCATTGACTGTTGATTTCGCTGCCCATATAAAGCTGTTGCTGCTGCTGTTGCGGCTGCATTCATTGCTGCAGATATTGACAGAGTAGATTGAGAATCCAGATTTGAAGAAACATTCAATGATGAATGAGATATTGATGAAGTATTTGCTTGTAAACCCATTAAATTTGGTAATCCACCAAGCATTGAATTCACACGGAAATTACGAGTCTCGTTATGTGATGAATTAAGATTATTGTTGTGATTATTGTGGGACAAATTTATCAGCTGTTCAGTCGAAGAATTGAAAGTCATTTTGTATTCAACACATAGAAAATATGTCTAGTATAATTTTTAGCGGGAAATTTGAAAACTTAAATGACTGGGTTTCTGAAAGATGTGAATTTACAGAAGTTTATTTTGTATTTATGTATATATATGCTTTTGAAAATAATTGTCCAAGGAATGAGGATAAAAAAATGTCTTTTGGGGTAGAAAACAGCTAACATTCGATAACTTGTGTGTAAAGTCGGCACCTTTTCTGGCGTGACTTTTATAAAAGGCGTAAGATATTATTTATATATAAGTATCCAATTAGGAATGCAGGTGTTTAAAGCCCTGACTAGATAGATAGATAGATAGAGCGAGCGAGACAGAGAGAAAGAGAGTGGGGCAGACTAATTTGTTCCATATTGCTGACATTTCGATGACATTTTTATTCCTCTTCTCCTGAAAATATGCCAATGATTTAATGCACGCTTGTGTTTGTGTATGGTGCACACACACGTGTGTGTGAGTGTGGGTGTGCGTTGGTGCGTGCGTGCGTGCGTTGTAGATCAGCTATTTTTTCTTCTAAGCTGTGTGTGTATACACCTGTAGTAGGTGGGGCCTTAATTCAACCATCATCACATATCATCATGCTGCTTAAACTAATTTTCCGTCTCACCCAATACAACACTCTACTTCTCACCCTTATAACACTAACTAACTACTAATAATAATAGACACACACACACACCAAGTGAAAATTGTAATTCTATTGGTAAATGGAAAAATAAAAGGTGGTTGTTAATTGAGACAGCTTTCTTTCTTATTATTGGTCAATCACACCTAACAGACAGGAATAACTGCGTCAACAGAATCTTTGCAAAAATTTCCTCACCCTTAATAATAATAGTTTTGAGTCTGAATTTACGCACGTACATACACACACAAACATACTACAGATTTGTAACTATGCCTTGTGTGTTTGACCAGAACATGTTAGACGACACTGTAGTAACGCCTACTGAGAGGTCATGTGATTAGAAAATGTTGTTATAGGAACACATTCCCTCCCATTAAATGAAAAGACTATATAGTTCCGTTATCGATTTATAAATGAATAGGAAGGGGGCAAATTATATATAAATATATATATATATATATATTCTGTTACGTAAACGAACAGGTAGGATTTATTTGCTGCCATATTAACACTTATAGATAGGGAATTTTATTCCAAAAAAATTCACTGGAATACTTTCGATTTTTTTAAGATAAATGCTACCGTCATGAAGAAAATAAAAGACAATTCAGCGAAGAAAATTTTCCTTGTCGATGGAATCATCTTCCAAGGCTGTACAGTCGTATTTGTTGATTTATTGAAAGCCACCAGGGAGTACTGGATAGCTGTTTCATCCCACTAGTTTGGGAATTATCGGCAGTATGCACCCACTGGGGTTTGAACCCAATACCTTCAGCTTAAAAGGAAAGCTCGTATACCATAGAAATATGTAGAGGTCCGTCATTGAGTAATAGGAGGTGGGGGTTGGGTAACATAATTGATATAATTACTTAGAAGGGGCTTCAAAAGTAAAAATAAAATTAGTAAATTATGTAATACTCAACGGCACAAAGGAAGAAAACATTAAAAATTTGATAAGGTTAAAATTGTTATTGAGTCAGAAAAAAGATACTTGCGTATCCAATCAATAAGTGTGAAAAGGGTGAGAAAATATACAAAAGGGACATGTGGGATTGATAACAGTGAATCAATTATTAAAATAAAATCAAAGTAATCATTAAAAATAAACAAATAATAAAATGTACAGGGAACGATTAATGAAGAGGTTAAGATCATGGTAGGATAAGAGACTGAACAAACTTTCTCGGTAAACAGAGTTCGGGGTTGTATTGACGAATTGCCAACTCCTCCGCATTACACAAATGCCGAAACCTGACGCCCTTTGTACCATTTGGTCTTACGTTGTAGACTATAGTGGTCACAACACCAAGATCCACTGTCCAACTCGCCACTAAGAAAGACGTATATATCAGTCTACGCTATATGGGTGATCACAGCAGCTTGTTAACTCCACAAAGATTGAACGCTGCGGTTAAAAAGACTTTTTCTACAGCTAAGATCAGAATAACTGAGAACTTGAAGTCCATATATCCATCTAAGCCCTTAGTAAATATGAAAAATGATGTCACATCCCAATGTATTTACCAGTTTAAATGTACGTATGGTCACAAATACGCAGGAAGGACTCATCGATCTCTGCAAGTAAGGGCTTCAGAGCATATTCCTAAATGGCTCCAGAAACAAATATAATCTTCAGAACCCATTAATGGTGACAACAAACGACCTAGATCCTCTATATTGCGAGGCATATTATAGAGACAGGAAATAAAATTGATGTTTACACGTCTTATAAACATATCTGTAAGACGTGTTAGGGCCGCATCCTAAAGGAAGTTTAAACCACCTTTCTGCGTTCAAATGCTATCGTATAAAAAGGGATTTATTCAAACAAATGTATCTCAGATAATTCAAGAAGTTTTTTTGGTTCGATAATGAATTAGACAGGCGAAGATTGATGTTACCTACATGTACAATAATTTGATAACTGCAAAATTCCAGGTGAAGAGCTTCCAAATTATAAAACTAATAATAAAAATTTGATATTCAAGTGTTGGTTTGTAGGGATTTGACTGGTTACAGGATCTCACCATGAGCTGATATCGGTTAGAGAACCACTAGAAAACCTGCAGGGTGTAATGGATAGCTGTTTTGTCAGCCTAGTTTGAGCAGTAGTCACCCACCTCCAGGGTTCAAACTCAGGACCTTCCCGTCATCAATTAATCTGATGCTCACTAGTGACTGACACTAGTCAGTGAGAAGTCGTGACCTGTGGGGTTCACCCTTGAGGTACAGTGGGTCGCGTGTGACGACAAATACTCACCAGCGATGACATTGGCTAGTACCAGTCGCACTATATCGTGCGTGAATTGGCACAAGTAGGAATTTGTGGGCTGGTCATTCGAACTCACTCTCTGAGCTCGAATCCCAGTGGATGTGTAGTGCTAAGGAGCCTAAAACGAGTGGGACGAAACAGCTCCCCACTACTCCCTGGTGGTTTCTCAGTGGTTCTCTGACTGATGTCAGCTAATGATGAAATCCTGTAACCAATCAAATCAGCGCAAACCAGCACTCGAATAATGAAGATTTGTCTTGCTTTTCTGATTCTGCCATCCACATCCTCGTCCGTACCATCTGTAGTTTCCTCATACAATATTTACGGGTATATTTCGTTACTTATCTCAAATGTCAACTAGAAAACGAATGATTTATACAAAGAGCAACAATTAGTTGTTTTCGGCCTAGTTAGGTACCGTTCAATGAGGGCTCATTCGTGATCCTGTAAGAGATTTGTTATCAAGATTAAAATGAATACAAACACACACAATAAAATTTATAAAAGGCAACAGAAGTAAAGAAAAAGACAAAATAGGAATGCCCCTCGTTATAAATCCATCGCAAACAATAAAACCCTGTTACCCTCTATTAACAATGGACTTTCATTTAATGGAAGGATCAGGTCGAAGGCGACTTGGCGCTGTTACAAAATGACGACAATAAACAGTAGCTTTCTTTTCTTTTCATTTTTCATTTTTCATGAATTCATGACATGTTTTATTTGAAGTTTTCGGAAGAATACGAGATTTCAGCAATGGAAATGTAGTGATAGTGGTCACTTCTATTATTATTATTATTACTATTACTGTTATTGACTATTCCCTGAATTGTTTACACACACACACACATAGACACATTGACAAACATGTACATACTCACGCAAGATTACATCTAGATACCTTTGAGGCTTGGAAGGGAGAGAGAGAGACAGGGAGATTAAATCCGCTTGATTGAACTGATCAACTTACTAACTGACTGACTGACTGACTGAGACTAAACATTTCAGTTAATTCTTATCTGGTATCTAATTTTCTTTTTCTTTCTCGTATTATGAACAACAACAAAAAAATAATCCCTAATTCTTATGAATTTACACTTCTTTTGAATTTCTGAATATTTGATGATATATTTATTTAATTTCACATTAGTTTACTCTTTTTTTCCCCTCTTTGTTCCGTTTCAATTTGATGTCGATGATGATTGATGCCGTTTGCATGTGAATATCAGTGCTGATGAATGACACAATCATTACAGTTCACTGGATATTTGAGACTGTCTCTCCATCCTCCTCCTCGTCCTCTTTCGCCTTCTTATCACCCCTGAAATCACAGCGTCATCCCCATCAGTAGTAGTAGTAGTAGCAGCAGCAGGAGTGTTAGTTATGTAATCATGCTAATTCGGATTATGTGAATATGTATCAGGAGCGAATAGTAATAGTAATAATAATAACGAAGTCACCTGTCAAGAATTGTGCGTATTTGACAGAAACAGCTTTCCCAGTTGACGGTTATTTATTCACAGTTAGGATACATAATTTCAACCCGAAATATATTGCATGAGGCGTCTTTTTAGATTATGCATACTGATAACAGGGATAATAATTCATATATTATATTAGGGAATAATAATAATGCTAATAAGTTATTCATATTTGCATTGAACTGACACCTATCTTAATTTATATAATCAATACAAAAAAGATCCAACAGTTTCGACAGAAAATATCTTCATTCATGGAGAACTCCAACCAAGATAACAATGTAATATCCATAAATGACTGTTTCTTAAGTATAGCGTTAATTTGTAGGCATTTGATTGATTTCAAGTTAGAGAGACCAGGGAGTACTAGACACATGCTTCGTCCTACTTCCGGACTCTTCAGCAATACGCACCCATGATAGAACTCAAAACGTTCAGGCTGCAAGGAGAACTTATTGCCAACAGGTTGGAATTCAGCGGCGTATAAATTCTAACTTCTATCAGTTTGCTGTTTATAGTGCCACCGTCAGTCAATGTCATCGTTGTGTATTTTTCCTTCAGGTAAGTTCATCCTGCTACCACTATCACTAATGAGCACTAAACTAGTCTTCAAGAGTTTTTTTCCAGAGTTTTGTTCAATTTCAAAATGCAAATGTGTAAGGAGAATGAATGATCACAATGATCATATTCAAGGCTTGTAAATGTATACACGCGTTAAGCTGATACCAATCCGTGATCAACTCGTAAAAAGAAAACTAACCCTTACAAACCAAACTATAGAAAAGCATTAAGACTGATAACTAAGATCATTTAGAATATTAACATGTTTACGCTAAGATTATTTAGTGGAATTTTGTTTGGCCACTCCTAACTCTTTTCACTATGTCAACTGATACTGCTTGTCCAGGGTGTTAGTAGCTTGGTATGCTCAATATGTGTGGCCTAGCTATCTTAATAGATGTAGCTTCACAGTCCCATCGATTGATCTCACTTTCTCACCTAGCACTCTGCGTAAATTAGATGATTCGAGGAAATCGACAGGAAGCCTCACTTGAACTAGGTTTCGTGTTAGTTGGCACTCACCAATCAGCAAGGCGTATCTGCAATTCCAAAGAAACTCATGTCCTTTCTGAGATTCGAAACCGCGTCAACGAGTGCTGAAGCCAGATACGCTACGAGCCCAAATAGCTTAGTGGTAACGTCTCTGACTGCAGCGCTCACTGGGTGACGCGGGTTCGAGTCTCAGAAGGGCATCAATTCCTTCAAGGTTGCAGATACGCCTTGCTGATGAGTGCTAACTAGCACGAAACCTAGGTCCCAGACCTCCTGCCTGTAGCTTCCAACCATCTGATATCATCACAAACTATGTACACCAGTAAGTAAGATTAGACACCAGTGAATTAATGTCCAATCAAAGTACTCTATGTATAATTGTTCAATCCCTTTAAAAGATTCTCTTAACTTCACTTACAACTGCAGTGCTTTAATATCAACTTGCAAACAACAAATACCCATATTCTTCACGATATACACTGAAGTAGGCAATTAGAAACTACTTACATCAATCTGTTGACTTACAGTAGCTACATAAATGGAATTTAAATCCCAGAATGTTATTTTCCTTTCTAGTCACTCTATTGCTAATGAACTGATTATGGTTAAGGTAGTTTTAGGTGCTACTAAATTTCATATTGGGGCACACTTTTTCCCATTGAATCCATTTCTGATATATATTCACCACGAATTAAGAATACTGGTTATTATTATTATTGTTCCCTTGGGTTCCTAGTGGAACATAGGGCTTCAACTGCACGTCTCCAATTGCTTCTGTCTTCTGCTGTACTTTTCACTTGCATCCATCTTATTCCATACTGTTTCAGTTCCTCATCACACGATCTCCTCCATGTCACCCTTGCACCGACGTCCCACTCGCCGCTTCCCTTTCGGGTTCCACTCGAGCTATGGCCTGACGCGCAATGTCACCCAACGGCCTCCTCAGCGAGTGTTCGATCCATCTCCACTTTCTCCTGCATATTTGTTGAGTGATTGGTTCCTGTTTTGTTTGTTCCCATAGCTTCTTGTTGGTGATTCTTTCCGGCCATCTGATCTTCAGTATGGAGCGAAGACAGTTGTTGATAAAGGTCTCCAACCTGTTGGAAATATTCTTTGTGACCTGCGAAGTTTCTGATCCGTATAGAACAACTGGCTGACTTGACGTTTGTATTGAAAATCCGAATTTTGTTGTTGATGTTGAGTGACGAAGATTTCCAGATTGGTTTCAGGTTGATGAATGTGTTTCTCGCCTTCCCGATTCTCGATTTGACATCCTCGTCCGTTCCTCCAGTAGTGTTGAGACAATGCTCCCTAGATAAGTGAATGAAGTAACCTCTTTCAAATCCCTCTCGTTGATGGTGATTGGCGCTGGATGTTGCTGCTGTTGTTGTTGTTGGTGGTTGGTTATTTTCATAGCCTCCGTCTTGTCTATGTTCACCTGGAGTCCTGTCTTTGCTGCTTCTTCGACCAGTTTGTCGGTTTTCGCTTGTAATTCTTAGATTTTGTGTGACATCAAACATAAATCATCCGTGAAATCCAGGTCTTCTAGATTCTTCATGCCGGTCCAGGATATCCCTGTCTTCTCGTTTCCCACTGTCTGACGCATAATCCAGTCCACCACAATTAGGAATATCATTGGTGATAATAAGCACCCTTGTCTGACTCCTGTGTTTACTGCAAACGCCTCGCTGAGTTTTCCGTTGTGGATCACTTGGCATGTGCCGTTGTCGTACAGCTATTGAATAAGGTTGATGAATATTAATTCTGGGTATTATTGGTGAAACTCCTATATTCTTAGCATCACAGTAGCTCACGGTTTAATATCTTGAAATGTCTACAAAGAACTAGGATGTTAAAGTAATTTTTGATTGGTTGGAGGATTTCATCATGAGGTGAACATCAGTTAGAGAGCCATTGGAACTGTTTCTCCCTAGTTTGAGACTCTTCAGGAGTACACAGTCCTCGGGGTTCGGACCTAGGACCTTCTGGTTACAAGGCTAGCGAGCTCGTAGACCATTAAGCCACAAAACCAACACTTGAAAGATCATTTTTGCTTTCTCTGTTGATTATTTATTTTTTTTTTTAAATATTTTTTATTTTGATTACAGCTTGATGCCACACAGTATTTTCAGTACAAGTATGGAATTTTCAGCATGGATATCGGTAGCCCAAATTTTGCAGGCCGACCATAGATATCGGGTGTGCGTCAGCAGGGGATCGAACCCCGGACCATGTGCATGGTCGGCGAGAGTCCTAACCGCTGTGCCACCGACGCACTGGGCCGAGATTTTCGGGCTCTTTTGACATGTCGGCTCGTAGTAAGGAGGTTTAACCGATATCTGCGACTTAACATAATGTTATTTAGACGAAATAGAATAAAATGAACATCCTGAATTCCACTGCTAGTCACCATCTATCAATTAATAGGATCTACAACAACAAAAATTGATTTTTATTCCCAGCTGTCAACAAACGTGTTAAGCCTTCATCTTAAGAATTTTAGATCAAATCTTGTAATAAATTAGAACCATTTACAGTGTCCATATATACATACATTTTTTTAAAAAGAAATTCGAATATGAATGACCACTACAAATCTAACTGATGATACAGGTATGCAGAGAATGACAGAAGGCAAGATAAAACAGACAAACATTATTATTTTTTTTCAAAAAACAGAAAAAAATCGAATCTAGTAGCCTGAAGCCTAACACATAATTCATTCACAAAAGAAACGTGTATTCGTGTAAGAATGAAAAGTAAAGTAACCTGCTTTTTGTCTGTCGAATGGTGGTAGACAAGAGGAAATAGAAGGAGATTTACGGTTTGTTCACGCTTTGTGAAAGTACAATAATAGTAATAATAATAATAATGATGGACTACTACAACAAGATTTCGTTTTAACTAATCTATCTACACTGTCGATCTTTCTGTCTATTTGACCATGTTTTAACACACAATAATTAGAATATTTATTATTATTATTATTGTTATAAACGTGCTACTATTCACTGCTGTGTCGTATGGTGGTACCCTGTCGTATGATTATCCGTATACACACACACACACTCACCTCCCCACCCCCCGCACATATATTCATGTGGGAGAAATGTCCCTAAAAAATCTGATCACAAAAAAATGTGTCCAACTACTCTCTTGTACTTAATTTATTATGTGATGAAGGAATCTTACAACTTCTTTCCCCCTTGAACACAAGTATCCAGTCTATTAGAAACTCTACACTCATTCTCGCTCTCTCTCTCTCGGTCTATCCTTCTGTTTGTGTACGTGTCTGGTGTTAGATTTTTGTCTAGCGCGAAACTTTTATTTCTTTCTTTCTCTCTGTCGACCTGTCTGCTTCCTATTTGATTTTATCGGATTCTTTTTTTTATAGCATTAAAAAATGTATATATGTTCAAAGATCGGATTAGATCAGATCAGATCAGCGTTTATAAATTATCGTCGGTGGTGAATTTATTTATTTATTCGCTTTACGCGTGAAAAAAACATGCGCGCTTACAAGTACACTGAAATAATATTTAGTATTATTATTATTATTATTATTATTATTATTATTATAATAAGTATTCACACATTTTACAACCTTTAGAGGTGAAACTCTGTTGTATAGGCATGTTTTCGCTGGGATTTACGAGTCATTTTTGATCAAGTATTCCGCCTCTACTTGATCATTAAAGTGCATGTGTGAAGACAGGCTCTTACCTTGTTAATATTATAAAACTAGTATTATTAATTACAATTATAATAATAATAGTAGTAGCAATAATAAATGTTAATAATAACAGAATAATTACACACGTACACAAACTCAGAAGCCTGTTTTATTCCCTACATTAAATTGTCCTACATTTCGTTTGTAAATGAAAAAAATGAAAACATGACAATTTATGTGTTATTCAACTTTTTGGCTGTATGTATGTATGTTCGATGTAACTTTTAGTTAGAGAGAGAAATACATTTTTTTTGTTACCCTAAAACTATTCAGTACAAAATAAATAAAGACTCAGAATTTAATTGGTGGATAGTGACTAGCAGTAGAATCCAGGATGTGCATTTCCTCCTCTTTGGGACTCACCAGCTGGATGTACCGGCATTCCCCAGTGAGACTCGAACCCAGTGCCCATAGTTTCAAACACCAAAGCGTTATCCACTAGACCACTTGGGCCATGGTGGGAACATCATCACTCAGTGGGGAATGAAGGTATATCCAGATGACGAGTCCCAAATAGGACGAAAAGCACATCCTGAATTTCACTGCTAGTCATTATCCATCAATTAAATTCTAATTACATACCCAGACATCGATGAAGCATCTGCACAAGAAGCCAACAGACATGTCAACCTGAGACTGAGCACTTCGGTCCAATCAGTCGACGGGAAAATCGCAATTTCAATTAAATAAAGACTCAGTTTTCAAGTCTTAGATTGCAGGAATGGCTTCAGTTGAAGAACCACTGAAAACGGGGAAGTACTGAACAGTTACTCCATTCTTGTTTGGGACTCTTCACCGCGCTACCAGTGAGAAGTCGTGACCAGTGGGGTTCATCAGGTAGGGTGTGAGAGGAAATACTTATCGATGACATTGACTGACTATCGCGCTACACATCGCGAATTAACAGAATTGATGGGTCATTGGATGGAATTCAATGACTAAACCTTCTCCCCAGGTTTGATCCATGGGAGTGGGATGATGGGTGCGTAATGCTAAAGCGTTCCACACAAGGACGAGACAACTATCCAGCACTCACTGGTTATTAGTGGTTCTCTAATTGAATTTAGCTCGTGTTCAATTCCATGTAGATTTCACCACTAGCCAACATCACTGAAAACCAAGGCACACAGGATAGTTTCTTCGTCCTAGTGTAGAACATGTACCCACTAACCCACCAGGAACTGAACTCAGGATCATCAGATTGTTAGGTGAACCAGTTGATTTCCTTAGTTTAAAATGGTTCTCTAATTGATATCCTCTTGGGTTTAATCATATTCCTTAGAAAACCCAAAAAATCTTAAACATTTATCCGGTTACCTTCACAAGATTATGAAGACTCATGACAGAATCCTCATAGCAAAAGCGAATGTGTGTATTAAGCATGTCACTCTAAGAGTAACATTCATGAATTGGTTTTCCTGCTTCTGAGAATTTAATATTTAGCGGTTAATATTATTTCATCAGTAAACTAAATGACATCATCAGGAGTTAAGTTGAAAACTGTTGATATGATCATGTAACTTACTCGTGAAACTTTCATCATTAAATAATATAGCACAAAGAAAACAAAGTTTCACTGTAGTTCTGTCGTGTTAAGTAATTCTGCAAAATCATTAACCTACAGCATTCATCATTCAATGACGGGTGCTGGTCTTCATTGTTCAAGTTGTCTGGTTAAGCTGAAGGTGTACAATCAAGTATCCACGTTACTTAGCAGACTGTCTTGTTATGTTCGCTCGTTCGTGCACACACCCTAGCGCTAGGCAAGCAGTCATCATTGCTCTGCGTTTCAGATACCGAAATATATTTCGTATTTTGGACAACGAATTTGTTATTTTAATTTGTCTCTGGTCTATGTAGAACACGTACTTTAGGCGTTACACAATAAACACTTGTGTTTGTATGTAGAGTATCTAGTGTAACCGCCAACATCCTTCATCTCTTGGAGGTCTGTAAACGTATTATTTTCGTATAGTTTGTAAACAGCTTAATCACATTTGATTAGGTACACATAACAACGAGAAATGAGGCTTTAAATAAAACTTAACATCGACAATTGTTGATTACAGCTAACATTCTGCTCTATTAAAACTAAATAAAATTAATACTTCTGGCTATAAAAAATGGAAACCCACATTGAACTGATCAAAAGTAACTTCAGTATATCACAGATTTACACGAAATTCAATTTTATTTGTAAAAAAAAATGCATACTTGACCATTAAATCTCACTAGTGACTGATTACAGAATGAATGTTACCTTAAGTTCTAGTGAGAAGTTGGAACCAATGGGGTACACCAAGTTGGGTGTGAGGACAAATGCGCGATGATGACATTGGTTGGCAGTCGCTCTAAAAATGGCGAATTCAGAGAAGTTATAATTAATGGGCCACTGGATTCCTGCCCATTGGCTGAATGGTCGATGAGCTCTCCTTGCAATCTGAAGGTCATGGTTTCAACCTCTGGTGCATATTGCTGAGGTGTAACAAAGAGTGACGAATCAGCTGTTCAGTACTTCCTGGTTTTCAGTGTTTCTCGAGCTCAAGCCAGTTCGTAATCAAAGTTGAAAACAATTAGAAGTGAGTCACATCTATTACATAAGAACTAATAATTCCAAACATCGAGATATGGGTTGAGTTTATAAATTGTGACTTTCTACTTAAAATTCGTGTGCTCAAAACAAATCGATCACAACTCTGCTGCTTCCTTAAGGATCTCTGCATTCAAATAGTGGGCCCTTCATCTTTCATGCCAGATTCTAGAAATTAGGATGACGAGCATTGCAAGACCCAATTAATCTAATTTTGTTATTCAATTATTACACACTCTCTAATTCATGTACAGATACAGTCGGATAAAAAGAGTATCGAGAGATTTTTTATGTCATACGATGTAGTAAAGAGAAAAATTAATCATATAGTATGATAAATGGCTCTCTAATGTAATTACTTTTGAAAATAACTTTCAACTTCCTTGGAGTAAAGTTTCCAGCTTCTATAGGACAACTTCTGTAACTGTTTTGTCCTTCATTTTAAATGTATGCTTGAATAAAGGCTAACATGGTGATAAATACTCAGAACAATAAAATGCATAGTCCTTTGTCTTCCGACTTGCCAGTTGGACTACAATGTCTTATGTACATTGGTAGTCCAGTGATAGAACACTTGCTGGTCACGCGGGTGGTATGGGTTTGACTCCGGGCTGGCGCACTCCTAAGTCTCAACTAGTATACCAGTCGACAGTAATTCCAGAGAACGGGAAAGGTTGGGTGGGCTTGAGTCTAGTCACCCCAACCAGTAAAAACAATACGACAGCTATTGAAACTTCACAGCTCAAAGCTTCAAGCCCTGTGTTCCATTCTCTATACAAGAAGTGAAGAAAGACTATAGACTTCTTGTTATTTTTCTAATTTCTTTTAATATGTCTTGAGAAGAGCATCTAGAACTGCACATTTTCTACTTCATTTAATTTTTGCGTCGAAACTGAGTATTTTGCAACAAAGATTCGTTTCTTTAAGGAAGACTTCTATCATTCGTTTAATATATTGTTAATCCCTTGCGTTCCGAGTGGAAAATAGGGCTTCAACGACACATCTCCACTTTCTTCTATTCTCTGCCGTCCTCTTCATCTGGGTCCACGATTGCCCAAGATCTCTCATCTCCTTCTCATACGATCTCCTCCATTTCACTGTCGTACCGACAACCCACTTGTCACTTCCCACTAGGATTCCACTCGGGCGATGGCCTGCATTGCGCGCAACGTCATTCGACAGTCTCCTCAACGTATGTCCCGATCCATCTCCATTTTCTCCTACATATTTGTTGAGCGATCGGCTCTCGGTTAGTTTGTTCCCATAGTTTCTTGTTGCTTATTCTTGCTGACCATTTGATCTTCAGTATGGAGCCAGCCAGCGGAGTGAGAAGCTGCTGATAAAAGTATGCAGCAAGCCGTTGGAAATCCTTTTCGTGGCAGGTAGTCCAAGTTTCTGACGCGTATAGAAGAACTGACTAACTGACTGACTTCACATATGTGTTGAAAATCCGAATCTTGTTCTTTATACTGAGGCGGAGTGGAGAAAATTTCCAAACTGGTTTCAGGTTGATGAAGGCGTATCTTGCCTTTCCAATTCCGCTTGGCTAGCTGGCTCTGACATCTTCATCCGTTACGCCTGACTGTGGTTTGAACCATGCTTCCTAGCCGGATAAGTGAAGGAAGTAACCTCTGTTAAATCTTTCCTGTTGATGGTGATTGGTGCTGGTTGTTGTTGTTGCTGTTGTTCGTTGGTTATCTTCATCACCTGCATCTTCTCTACGTCCTCCTTGAGTCCTGTCTTCGCTGCCTGCCCCTCTATTCAGTTTTTTGCTGTTTGCCTGTAAGTCTTCGATTTTGTGTGACGTCAGACATAAATCATCCACATGCAAAATCCAGATCTTCTAGAGTCTTATCGGTGATCTAGCGTATTCCTGTCTCCTCGCTCCCCACAGACTGACGCATAATCCAGTCCACCAGGATTAAGAATATCATCGGTGATAATAGACAGCCCTGTCTTACTTCTGTGTTCACTTCGAATGTCTCGTTGATTTTCCTGTTGTGGATCACCTGACACGTGGCCTCATTGTCATATAGCTGGGTTACTGCACGGCGCAGTGTTAAAGTAGTTTCTACATTACTTCTTGGTCAACGCTGTCGAAGGCCTTTACGAAGTCAATGAAGTTGAGATAGATAGAGGTTTGACTGCCATTCTATGCTTTGTTCGATGACGATGCGTAGAGTTTAGTTTCACGTTTGTTGTCTTCGAGTAATTTCCAAAGCTTGGATTGTATTGCTCCTCTGTACCTTTGCCATCACTTACTTTAAGTGATTCGGAAGGCTATCGTAAGTATTTTAACTAGTGCATTGCTTAGGGTTTGCATATGGGCATCAACGATCACTAGCCTAAATACCTTTCCGTTCCTGCATTTATTCCCCTTGATGAATTTAAGTAAAGCAAGAACAACAGCGGTTTGTGCAGAATAATATGGTACCATCATTTATTTCGTCGGCTTCTCATCAGCTGCTTACAGCCTAAATAAATTGTGAGGTTTACGTACAGAAAAGTTTTTTACATACTTGCAAATTTTACATGTTGTCAGTTGACAGAATGTTCCACAGTAAGTGAACAGTGCTCAGAAAATTGCGCTTATATAGTTTTTTAACAGGCAGTTCAAGTTTAAACAAAATAGATGTATGCATACAATGGTAAAATGAGTTACGTAATAAAGACGAGAGGTGAGTAAGGTGATGAGTAACTAATAAATTTTGTAACGATGTACTGAGTTCAAATCACGCCATAGAAACAAGAGACAAGCAATATTACAGATTTTAAAAAATAAAAATAAGGAGGGGTGAGGTTAAAGACAAAGATCAGATTAGAGAATAAAGACACCCAGTTACCATGGCAAGGAAAGACTAATAACTGCTTCCTTCTGAACACATAAATCTGGTTTGAAGCGTTTGATAGAAATTGCTTCGGCAAACTTGAGGAGAATGGAGCTCCTTTGTCTATTGATAATTTTGAAGGATTTCTCGATTTCCACCTCATGACCCGTGTCGAGGAGATGCCTGGCGATGGCACTGTTTAAGGAATTTGTTCCCCTTAGACGTAAGCTTTTTGGTACATGTTCAGAAAATCGTAGATATGCCCTTCTTTCTGTCCTTCCAATGTAACTGCTCCCGCAGATGCATGTAAATTTGTATATGCAGTTGGAGTTCACATGAGAGGGATATCTATCGATTTTTGATTGCACCAAAGAGCAAGTTGTTTGATAGACGGGAACGAGCTTGGCTGCAGGATAGGCTATAGCTAGTGATGTACTCAGCCTTCTGTTGATCATCGCTGTAATGTTTTCACCTTTATAATCAAGCTGAAAGTAGATTGGCTTTTTTTCCACTGTTTCACTTCCTCGACATTGCCATGGAACGCCTAGAAGACGGTAGTCTTCAAAAGTCAATTTATCGAAAGCCTACATGGAATGGACAATACTTACATTTCAATAGCTTTTGTCCAAATAGCTTTAAACGCGGTCTAGTCAAGACTCTGTACTATAGAGCGAGAATAATATGCTCTATAGAGAAATTAGAGGAAGAATTTGAGTTTCTTGAAAAGACATTGAAGAGAAATGGATACCCTCAAAAGTTCATCAACAAGTATGGAAGATCTGAAGTCAAAAATGTAAAACAAATCACAGTGGATAAAAGCCAATCTACTTTCAGCTTGATTATAAAGGTGAAAACATTACAGCGATGATCAACAGAAGGCTGAGTACATCACTAGCTATAGCCTATCCTGCAGCCAAGCTCGTTCCCGTCTATCAAACAACTTGCTCTTTGGTGCAATCAAAAATCGATAGATATCCCTCTCATGTGAACTCCAACTGCATATACAAATTTACATGCATCTGCGGGAGCAGTTACATTGGAAGGACAGAAAGAAGGGCATATCTACGATTTTCTGAACATGTACCAAAAAGCTTACGTCTAAGGGGAACAAATTCCTTAAACAGTGCCATCGCCAGGCATCTCCTCGACACGGGTCATGAGGTGGAAATCGAGAAATCCTTCAAAATTATCAATAGACAAAGGAGCTCCATTCTCCTCAAGTTTGCCGAAGCAATTTCTATCAAACGCTTCAAACCAGATTTATGTGTTCAGAAGGAAGCAGTTATTAGTCTTTCCTTGCCATGGTAACTGGGTGTCTTTATTCTCTAATCTGATCTTTGTCTTTAACCTCACCCCTCCTTATTTTTATTTTTTAAAATCTGTAATATTGCTTGTCTCTTGTTTCTATGGCGTGATTTGAACTCAGTACATCGTTACAAAATTTATTAGTTACTCATCACCTTACTCACCTCTCGTCTTTATTACGTAACTCATTTTACCATTGTATGCATACATCTATTTTAATATATGTGTAAAACTTGGGCACTGTGGTAGTAAGTAATTCCATATTAGTTTGTTTATTAGGTATATCACACAGTGAAACAGTATTATTTACTGGATGACGTTTCGAACAAAATTTATTGTTCATAATCATAATTGATATGATTATGAACAATAAATTTTGTTCGAAACGTCATCCAGTAAATAATACTGTTTCACTGTGTGATATACCTAATAAACAAACTAATATGGAATACATCTATTTTGTTTAAACTTGAACTGCCTGTGAAAAAACTATATAAGCGCAATTTTCTGAGCACTGTTCACTTACTGTGGAACATTCTGTCAACTGACAACATGTAAAATTTGCAAGTATGTAAAAAACTTTTCTGTACGTAAACCTCACAATTTATTTAGGCTGTAAGCAGCTGATGAGAAGCCGACGAAATAAATGATGGTACCATATTATTCTGCACAAACCTTTCCGTTCATTATACTCTTCAGTATTGGAGGATTTAAGAATATTGATAGGCCGTTTTGCATATGACAACTTGATAGTAGCATTCTACGTCCTAAACAGTCTTGAAAAATGTTTGTTCCCGATTAGAATTTTGAGTACTATGGCCTTCCACTTCCGACCTGATTGAAGCACTTAGTAACCGATCAGTTATGACACAGTAGTAAACCAAATAAATCTCAATGAGTTTATAAAATATGCTAACAGCATCCTGTTAGTTATTTTCAAATTTTCTCATATAGTTCTGTGTGTTACGAAGGTAGTTCCCTTGGTTATCTGATTAGTCTGAGCACTGGAAATAGGAGTAAAATATCAACCACTAATTTGAAAGTGATTCATCTTTAAATGCTGTTATTTTCGGTGTTTATTCGATATTCAAAAAGGCAATGTTAACCGTAAAGTGATATCGATTTACTTATTACCGGTGTCTATGTGTATCTCAGATCTTCAAGTAGTGGTTTTGTAGGGATTTCGATTGATTGGTTAGAGGATTTCCTCATGAGCTGACATCGGTTAGAGAACCATTGGAAAGCCAGCAGATAGCACTGGATAGCTGGCTGTTTTGTCGTGGTTTGGGACTCTTCAGCGGTATACACCCACCTGAGTTCGAACCCAGGACCTTCTAGTTGCAAGGCTAGCTGGTGGAGGATTAATCCACTGGGACCCGATCCAATAGTCCATGAGTTCTAACTTCTACCAATTCACGACATAGGGCGACCGCTAGCCAATGTCTTCAACGAGTATTTGTCCTCACACCCGACCTGCTGCATCCTACTGGTCACGACTTCCCAGTGGCTTAATGGTCTACGAGCTCACCTTGTAACTACAAGGTCCTGGATTTGAACCCCGATGTGTGCGTACTGCTGAAGAGTCCAATGGTTCTCTAACCGATGTCAGCTCATGATGAAATCCTGTAACCAATACTCTTTATAGTTTACAGGGAGTCTAATTACATTTCATCATATTAAATGCATAAATCTCACATTAGTCAGTCTATCACTGTAGTGTAGAAATTTACTTGTATACTGTTAATCAGTTAAACAAAGTTAATTTTATGTGTTGAATCATTTAAGGTTAATTCATAAACTACCATCATTTATGATGATGATTATGAAAGGAAATAAAAAGCTTTACATGTATTTCTTCAGTTAAATCACCTCAAAATACTTTGATCTAAAAATTGAGGTCATCATTTGCAAGCATTGAAGAGATGAAGAGAAAGCGAATGATAACCTGACTTTTGTGTATTTTTCAAATCACAGTTCTTAGTTGTATTCTCAGAATGACACAAAGGCATATAGTTTTATCTATTGTGCTATTTAGTGACAATATGAAGTAAAACTCACCTAGCATTCTCATAATACCTACCAGTATTTCATGTTAGTTATTAAACCGAATTACATAGATCATTGACAATTGGAATGGAATTACAACTTTTACTACTTCCGGACTCGAACTAGGAATAAGTTGTTTCAAAAATGAAATTAGAGTATCTTTGTCAGATGTCTTGATTTTCACTGCTTGTTAGCTTAAAAAGATGGTAGGAGACTAGCTTCAGTGATCTATTTAGGCTCTACAGGAATGCTTTTAACTTCTATATTAAACAATCAAAGTATGTTACTATTAAGCTCACTGTCAAATATTCAGATCACAAAGATCCTGGACCTATCGTTGGTTTCAGAAGACTACGCCTAATACGCAGAATACTATGCACAGTAACTAACTTGGAACAACAGAAAACCGAAACGTAATACAATTGTATACTTTCCCACCCATTATTATTATTATATTATTATTCCTTTGAGTTCTCAGTGGAACATAGGGCTTCAACAACACATGTGCACTTTGTTATGTTTTCTGCCGTCCTCTTCAACTGGGTACACAACTGACCACTATCTCTCATCTCCTCCTCACATGATCTCCTCCATGTCACTGTCGCACCAACGACACACTCGTCGCTTTCCATTTGGGTTCCACTGGGGCGATGAGCGCGACGTTATTCGACAGTCTCCTCAACGTATGTCCCGATCCATCTCCACTTTTTCCTACATATTTGTTGAGCGATCGGCTCTTGGTTGGTTTTCTCCCAGCCGGAATTTCTCGTTACTAATTCTTTCTGGCCATTTGATCTTCAGTATGGAGCCAGCCAGCGAAGTGGGCAGTAGTTGATAAAAGTCTACAGTAGGATGTTGGAAATCCTTTTCGTTACACTCCAAGTTTCTAACCCGTATAGAACGATTGACTTGACATTGGTGTTGAAAATCCGAATCTTGTTCTTTATGCTGAGTGCGGAAGGTTTCCAGACTGGCTTTAGATTTATGAAGGTGTATCTTGCCTTTCTGATTCTGTCTTGCTGGCTCTGACATCTTCATCACTTCCGCCTGCCTGTGGTTGAAACCGTGCTTCCTAGCCGAATAAGTGAAGGGTGGTGATTGGTGCTGGTTGTTGTTGTTCGTTGGTTGTCTTCATCAGCTCCGTCTTCTCTGTGTTCACCTCGAGTACTGTCTTCGCTGCGAGACTGTCGTGCCAGTTTTTTGCTTTTCGCTTGCAAGTCTTCGAGTTTGTATGATAATATACATAAATCATCCACACGCGATATCCAGATCTTCTAGAATCTTTTTATCAGTCGTCCAGCGTATTCCTAACTCCTCGCCCTCAACAGTCTAACGCATAATTCAGTCCACCACAATTAGAAATATCATCGGTGATAATAGGCAGCTTTGTCTTTTCCCACCCGTAGCAAAACAGAAATATAGCTTATGGTCAACAAATTCTCTCAATAAACGTTAAACGAATATACAATTATACTTCTGATAGTATATCTCCAATCTTCTGCAAACCAATATACGACTAAACAATGACAGCCTTCTTATCTCCCGTCAAAGGGAGACCAGTTCGAATAAACAAACGACCCCATTTTCACCAGCAGTGACACCCATCTTATGCGTAGCAACATAACTATCAATGTAGCATGTAATATCCTGAAAAACTAAAACCTTTTTTTCAAAAAAAAAAATGACTGTAAGATAAGTAAGGCAGCTAAAATTTTTCACAAACCAAATCGAAAAATATATTGTTTGCTCTCCCTTTTACAGCCAATTTTGATTACCCCACTGACTGATTATATATATTTTTTAATTATTTTATTTTGGTTACAGCTTGATGCCACACCGTATTTTCAGTACAAGTATGGCATTTTCAGCATGGATATCGGTAGCCCAAATTTCGCAGGTCGACCATAGATATCGGGTGTGCGCCGGTAGGGGATCGAACCCCGGACCGTGTGCATGGTCAGCGAGAGTCCTAACCACTGGACCTAAATGTACAGTCTCTGTCAAAATGTCGGCTCCCAACATGAACGCTTCAACGATAACTGAGGATTAAATTAAAGTAATTTAGTGGATGGTGACAAACGGTGGAATCCAGGCTGAACATTTCGTCCTATCTGAGACTCATTAGCTTGATGTACCTGCATTCCACAGTAAGTAGTACTATTTCTACTGAGACTCGATCCTTGAACCCATTGTTTCAAACACCAAAGGCCACAGCCATCCATTTAGCAACCGGTTTCTATCATTATTAGCTTCTATTCTAAATTCTCCTTATTCAGCATCTCATAAGTATATCAGTACATTATTACACTTCTGTTTCTAATTAAAAGAAATGTCATTTTTATAAGCTAACCTAACTGGATCTTAACAAATTTTTTATTAAAATAATAGAGGCAAAAAATATTCGAATCCACTTGTTCTGACTGGAATGGAATCATTAAGACACAAGACATCACATGCTGAACTGACTAAGGCAGGTGAACATTAATTTTATTTCTTCCTTATCATTAAAACAGTTGACACATACTTACATACCTGGACATTAATAAGTTATTAAATATATTCCATTCGACTACAGGGGATATGCATATATGGCTATCATTGACTTAGATCTCAGTTTTACACGGACAGAGAGCCCACGAACAGAAACTGCGTGTGTGTTATCTGATGTAAGAAGTGTCTGTTGATGTTTTATCTCTCTGTGTTTTATTATATTCACATATATTTATGCAAAGTGAAGAAATGCATTCGATATTTATAGAAGTGGGTTTATTTATTATCATTATTATTTTTTTGAAAAGGAGTCTGGTGAAGATTTATCGAGGGAGAGACAGAAAAACAGGAACAGATTCCTTATCATGATGATCGTGATGAGGATTATGTGTAACTTTCAGGTTAATTAAGACATTTCCTTTTTTTTCTTTTTTCGTGAACGTCTTGACCATATCACACATACGACAGCTTCTCTCTCTCTTTCTCTGTCTCCCTAAAATACACATTCCCTCGGTAGTTTGGAATATTCAACTTCTCCGCGATCAGTTAATTAGAAAAGTTACAGGTGTTTTTGATTAAGTAAAATAAAAAAAAATAACAAATTTGAAGAAAAAAGAAAAACTTTGACATTCAAGATGTTAAATTATTATTATTAGCAAGCAGTTTCTGAGTTGTGCATATTATTGGGATGGAAAATTATTTGGTAGGATTCATGATAAGCGGTTTTCATCACATGCTGATATCAGTAGAAGTGACGGGAATTTGAAACTTCCTGTTGTATGACCTCTCTTTCTGAATGCAATTTAAACATTCTTAAAGTTTGTATTGCTTAGAATTTTAGACATTCTGTTTTTAATTTCAATGAAATGTTATCTCCAAAAGTTTGTTTCAACTGATGATCTGTTAAAGGCATGAGGTATTAAGGGTTTATTAGGTCATTCACACAGTTAAATCATAAGCCTGCTGTTATTACAGGGATGTATAAAGGAGAAGGAAATTTCATTAACATCTTCTGTATTTCTCAAACCGAAGTGATAATAGAATATTAAATTAATACAACTGTAACACACAATACCGACAGTCACAACCGAAAAAGGAAGAACACGAAGAGGGCGTGACAGATGTGTGTGTATTTGACCAAGCAAAGTTTAAAGCGGGTACAAGGCTAATTGTTATCGTTTATAACAAGCGTCGGTGGCACAGCGGTTAGCATGCTCGCCGACCATGCACATGGTCCGGGGTTCGATCACCGGCCGACGCACTCCTTTAACTCACTTATCCAGTAATAAGACTGGTAAAGAGGGAAGGTTGGGCATGAGGTTAGCAACCCCATCCTGTAAAATAAACACTGCTACAGAAACTTCAAGCCACAAGCTTGAAGCCCTATGTTCCACTGGGGAACGTGAAGGAAAAAAAAAACAAAAAAAAAAACAAGGCTAATTGTTATCGTTTATAACAAGTCCAGCTAAACGGTCCTTTTCTTGTTCCAGTAGGTTTACGTCAGTGTTCCTGTCTGAAAGAGAAGAGGAAAAAAACCACTTATGTAGTGACATTATACTGGTTTTTATCTCATTGTAAAACCTTTTAATACTCACTGTCCAATATGAGTAGGTTAGTGTCTTTTATGTGTAGTCTGAGTTTGTGAAAATACTCCTGTCAATCGCTGCTATAGATCAGTCACTCATTGTTACTTTATGGTGATGAATACTATGAGCTAAATGAGCAGTATTTATTCATATTTATCGTTTCTCTTTGATGCTTATTTGAGCTGAATTGACCAGTCTCATTTTAGCATACTGACTGCTTAAACAGATCTCCTGAGTGTATCCCTGTGACTCAGTAGCCTCATGGATAAAACTTCAAACTTTGAAAGCGGTAGGTGTTTGGTTTGAGTTTCGGTGAGAACACAATCACTCACTGGAAAGTAGGTTGACCCAGATGACAAGTCTCATAAAGAACGAAATGTACATCCTGAGTTCCACTGCTAGCCATTATCCGGGAGTAGTTCCTCTTCATTATTAGATTTTCACATTTGCCTACCTGTATGGATATGAAAGTCATATGCGATCATTAAGTAGACTAGATTGGAGTAGTAGCAAACAGAGCTTTTAAATTATTTTTAATATCTCTGCTAGTTTTTAAAAGTATGGTCCTTTTTGTTAAAATACTTTAGTATATAATGAAAAGCTCTAAAGTTAATATTCACAGTAGTAACAATAAAGTGACCACTACCAACTGTATATTGTCTCATGAAGAAGTTTGCTGGAAATATAAGAATGACTTATTTCAAAGCAACAGTCATATTAGGCGACTTGACTATTTTTGGTTATGTCGTAATGTTAGTATGAAGATGGAATGTCAGTTGTCAGATTAACAGTGTACTTTCAATACCTGAGAACATTTTACGATGAAGTGTGTGCATTCACTGTTGTCTCAGTGGGGTTTTTCACAGCATCAAGTGATAGTGAAGTTTGATACCACCTAGTTAAGACAGAGGCAAATGGCCATATAGCAAACGAGATCATCATTTAATCTGGACATGTTTTGTACATGTAACAATTTTGACTTTTATTCAGTTCGGTGTTTACTAGCTTTGGAAATAGTCGAGAGAAGAAATGGTTACTTTGCTACATCACCTGTAAGACTACTGTCTTCAGTTGATACTCACCTGTTCCTGAGGGAGCTGAGATAATAATGAAGTCAAATAATTGCATAGGCTATCGGTTATTTGAGTGATCATTGGACAACATCTGTAAAGTTTCCTAAGAAGGCAAGACGATTTGAAATGACTTTCCATCATTTACTTTACCTAATATTATAAAATAGTTGACAATGCATATATTTTGCCTTTTAACTAGTATCAAACCTGAAGAAGAAGACAAGACTGAGGAGACTGAAAGGAATGTTTATTTGGTGAAACGTATGGTACATAGCTAAATTTGGTATACCATATTCTCAACCGGCTATTTGCACATCTTTACCATATCCTTGACGAATCGGTCGAATATCGTCTCATTCGATAGCTTCTTGGATTCTGCATCATATGGCAACATTCTTCTCATGTTTCTCTTCTTTGAATGCTCTTTCCAGTGTGCCAAACATGTTGTTACTTAGTTCCTGATATACTACTTATATCGGATTATAAGTAGCACTCACCACACTCGCCCCCTCATTATAAAGTCTCTCCTGTAACCGCCTTGATCGCCGCACAGACGTTTCATCCTGCTGCTCTTCTGGTACCTTGTCTTGACATTCTTCTCTCCATCTTTGTAGCAGACTGGCGTTTACTCTTTTCTCTTTATCTCCTCTCTTTATTGTGTACACTGGACCGCGTCTCGATGTGACCACATATGGTCCCTCCCACTTCGGCAGAAGCTTTCCTGATCCTGGTCCACTTCCGGTAGTATACTTTCGTTCTCTACATTTCACCTGGTCACCTACTTCAAACGGCTTCCAAGCTTTGATTTGTTTCTTGCCATAATTTTCGATGTCTTTCTTGCGCTTCTCTTGTATATTCTGAATAGCTTGTTTCCGCTCATTTGTCCATCTCTTACTGTTCCATTTTTGTTGTGTTGGCCAAGTCTTATGGTGCACCGGTAAGCGTGGTTTCCTCCCATACATCAGCTGGAAAGGCGACTTTTTTGTTGTCCCTTGTACTGTGGCACGATGTGCTAGTAATACCAACGGTAAGTCAGTTTCCCAGTTGCCTCTTTTCGCAGCTAGCCACTCCTTGAGTGTACGATTGTTCCTTTCGGTTAAGCCGTTTGTCTGCGGATGATACGGAGTCGCTCTAATCCTCTTAATACCCAGTGCCTCCAGACGAGTCTTGAACTCCTCACTTTCAAAACAGGGGCCTTGATCTGTCAATATCATTTTTGGTACACCATGATCCGCCACAATATGTCGAATAACCGCCTCGGTTACGGTCTTGGCGCGCTGATCTGGAATCGCTACAGCATTTACCCACCGCGTGGCGTGTTCTGTCATCATTAAAATGTATTGATTTCCACTTGCTGTTTGAGGGAAAGGACCCATTATGTCCACGGACCATAGGTCACCAACCGCCGTTACGGGTATCGTTTGTAGCTGTGGTCGAATGCACCGATCACCCTTCATCAATTGACACTGTGGGCAAGCGAGTACGTAGTTTGCAATATCGCTTCTCATGTTTGGCCAGTAGGCACTTTGGCTCACTAGGTCGTATGTTCGTGTAACTCCTGTATGAGCTAGTTGGTGGCATTCTTGAATGACCCCACGACGAAGGCTTTTTGGTATCACTGCAACCCAGCTACCATCACTGTCTTTCCAAGTTAAGACGCCGGCAGCGTTTAGTTTGAGTCTATGTTTTTGCTGCAGTAGCATCTTTAACTCTCTATTCTCTGCTGCCATTTCAATTTCTTTCCCTTCACGTATCATCTGAATGACTGTCTTAAGAGTAGGATCCGACTTCTGGTGGCGAACAAGTTGTAAGGGATCTTGCTCCAAAGCGTTTACTGCATACGCTACCTCTGGTAGTTCAGTCTCATTATCTGATCTCGACAAATAGTCAGCTATTATATTTTCTTTTCCTGGAATATGTCCAATCGTGAAGTCATACTCTTGTAGGCGTAACATCCATCGTGATAACTTCCCTCGTGGATCCCGTGCTGTTTTCAACCACTGAAGAGGTTTGTGGTCGGTCTCAATGTGGAATCGGCGGCCGATCAGATATGGTCTCCATTTTTCTAGTGCCCATACGATAGCTAAACACTCCTTTTCCACCGTAGAATACTTCTGTTCTGCAAGTGTCAACACACGGCTAGCGTATTCAACAACACCATCCGTTTGTCTTAAAACAGCACCTATACCATAATCACTGGCGTCTGTCGAAACTGTGAACTGCTTCCCCGGCGCTGGCAGTTTCAACGTCATCTGTTGACCATCTAACAGCTCTTTAATTCGCTCAAACGTTTGCTGTGCCTCTTCCGTCCACATGAATTTTGCGTTACTCAGCAACGTATATAGTGGTTTTGCTATCTCATTGAAATTCTTGACAAATCGGCTGTAGAATGCCGCTCTTCCCAAAAACTGTCTCAGCTTTCGCTTTGAATTTGGCACTTCGCTGGTTTTGACCGTCAGGATCTTCTCCGGCAATGGCCGTATTTCACCATTTCCCACTTTGTAACCCAGGAGGACAACCGTGTTTTTAGCTATTTGGGACTTGTTTTTATTAATCCGCAATCCAAAGTCATCAATTCTCTTTAAGATAGCTTCGATGTGGTCTATATGGTCGCTTTCTGTCTCACTATACACCACCAAGTCATCTCCATATACTTCTACGTTCTTCAGACCCTTCAGTAATAAGGTCATTAATCTTCTGAATGTAAATGGGGCACCTACCAATCCAAATGGCATTCGTTTAAACTGGTATTGTTTCTGCCCAACTGTGAACGCTGTTTTACTTCGATCACTTTCTGCTATTGGGATCTGCCAGTAACCCGATCGTAGGTCGAACACGGTGAATAACTTGGCTTTATGAAGGCGATCAAGAGTTTCTGTTACGGTAGGCATTGCACACTGTTTCACTTCGGTGAGGCTATTCAGCTGTCTGAAGTCGACACAAAATCTATATTTCCCGTTAGCTTTCTTCACCAAAAGGATTGGCGAACTGTACGGACTGTCGGCTTCTTCGATTATTCCGTCGTTTAACATTTCTCTGACTTGCCGGTTAACTTCTTCTTCAAGGTGAACCGGAACTCGTCGCGATGAAAAGACTGTCTTCCCCGTATCCTTTAGTGGGATGTTATGCTTAACCTTATCACAATAACCATATGGGTCTCCATCACTAGTGAATAAACCGGCATATTTACTCATCAACGTGGTTAGACGTGGTGCATCTTGCGGAACAATGGTTGTGGTTTCCACCTCAGCGACTTCACTATTCTCATGTATCGCGAATTGCCCGTGTTTTGTGACTACTTTTCTATTCTTCATATCGATTACAGCTCCTACTTCTCTGAGAAAGTCTGCTCCCAAAATCGTTCGTCTTATCTCAGAAGTTACAATAAACGGATATCGTATTTTTCCTGCTCCAATCTCTACAACGCAGTCTGAAACGCCAAGAATGTGCAACGGATGTCCTCCTACCGTCTGAACTGCTAATGTGCACGGCCTTATTTCCTTACACTGTTCTCTACCTATCAACGAAACTGCCGCCCCTGTGTCGATCAAACAAACTATTTCTTTTTCGTTCACTCGTAATCTCCCGTACACTGAACCTCTTTCGACCAACCCGACCACCTCTAAACGCGAGCGAGAAAAAGAAGGAAGACTGTATCGTTTAAGGTTTTTCTGCCTTCTTTTCGGGCAGTTTCTCTGCCAGTGACCGGTTCCTCCGCAAGCAAAGCACCTGTTGTTTGTTTTTTTCTGCATAGCTGCCACCTGTTGTTTCAACTCTTCAATCTGGTCTTCAATCTTCTTGAAATCTTGGCCCTCCGACATCACTGGAGCAGCATGCGAGGTCATTATCTGCCTTGTCACCTTGGCCATTTCATAAACATCCATTGGCTGAGCTGCGTTAACTAGCTGCAACTGATGCGCGATATCTGTCGGGACGCATTCGAGGAACTGAGATGCAAGCAACTGCTCCCGTGAATCTTCGTCCAGGGTGGGTAACGCGCGTCGCAGGTGATTCGTCAGCGTTACTGCGAGAACCAACGGATCCCCATCCTGGCCAAGTCTCAGCGTCCGAAACTTCTGCAGTGCCTCTTGTCTGTCCGCAGGGCTGTCGAACTCGCACACGAGTCTCTCGACGACCTTGTCCCACGCCGCCTCACCTTCCAGCTCCCGGGCGTTGTCGTACGCAGCCTTCGCGCGGCCCCTCAGCAGCGTCCCCAAGACAACCAGCTTCGCCTTCTGCTCCTGCACTCCAACCAGCTCCGCGACAGCTTCGAAGTCCCTGAAGAACGTCCGCACATCTCCCTCCTCGAACACCTGCGGCCACGGCACCTTCATCTCCGACAGAGGCAGCGACACCAAATGTGAAGAAGACAAGACTGAGGAGACTGAAAGGAATATTTATTTGGTGAAACGTATGGTACATAGCTAAATTTGGTATACCATATTCTCAACCGGCTATTTGCACATCTTTACCATATCCTTGACGAATCGGTCGAATATCGTCTCATTCGATAGCTTCTTGGATTCTGCATCATATGGCAACATTCTTCTCATGTTTCTCTTCTTTGAATGCTCTTTCCAGTGTGCCAAACATGTTGTTACTTAGTTCCTGATATACTACTTATATCGGATTATAAGTAGCACTCACCACAGTATCAAACCTGAATAGTGAATAGGTACTGTTGAGTAGAATGCTTCCAGAAACGCTTTCCACATACTGGAGTCGGTTTTCTCGATTTTCTATCGAATCGAGTAAACAGTAGCTCTGTACACACAAAGATATAAGATTTTTACCATAAAAGAGACATGAATGGCACTCAGGAGGTATTTTTACACTATGTTAATTATGAAAAAATTGAGTGCTTCTTTGTAGAGAGAGGAATTTTCACACTGATGATGTCCATTTTATAGCTAAGCCCTTTTGATACGTAAGTTAATAAACGTACTAGAATTCGAAAATTATCTAGAGTTCTCCAAGCTTCGATAATTGTTCCCTGACGTTTTACCACCAGAATTTGTGAAGTTTTGGCAATTTTATCAAACCAGTTAATGAAATGTCTACTACCGAATTTCAAAGCTCAGATCATCATCCTGCACTACATATCCTTCCGATCATTTCAGTATCACAATAGGCAAATAATTATCTTGGTGTATTTGAATGATTTAGTAGCACAAAAGATACTATCAGCCACTTTAGTGAAAATTTTAATCAAACAGTTGAATAATGTACAGTTGATTTCATTCATTTCAAGTTTGAACACGGATTGATATCAATAAGAGAACCATTGAAATCCACCAGGGAGGAGTACTGGATAGATGTTTCGTCCCACTACTTTGGGACTCATAGGCAGGGTTCGAACCCAGAACCTTCCGGTTACAAGGCGAGTGAGCTCGCAGACCGTTAAGCCACTGGGACCCGACTCACTGACCAGACCATGAATTCCAACTACTACCAATTCACTGGCACCAGCCAATGTCATTGCTGGCGATTATTTGTCCTCACTCCCAACTGAGTGAACCCAATGGTCATGACTTCTCATTAGAATGCAGGTAACTAACTGCCTACCTGAATAAGACCAGTCCCTAGTCAGCATCAGGTCAACATCCAAGTGTTGGATTGCAGAGATTTGATTTGACTGGCTACAGGATCTCATCATGACGTCATTCAGTTTTTCAACTGAAGATGTTTTTCCACAGCTACATAGAGACCTATCATTTGAAACAACTTTACTGTTGAATGCATCACAGTATAATGTTATCACGAAATTCTAACTAACTATTCTGTTGTGTCCAAATTTTAGTCCGAACCATTTCTATGTAATAAAACAGACTAATATCGCAGCATGCTACTTTCAATTTTTGTTGAACAAAACTGTTTATCTGAGAGTGAATAATTCCAGCATTTTACAGAATCACATTTGTTAAACACGCAAAACAGGATTTTAGGCAACATTTCACCTTCTTTCATTACAATCGTCAGTGTTTGGCATCTCATATTTCTATTATTTAAATAAAACGCCGAATTTATGATTGACACATTGTACAGAATAACTGATTATTTAAACAATGACATAGAGAACATTTGTTATCGAATTCTTCTTCACTTTTGAATGTGTGTATAAAGATGTCATTCACACAGTTTTAGGCCTACTTCAGTTGTCTAACTAACACGTAGAACTGCTAAGTGAAAAGAAACATGTAGTCGTCAAACTGTATAATTAAAGTAGACATGTAGTATATGTTATGTGATATGCAGTGAAATAAATTCTACTTTCAAATGTAAGTGTAAAGTGACTAGCAAAAACAAAAAAAGTATGAGAATTATGAAATTGTAGTGATGATAAGATTCAATAGGTGGGGGATATACTACTTTAAGTAATATCAGTAGCATTTATGAAATATTCTGCATAAGAAGTGACCGTTCGCAGGAAGTACCTGAGATTCTTGTCAGAAGTCATAACCAGCGGGGTCCGCCAAGTCAGGCAAGGGAACAGTTACTCGTCCGTGGCACTGAATGGCGGTTGCGCCAAATATATACATCACAAATTGTCAGAAATGGGAATTCATGGACAGGCCATGCAGTTGGGTCTCAGTGGCTTAACAGTCTTCGAGCTCACTTCGTAACCGGAAGATCGTTAGTTAGAACCCTGGCGGTGGGTACGTACGGATGAAGAGTGTCAAACTAGGACAAAACGGCTGTCCAGAACCCACAGGTTTTCCAAATATATTAACTGGTTTAATTAACACTGTGTATTCACTAATCGGATGTTTTTAATTCTAATCTATCCGAATAGCAGTATGCCTAATACTGTCAGCAAATGACAATTTACAAACTCACAGATTAACTAGACTATTTCTATTTCTATGAAAGAAAAACTACATGAAGTTATTTTCCGTCTATTTCAAACAGTCTACTTCCGTCTGTTTATTATTTTAAACAAGAGATAGGATCATTCAGTGGTTGAATTGTCTACCTAAATATTCAATATTAACTTAACACTTTTTGAAGTAAACTTGAATAACAGGCTGACATTTAGATTTAGGAATGGTTATTAGTAAAGTGAAAAAAACCTAGTAACATCTTTCACAGTGAATCAACTGACATCCAATTAAAGTTTTTAGTGTGAAGGCATTAATGTTCCTTAAACAAGCTTTCAGACAGTAAAGTAGGCAGTTCGACTTGTTAAATTTAAATACCTTTTGAATATTTGATGGTGACTAGCAGTGGAATCCACGATGCGCACTTCACCTGTCCTATTCGGGACTCGTCAGCTGGATGTACCTGCATTCCCCAGTGAGTGGTGGTAATCCCACCGAGGCTCGAACCCAGTGCACATAGTTTCAAACGCCAAAGCGTTATCCACTAGACCACTTGGGCCAGGAGGGCCACCTCTTGTGCAAAGGGTCTTATTAATCACTTAATTCAGTTTAGATTTTACCGTCGATTGATTAGATCGAAGTGCTCGGTCTCAGGTTGGCATGTCGACTCCTTGTGCAGATGCTTCGACGATATCTGGTCTCGGTGGGAACACCATCACTCACTGGGGAATGCAGGTACATCCAGATGAAGAGTCCCAAATAGGACAGGCGAAATGAGCATGCTGGATTTCATTGCTAGTCACCACCAACCAATTGACTTCAGGTTATTACATGACAAGAAATCGTTGAAGCATCTGCACTTGAAGCCGATATGTCAACCTGAGACCAAGTACTTCGGTCCAATCAATCGACGGTAAAATCTAAATGGGATTAAATAAGTTTATACTGTACATGATGTTACTTATTTAGTAGTGGAATGCAAAAGGCATGTTTCGCCCTGTTCGGAACTAGATTTATAAACATTCATTTGTCTATGTTATCCTCTTTTTTTAAACTAGATTTTCACTAGGATTATTAAACGAAACTTGTCATAGAGAGAGAGAGTAGCTGTTAGACTCATTAAAATATCGCAAAATTGCATAATATTTGGTGATTCAGTTCAGATGCAATCATTTGACTAAAAGTGATGCATTTTAATCCCATGAATGCTTCATACTTTAGCCTAATTGTTTTCCTGAGCCTATGATAGTTGAACAATTACTGTCATCTAAATATGGTCACTGGGGTGTAGTCAATATCATGCGTCTGGTCCCTGGTGCTACTGCATATTGAATTCTGTCAGTCAGTTTTGCAATATGATCACCAAAACCGAGTGGCTTGCTATCTCTGTACACCCTGATCCCTCTTGGCTCATTGGTAGCATCTCTGACTACAACGCTGATTAACACGGGTTCGAATCCTAGGAGAAGGAGAAATGAGTTCCTTTGGGACTTCGGAAACACCTTGCTAATGAGTGCCAACAGGCACGAAACCTAGGTCCTGGGTTTCTTGTAGACTGCCTTCTGGTATCCACGGAATAAAATAGCAAGAGGTCACTTCCTACACTCATCTAGGTAACAGCATCGTTTCAACACAGCACGGATGATTATGTCAAAGCCATGGTCGGAAAGACAAGGCACACCTTCATCGCTCTAAAATCATTGTGGAAATCTTCTGCACTCAGCATAAAGAACAAGATTAGGATTTTTGACACTAATGTTAAGTCATTCATAATCCTGGCGCAAATGCCATGGAAAGCATTTCTAGTGGGCTTCAGAATTTTATCAGCAGCTGCCCACTTCATTCTATATTGAAGATCAAACATCTAGCCAGAAAGAACTAGCAACAAGAAACTCTTGGAAGAAGCCAACCAAGAACCTATTGCTCGACAAATATATGAGGAAATGGAGATGGAATGGACACAAGCTGAGAAGATCATCCAGTGAAATTGTGTACCAGGTAGGCATTCGAACGGAACCCGAGTGGGGAACGAGTCCGTGGGTGACAAGAAGGAGATCGTGTCAGGAGTAGGAGGAGGAGGGGAAGATAGCTTATGGATAATCGTGGGGCCAGTTGAAGAGGACCGCATAGGGCAGGACGAAGTGGAGGTTTCCTGTTGAAGCCGTATATTCCATTCAAGAAACCTAGGGAATAATAAAAATATAATTCAAACTGATTTAAGCGTATCTGTTATAAACAGAATTATTTACTTGTTTTTTCTTTAACTGTTTAGAGTAACAATACTTGAGATTTTATCATGAAAGAGGAGTGGAGTGGAGTGGAGAGGAAAGAAAAGAATTAAATTAACACAATAAGTGGTTGTAGAAACGTGATTATATAAATGAATTTCTAAAACAACAATCCTCTCACCAATATATATACATATACTTATTAACTCTTTATAATTCATTAGTTGGTGTACATATATTCTAGAAATAAGCGCTTAAATTTAATTCTTGATTCTACTACTCTCCATTGTTATTTTCATTTTCACTTGAAGTCAACAATCTTTAAAAGAGTGGTGTATAACACGGAAGGTAGAAAAAGGCCTACAGATGAAGCTTGAAATTTCTCTCATTCATGCGAATACAACACATAATGTTTCTGCTGTGATAAATACATCTCACGGTAGCTGATATTCCCCCCGCTCTCCTCTCTCTCTCTCTCATCTCCTGCTCCTCCTCAACATCTTTTTCTGACATTTAAATACTAGATGTGTAGATTAACTCACATTATTGTATGCATGATTTCATTTCAAGTTACTTCATTCATAGTTACTTATACTCACTCAATGATAGTTAGTTGGTAAGTTATAGTTTGAATTTTTTGTTTAGCTTTTTGAATTAAACCAGTTGAAATGTTAAAACAATATATAATTATAAATAGGGAAGATAAAGCACGAAAAGTCGAAAAGAAAGTGGAAGAAGTCAGAGCAGCAGCAGGAGAGAAAACAAGGTTGAATAAATTGGATGTTTTTTCTAGGGTTGAAGAGAGGGGGCTGGAGGGAAAGAACAAAACAAAAGAAATGAGGTTTATAAACCACAATAACCTTAATCTTTATTTATTGTTTTTCTTCTCTCTTCCTAGATGATGAGGTTTTCATTGCTAAGGTGAATGAGGAGACATTATCAACAGTGTTTTTGTGTTAACTGATATTACTGTCCACAATAAAAAAACCAGATATCAGTGCTTAATACCATCGATATGAGTTAGACTCACTTTCTTGTATTGTTAAAAGAAGGAAAGATGTCACACTTACTTAATGGAGCCTCCGGCAAGTAAGTTAACATAACTTGATAGAAGATAATAAAGGAAGCGAGGATATATGTATATATATCACTAGAACACAATTAAAGTGGCAGTCAAATTAGATGAATTGATGTTCAATCACATTTTGTTTACACATTTCAAAATTGAGTAAGAAGTCATTTCTGATTACACTAGTTTACGACTCACTTCTTTGAAAAATATTTTAGAAGAAAATACAAATAAAAAAAATGATCTTAAAGACTTCAAAATAGAACTTTGTTAAAAAGATGTTAGTAAATTAGTGCATCTCCAGAGTACTACGGAATTTCGATCTTTAGATTATGAGTTAATACAAATGAAAGATCACCAAAGCCTCTGAAGCGAAGACAAGGCTATCTACAATCACTGATAACCTTCTTGGTTATGGTATACTGGATCATGGGGAGCGAGCAGAACGGCATATGTTGGACCGACAAAAAGACCTTAGAAGATTCAGGTTTCGTGGTTGTTTTATGGCTGTCTCACAAATGCCATGATTAACAAAATATTAAATATACAAAAGACAGCAAATTTACTACTATTTGATGAAGCAGTTGCAATCAAGCGTTTCAATCCAAACTTACGCATACAGAAAGACAGAGTAATCACTCTCACTCCCATGGTAAATGTATTTTTCATCCTAGTTTGGGGATCATCGGCAGTACGCACCCACCATCAGAGTTCGAATCCAGGACCTTCCGGTTACAAGGCAAGCTCGTTTACCATTCAGCCACTGGGACCCAATTCAATGGCCATTGCATGAATTCTAACTTCTAACAATTCGTGATATAGCGCAATCATCAACCAATGTCATCGGTGGGACATCCATCCTCACACTTGACTGGATCGATCTCACTCGTCACTGCCGATCATTCCCAAACTGGGATGAAACAGTTGTCCAGTACTCCTTGGTTTTCAATGGTTCTCTAACTCATATCAGTCCGTGAACAACTCGTCAAAACAAATCTAATCCTCACAAACCAACTATTGAAAATGTATTTCGATTACATTGATTAGTCATCCATATTAGTGGTTTCAGCTCACTGAGAAAGTTTCCAATTTTTAATGAACTATAACCTTCTTGAGTTGCCACGTAAAGGTTTTATTGAATTTTTCTGTTTTCGATTTTCATCTCCACTTCCCACCTTTTCTATTTTGAAAGCAGGAAAATTGGTGGTAACTTAAACTAAAAATTGTGTCACTTATATTTTGGAAGCATTGATTTTATAAGGTCTTGTCTACTACCCTCCAAACATGCTGAATTATGTTATTGTCATTCTTCTTTATAACCATTGTAATTTGGAGTAGTGGTGTGCAGATAATGAGAGCCTGTGAAATAGAATGATGATATCATTTTATACTGCAAATCTGGTCTTTCTTTAACGAAATGTACTTCCATCATTGTTTTCTAAATAATGATAAAGAATTCATTGCTAGTTGAATTCCGGCCCAAGTGGCTGAATGGTCTACGAGACCAGTCTGGTAACCTAAAGGTCCCGGGTTTGATCCCTCGTGGAGACGTGAGTGAGTACTGATACAGAATTCCAAACTAGGATGGGGCAGCTGTCTGGTGCGCCCTGGCTCGTAACAAATACTATGTTGAGACAGATGAATTCCGTCAAGTTTGTAATGTTTACTGTCGTCCTAATGAACTGGTAACGATGACGCGTTTCATTCCATTTGAAAAGAATGAAGATAATCAGCATCAAACTCTTACAGCATAATTCCTACTTACTGTCACTAACTGAAATAAAACGTGGAGCTGGATAAGAACTATTTCTGGAAATTCATTTGATAGCCTGGTAAGTTTTGTAACATGAAACGGCGTACCCTGATATTCAAACATTTTGGAGTGGATATCACTTACAGGCTACCACTGTTGCTTTATTCTATGTTGCTATTCTAGAACAAAACACGGAATAATAAAGAATAATGGGATCAAGGTTATGTAAATGATAAGCTGAATCAACTGAGAAAAACGCTGCATAGGTTAAAGTGGACGTCGTTTTCATTTTCATTTCTAAGAACATAAACTAACAATCAAGCTAAATGGTGACCAGTGGGGTACAGCAGGTCGTGTGTGACGGCAAATACTCGCCAAAGATGACAATGGCTAGTGCCAGTCACTCCTTGTGACCGGAAGGTCCTGGTTTCAAACCCTGTAGGTGGGTGTGTATTTCTGAAGAGTCTCAAACTGGGGTGAAACAGCCACCCAGTACTCCCTGCTCATGATGAAATCCTGTAACCAAGCGAATCCCTGCAAACCAACACCTGAATAAACAGTATTTATTCCTATACACCAAGGGACGTGGACAAGTTTCGACAGAAATTTGACTAGAAATATGTGAAAGTTTAAAACAGAACACAGACAAACTAAATATGCTGGAGGTTTCAGTAAGGCATTCAGTTCAGTCGGTTATCAAGATGCATTCTGACACATCAGATTTATTTAGCAATGAAAAATGTTCCACACGGTCAAAAGGTCAAATATGAAGTCAACAAGACTAGGAGTATAAATTCGATGGATAACACAATGATAAGAAATGCTTCGAAAACAACCAGTCATAAAGAAGACCATCAAAATGAATATTTATTTCATTTATTCATTTTCTCTTCATACGATCTTTTCCATGTCGAAATGAAAGTCCTACTATATGAGATAACCTGGCGTAGTTTATTAACCGGTCCTAAGTTCAGGGAAAAGAGGAAAGGTTGAAGTTGGGGTTAGTGACCCTACCACAGAAAATCAACGCAGTCACTACAGAAGCTTCAGAACACAGGAAAAACATTGGGGAGACGGAATGACGCGGGATGGTGAAAGCCTTCGTAGAGCCAGTCAGCCGATGTGTCTTCTTTCAATGAAAGCAAAAATAAGCATGGAGATATGGAATGTTCGCAAGATGTTCGAAGCTGATTGATTGATAAGGCTGCTTAGATTGCCAAAGAAATGAGAAGATACGGTGTAGAAGTGATAAGAATTTGCGAAAGCAGGTGGAATGGATGTGAACTATAGAAACTGTCAACTGAAGAGTCAGTAATCTACTCCGGTCACCCAGACGACAAGCATGAATACACTGAGGGAGTAGCTATCATGTTGTCACCAACACCACCACCCAAAGCTTGTAAGAAGTGGGAACCAATCTCCTTCTCCTCAATGATAATGACAGTAAGACTCAGCTCAAAAGGTAGGAAAGTTCCAATTATCCAACGCTACACTCCTACAATCGACGCAGACCAAGAGAAGAAGGAAGACTTCTACAGACAACTGCAGACACTAACGGACAAGACTACAAATGGCGGCTGACTACACACTATTTGTCTGTATTTTGTCTAATCTTCCAGTGGTACCAAGTGGTCTTTAGACTATTCAACCTAATCCCTATATCTATCCTGAATAACCTTTATAAAGTCGTTATCCTCCACTATCCTCGTCCTGTTTCAGTTACACATTTTTATTCCTATTAGATAGGAAAGGCAGAAAGGGAGAGATAAAACAACAACAGCAGAAGAGGAGGGAGTAAGATTATTAGAATCTGACTAACCTCCAGATAGAGGGAGAGAGAGAGATACGTAGATGGTGAAAAAATCTGAATTTAGGCCGTGTGAATTTTCACCTCTATAATAATACTGACTTAATGATATGCATGATGCCGAATGAAGCGGTGATGATGACCAATTAAAAATATAAGAATTATTCATATTTTATTTTGATTAATAATAATATCTTTTTTTGAAAAAGAATACCCAACAATGATGGAGACACTTTCAGATATCAGTGTGCGTCTACCGTGTGATATATCTGTAGACGTGTGCCGGTGATTACTACACCACATACACAAAAATCTGTGTTCATTGCGTATAATATACACGAAGCAAAAATAAAGAAAGAAAGAAAGAAAAAAGACAGAGCACAATGTGAATCTTGTGAAAATAAACAGAATTTAAGGCTGTAGATTAAGAATATGAACAGCTGTTTGCATCTCTATTCTACTTTTATTTATCTATTTATGCATTCGCATCACGTATACATAGTACAAATAATATACCCGAATATACAACAATCATAAGGTTAGGTGTATGTATATAAGACGATACTACTTAAATACAATGAAAAGTAGAAATCTGAAAATAATTTCATTCTTTCCAGATGTCTCGCCTTATGTATATATGTATGTGTGTGTATATTAGTGAGATGGTACATAGTTAAAAGGTGCCGAATAGTCTTTACACTGTTCATTTACTATCACTTGTACTAATATTCTTGTTATCACTATTACTGTAGTTTTTCATAAACATGTGTTGTATACAGTTTGATATTGGTGATTCTAATTACTGAAACACATACTGGATAAGTATATGCAGGTATCTATCCTGTAGACAGACGAAGTACATTGACAAATGTATGTTATTAAATAAGATTAATGACATTTTCTCCCTTATTTCCTTTTAATTCACACTAGTGACAAGTCATCTGTAGGTCTCAGCAGTGTTATTTTTATTATTATTATTATTACTTTATGATTATTCCCTTGGGTTCCGACTGGAACTTAGACCTTCATCTTGTTCTTTGAAGTCCTCTACAACTGCCAATAAGCTCTTATTTCCTCCGCGTACGGTATCCCCCATGTCAGCCTCCAACCAACGGCCAACTCGTCGTTTCTCATTCTGATTCTACGCAAAGGCTTGTGTTGAGCGTAATTTCACTCAGCAGTGTCCACAGTGTGTGTGTGCGTGTGTGTATGGGCCCAATCCATCTTCATTTCCGTCAGCATAGTTGTAGGGTGATAGTTTCTTGGTTGGTTCATCGCCAGAGTTCACTGTTGCTCACACCTTTCTGGGTCAGTCGGTCATCCGATCTTCAGTATTGAGGCAATAAAGTCAGCTATTGATGAAAATCGGTAGTAGCCTGTTGGAAATGCTTTTCGTAGAACATGCACCGATTCTCTGAACAAATATGGATTCAGTGACTTCACATTAGTGTTAACACTCTGAATCTTGTTGCTTACGCTCAGAGTAATGTAAGTCTGTCTTGCTTTACCGATCCTGTCTGGCTATGGCATTCTTATCCGTGCCGCCTGTAGTGAATACGATGCTGTCTGGATAAGTAGAAGAGGTGACTTCGTATGGAACCTAGTATTAAGTGTTACATTTAAGTGTTAGTTCGAAACGTGTGAGTTAGTATTGCTTATGATAACTTCATTTTGCTATTCATTTTGATTAGATGACAAATTAAAGTAGGATAGGATTTCATTATGAGCTGACATCGGTTAGTGAACCATTGGAAAACCATCAGGAAGTACTGTTTCATCACAGTCTGGGACTCTGCATCAGTACGCACTCACCGACAGGGTTTGAACCCAGGACCTTCTGGTTACAAGGCGAGATAGCTCATAAACCTTTAAGCCACTGGAACCGACCCGATTCAATGACCAGCCCATGAATTCCAACTTCTGCCAATTCACCATAAAGCACAACCACTAGCCAATGTAATCGCTAGTGAGTTTTTCTCCTCACACTCGACCTGGTGGACCCCATCGGTCTACCAGCTTGCCTTGTAACCAAAAGGTCCTGGGTTGGAACCTTGGCGATGGGTACTTACTGATGAAGAGTTCCAAACTAGGACGAAACAGTTGTCCAGTAATCCTCAGGTTTTGCAATGATTCTTCAACCAATGTCAGCTCATGATGAAATCCTGTAACCAGTGAAAAAGCTGCAAACCAACACTTGGTTAAAGTGAAAGAAACAATACAGGAAATTGTTTCTACTAAATCCGTCGTTAATATAGTGAAATTTTTTTGATATTATGTAATTACTTTGGTATTTTACATATAAGTATTAATTGAGTTCGTTGTCCTTTTTCGAGAAAACAGAGATATAATGAATAATATTCTTTTTTTAAAAAAAAAAGACGAGATGATAAAAATTTGATTTAATCAGTGAAATTATATTTTAAAAAATTAGTAAAAGCGTAATTAGCTACATTTTGTCCTTTCTGATTATTTCTATGATAACGCAACTCTCATAAAAGCAATACAACGGATGATTATTTGAATGTATGCAATGCCACCGTATCATCGAAATAATTTTTAGATTATCAGTGCATACCTCTTTTAGCGTTCGCATATTATTTCACCAAATTGAGTTTGTTGAATGTCTAGATCGCAAAAGATCCTAAACCCAGAGATGATTCCAGAAGATTAATTAATTCATGCCTGAAAATACTACATGCAGTAACCAACACGAGAATATCAGAAGAAGTATCGGCAATACCATGAAGCAACAATCAAGGAGAATCGGGTTACAAGGCACGAAGTCTGTGAATAAACGTTAATACAAAGTACAATAATACTTCTGATCGTTTTTTTCTCCAGTCTTCTAGCAACCAGCTTATAATGAGACAACCGCCATCATTGGTGTTTCCCGCCAAATGGAGAACAGTTTGAATAAACAAACCATATGTTGCTCATTCAATATTCACAAATATTGACAATGAGTTTCGGTTATAATTCACTATCACTCTTAGAAATACCCCTTTCTTCAGAAATCTTAAACTGATAAATTCTACACTGTTGACCAACAATTGAAGAACGTCGTTCTACTGTCACTACTTTGCTTTTCATGGAAAGATTACTGAAAGAAAATGTGTCCAGTTGTTAGCACATACATTTCTCAATGAAACATAAATTAAAAGAAGAAATAAAGTCTTTTCAGTAAAGAGTCAAATTCCGTTCCTTTCTAACTGTCTGTACTTACAAGGAAAGTAGTACCAATTCATCTGAAGGGGAAAGAAGGAAGCACCCAGACGAAGTTCTCATAAAGTATGCTAATAGTCAAATGAATGGGTTTGGTCAGTTTAACCGACTACTGATTTGTGAACTTCAAAAGTTGAGATTGGCTACAGTCTCTGACATTTTGAAAGTCCGAAGAAAGATTAAATTATCACCGATGGGGTCATGGGTGTAAACTACTGAAGAGTCCTAAACCAAAACAAAGCAGCTTTTCAGTAGTCCTATGTTTTCATTAGTTCACTAGCTGCTATCTATCCCTAATCAAACTTAAAACATATCAAATCCCTAAAAACGAACACTTGATGCTCGCTAGTGACTAATTTTAGGATGAAGTTATCTTAAGTTCTTCTAGTGGGAAATCATGGCCAGAGGGATCGGGTGTGACGATAGATACTTGACACTGACACTGACTGGAGGCTGCGTTATGTATTAAGAATTCTCAGAAGTTGGAATTCATGGGTTATTGGATTCCATCCCAGTTTATGACTGGTCGACGGGCTCCCCTCGTAACCTGAAGCTCCTGGGTTCGATTCCCGGTAGAGTCATGAGTGTGTACTGCAGAAGAGTCCTGAAGTAGGATGAAACAGCTTTCTGATGCTCCCTGGTTTTCAATAGTTCACTAACTGATATCAATCCATGATCAAACTGGAAAGTAATCAAACCCTCTACAAAGTAACACTTGACAATTAGCTAAACTTAAGAATTTCTATGAATTCCCTTGAAATAGTCCAAGAATATAATTGATTTCAGGCATTTTATATTGAACAAAAGACAAAAACTTTCTAAAGTACTTTTGTTGTGAAGTTTTTAAATTCTCACGGAGTCTGCTTAAAAGCGTCATGTTTTCAAGTGCATGGGATTCTATGAAAGTATATAAAGTAAAACCGTAGGTCTCGGTAAGATGGGAAACAGAGGTATCCGAGTTACTAGTCCTATGCTCTACCAAGTGATCTTTGAGATCCCTCAGCTAATGATGTCATCAATTTCACTGTAATCAACATGAGTGATACTTAGGCTTCATGATGTGGCGTGTGCTACTGATAAGATTTATCAGTAGTAAATAAAAAGATATTCATCGGCATAAAAACATCAAATAGCGGAGAAATCGATTTGACATCATAGAGAGTGAGAATAATTCAGCATTGTGGAAAAACATGAGAGACATAAAGAGAAGACAAAGAAACACAGTATGAAGGCCAGAAGTAGCACAACACAGGAAATCTGTGTTGATGGTGATTTGAAGATAAGGTATACATAATTTGGTTATATAGAGATACCGAATTCCAAATAAGGATGGATTAACCAAGTCTCTCGTCTTGTACCGTTACCATGTGGATGAATAACACATTACTGTGCGTGTATCACAGCAGTAGCTGCCCAGACAAGTCATCTCATGTCAACCGTAGTTCTTTAGAGTTAGAAGGAGAGGAGCAGGTTGTAATAATTAGAAATAAATGATTTAGAATACATTCAAAATCAGTCAGCAACGTGTCTGAAGATATCACATTCACAACAGAGGAAGAAGAAGAGCCAGATAAAAACATTCCTTTCTTAGATGTCTAAATCAAGAGGACAAACATCTGGAATTTCTGGAAACACAAGTATTTACGAAGTCAACCCACACACAGACACCAAATACTCAACCGCAACAGTAGTAATCCAACAGCACAGCAAAAAATGTGCACAAACATTATTTAGAAGCGCTAAAACACACTTCAGTACTCCAGTCCTGAAGAGAATAGAAAAGAAATATTTATTAACTGTCTTCAAGAAAAACGGATACTCTGAAAATTTTATCAAAAAGATATCTAAACTCGACTCAAACTACCAGTAAGAAACCGTAGGAAAATGCATTCTACCATATGTAAAGAATGTTTCTGAAATAACAGTTAGAAAGCTAAAACCATTCGGAATAGATGTCGAAAGCATTCGATGCTGTGCAGACCAAAAGAGATCTGACAACAAAAGAAGACAAAATCAATACCATTTACAAAATTAATTGGAAGAACTGTGGCAAACACTACATCGGTTAAAGTGGGCATCCCTTTTGACTCTAAAACGAAAAATATAATATAAATTAGCTATCAAACGACACGACATGTATTCTTTCATATCGATGCATACAGCCAGTTATAGACACCAGTTTGACTGGGATAATGTAGATATTTTAAAAACAATGGAAACACCAAAATCTCCAGGGTGCTCTTAGAAGCCTGGTATTCAGACGAATCAGCGATTAACAGACATATGGTTAGAGATCAAATTTATCAACTAATAAGGAATAAGCTACATGGTAAGAGAATTCAAATTCCAAGTCAATAAAACGATCAATACTGATGTCAACTAATAACCCGTCACAAAAAAAGATTGTGAAGAGTTACAATTATTATTATCATCATTCATGAAGGATTCAAATAAGTTTGCATCATTTTGAAGCTGACACTGAAGTCACTTTGTCTAGAAGGACAATGAAAGCTCACAGAACGCAACCACATGAAGAACATACAGTTTCTGGGGTCCCAGTGAGAAGTGGTAACCATCAGGGTCCACAAATTAGGCAAGAGAACATTTACTCCCCTGTAACACTGGCTGGTGGCTGGGCTATATATATCACAAACTAGCAGAAGTTGGAATTCATGAACTGGCCATGGAGTCTTAGTGGCTTAATAGTCTACGAGCTCGCCGCATAACCGGAAGGTCGTGGTTTCCAACCCTGGCGATGACCGCGTACTGATGAAGAATTCCCAAACTAGACTGACAAAATGGCTTTCCAGTGGTTCTCTAACTGACGTCAGCTCTTAATCAATCCCATAAACTTTCCCTTTCTAATTTTGATTTAACTGATGTAATGTAGGCCAAAGTAGGGCTAATTCAGTGCATGCACAGCCTGAGTTATATCAAATTCAAGAAATCATTTGGCTTCCATTCTACCTACTTGCTATTCAAGTTACATAATCAGTCAAAAGGCACACATATATATATATACATCAGTAATTAGGACAATTAAACAACAATTGTTATTGTAAGCAGTCATTTCTGGCGTTAATTTGAAATGATATCCTGTCCTGTCTTTTGTTTAAGGTTAATAATAAGCATCAGAAATCGCATCTCTAAAATGCAAACATGTAAACGCCAAAAGGTACAAATAGAAGCACAGAAAATAAACGACATGCAACTGAAAAGTTGTCATTCTAGTTAATTTACAACCTAATGATATAAACCAGATGTGTTGTTAGTAGTCGTAATAGTAGTAGTAGTAGTAGCAGCAGCAGAATTGGTAGCGTAATTCATCACACTACTGATAATATTAGTAACTAGTGGGATAACACACTTCTAGTGACAAAAGTATCACAGTGTGTGTGTGTAATAAGTGTTACACTTCAAATCTGTTAATTGTAACAAAAGAAGGCAGCAGCAGTTAGTTAACACGCTACTACAACTACTCTCTGTCTCCCTCTCGAGTGTTTAACTAGTTACTAAGCCTTGGCGGGGAGAAGACAATAACAATATAAGGAATGTGATAGGACTGGTAGTCACACATACCCACACACATACACACACTGTCTCTCTCTCCCTCAGTCGCTTATTCCTTACACAAAATGATTTCTGATAAGAAACATAAAAAGGAAAACCAAAAGAAAAGAAAGTGTAATAGATGAAGTGTAAAAATCCAGGTGATAGGAAAGTCATAACTAGGGAGAGAGAGCTAGGGAGAAGGAGTGGAGAGGTGGCATGATGGTTGTGATGATGATGATGAGAGGAAGAATGCACAGAAGACAGATTTTTCACTTTGTTTTTTAGCCTTATCTACTATCCCTTGTGTGTAGGTGTGCGTGAGCGCGCTCTTATTAATGTCCTTTGACTATGAATGATAAGAAAAGATAAATAAATGAATAAATAAATGGAATAGAATGGCGCCAATCTAGACAGGCTTGAAAATCGAGCCTACAGAGTGTTTTTTTATTGTCACTTCTGGTTAAATATGTATGCGTACTAACTAAACAGATGTGTGTACAAGTAAGTAAGTAAGTAAGTGGGTAGGCAAGCTTTTAGGCAAATTTTCTTTTCCACTTCTGTTCGAGGTATATATATATGCATATAAATCACGCATATATAATATAGTGAAGAGACAAAAAGATAGTCAAGGGTTGTTAAATGTTATTAATAATAATAACAATAACAACAACAGCAACCAAGAAGGCATGGTTAAACAAGCGTGTCAGGCAACCACTACTACTACCACTAATACGACTAAGTGAAGTGATAAGACTGATAGAAGGACAAGTCGACACTGATAGTAGTAGTAGGGAAGAGGACAGATTTCTTCCTTTCAATATCTTTAACCATTTATCAAGTCACCACTAGTATAATCGGATAAACGTTCATCATCAACATCATCACTATCGTCGTCACCTGGTAATAGCAGATTTGTGTTTCTCCAGTTTTCTGCTGAATGTACATGTGTGCGTGTGTTTGTGTGTGTGTGAGAGAGTCTATCTGATGTGTTCATGTTATACGGATAGATGGTTAAAAGTGTAACAAAAAAAAGTGTAAAACAGCATAAACACAAGGCTAGTGTGACTTGTCAAAAAAAGGCGCCAACATTTGTAGGCTACATGTCAAGGCCAATTAACGCGATAAAGAAGGCAAGAAAGAAAGAAAGAAAAAACACACTAAGTGATAATTTCACAAGAAATACTCAATATAACCAAATCATCAGGAAAAACTGAGGAAACGAAGAAGAAGAAGAAAAGAAAGAATATGATTTTTGTTGTTAAGAGGTTGTTTGTTAAATGTACAATAGGAAATATTATGAGGGTTGATAATTTGTTAAGTGAAAAAAAATGTGAAGAATGGATATGGTAAGCGCGACATCAATAATTGCAGTACAAAACACGCTAAAATAGAGAATAGTCAGGTATAATAAATCAGACACCTTAGTTTACTGTACAAACATTTAGTTCAACGGTTACAGATTCCATGTTCATTACAAGACGGCTTGTTGTTAACTGCTACCAGTCCTACTGGTCCTACCAGCTGTTAACTAGATGCCTATTTTTAAAGGTGTTATGCGTAAATGTGTAAACATAAAACTGGTGACTTTTTGAGTATGGAGACAAGGATAAATAATAATAATGACAACAATAATAACTGGTTAAATACCTGAGAGAAAAAAGAAATCTTAACAGTTGTTCCTATCCAAATGTGTGCAAATATCAGAAATATTTATTGTCCCTTATAATCTTCGATTTTCCGGGCTGAAAAAGAAATCTGAGAAACTCAAAGATTAGTGCAAGGGTAGTAAAAAAAAAAATTAAAAAAATAAATTGGTGTGTATATTATCGACCAGGGAAACGCCAGGGAAACCAAAAAAACGGGGAATTGCGCCAATACTTGGTGGAGAAAACGAACAGTAATCACTGGGTGAAAGGCAACTGTTTACAAAGTGAGCAAATGTTAATCGACGACGTATAAGCAACTGTTTACTGGTAAATACGCAGAATTATTCTATACGGCTTTTTTATTTGTTTTTAGAAAAAATGGTGAATAGTTTTCAAATGGAGCCAACAGCTAGTTTCAGTGATATATTAACATCTTGACATTGTGTCTCTAAGGTGTTAAGACGTGTATTTAGTGATTTTTATGAAAGAAGAAAAGTTATACTTGATGTGGTATGGAAGTGTGAAAAAAGCATATCAAAAGTAGCTCAGTTTTAGGTAGGCTAATCAATGACATGAGAATGGATGCTGTCAAAGTATTTTATTTTAAGTTGTTCCTATATTTAGAAAGTTAGATGAAGCATACTTTGTTGCTACATTTCGTCTTATTAATATGGGTGGAATAAAGATGACATTGTGCGAGATATTTAGGCAAATGTATCTTTTATTGAATTTGTTCTGTCTTGTCAAGAGGACCACGGGAGAAACATGAGTCTGCTCGAGGCAATAAGTAGACAGACAGTGAAACAGAGTACATGAATAAAGAAAAGTATGGATACAAAGTAGTAAGATGCTCAGTTTTGCATGTAGTCATGTAATCAATGAATTCATCTGAGTGTGGTCCATTTTAAGCTAAAACTATCGGTTGCGCCAGCCGCACATGCGTTATCCACCACTGGATAAAGCTTTGGCATTTTGAAAGCGTCGATCGAGAGGTGATTTGGCAACTACTTCGCTACTACGGAGTGCCACCGACAATTATACATCTCATCCAACAGTTGTATGACAACGCTGCATGCCAACTAATCCACAACGGGAAACTTACAGATTCCTTCGAAGTGAAGACGGGAGTAAGGCAAGGCTGCCTACTATCGCCAATGATTTTCCTGACTGGAGTAGATTGGATAATGCGACAAGCAGGCATAAAATGGACTCACACAAAAAAACCTGGAGGATCTGGACTTCGCCGATGATATTTGTCTGATTTCCCACAAAGTGGAAGAAAGGCAAACGAAAAGCGACAAGTTGGCAGAAGAAGCATCAATGATAGGACTTCAGGTGAACATAGAGAAAACAGAGGTGATGAAGATTCCTGGGCAACACCAACAGCGACAACAACAGACAACAATCAGAATAAGTGGGAGAAATCTGAAAGAAACAACCTCTTTTACCTACCTGGGAAGCATCGTTTCAACTACAGGCCGACGGAACTGACGAGGACATCAAAGCAAGAATCGGAAAAGCAAGACAAGCTTTCACTACTCTCAAGTCTGTGTGGAGGTCAACAGCACTCAGCATCAAAAATAAGATTTTCAACTCCAATGTCAAGTCAGTGCTACTTACTATACGGATCAGAGACTTGCACCGCGTGTCATAAAGAGCATCTCGAACAAACTACAGACCTTCATCAACAGTTGTCTTCGCTCAATACTTCACTCAAGATCAGATGGCCAGAAAAGATCAGCAACAGAGATCTCTGGGAGCGAACCAACCCAGCAGGAACGGATTGTGCAACAAATAGGCAGGAAGAAATGGAGATGGATTGGCCATACTCTGAGGAAACCATCAAGTGAGTGACATCACTAGACAAGCCATCACTCGAGTGGAACCCGAAAGGGAAGCGGCGAGTTGGTCGTCATTGCGAGGGTGACTTGGAGGAGGTCATGTGAAGAGGAGATGAAAACGTGTGGGCAGACTTGGAGCCAGGTGAAAACTCTAGCAGAGAACCGAACGCAATGAAGACGCATGGCTGAAGCCCTATGTTCCTCTAGGAATTAAAGGAAACAATAATAATAATAATTTTGAAACGTTGGGTGCTGTGGCCAAGTTTCAGTTGGAGCACTATCACTCACTGGTGAATGCAGACACATCTAGATGACGAGTCTAAAGCAGGACGAAATTCACATCCTGGATTCCACTGCTAGTCATCATCTACCAAATGATAACATGTTAATCCCCAGACATCATCAAAGCATTCATACTAGGAGTCTACATGTCAAGAGAGGTTGAACATTTCAGTCCAATCAGTTAACAAGAAAAACAAAATTTAATTAAAATCGCGTGAACAACTTGTGTTTCCAAATAAAATCTTATAAGCTGGAACTTACTAAGCCGTATCAGATGGTTGTATAGTATTATTATTATTTATTCCACATCAGTATTCCACACTGGTGATTAAGTCACTTAGTGAAGCAATTTAGCATCAGTGCTTTTCCAATAAACATATTCATCGATGCTTCTATTTGATCAGTCGAATTTTGGAATAACGAATTTACAATAATCATCTGATCACTTTCTTGAATTACATCGTAGATTCCATACGTTTATTATTACACTACCGTAGAGGTGTACTTTTTGCAGATATACATGCTGATGAGTATCATTAGACACGAATTCCAGGTACAGAACCTCCTGCCAACTGCTTTTAACCATCTAACATCAGGACTTCATAAGCATACACATTGTCATATATATATATATATATATATTAGGATTTGGTCTTGATAGAGGGTACTGAAATATTCCTTTGTGTTTGTATTCTTAAGATCTGACTACATGCTTCTCTCCGTTCGCTTGTGCTTAATTCTTTCTTTATATTTTTGTTGGTATTAGATGATTGGAGGCAGTCGGCCACAGGAAGCCTCACCTCACCTAGTGAGGTTGGCACTCATTAGTCAGCAAGGCGTATCTGCAACCTCGAAGGAACTCATGTACCTTCTGAGATTCGAACCCGCGTCACCCAATGGGCGCTGCAGTCAGAGACGTTACCACTGAGCTATTCAGGCTCGCGATTGACCTCCTGTAGGACTGTATTGGATATTTTTGATTGCACACTAGTTAGTAACTAGTGTAATGTGTCTAGTCCTATCTTCGGTGCAGACTGAATTCTATCAGTCAAGCTTGATATTTTTCTATCACACATAGTTTGTTTAGCCGCTTCTGTTTGTAGGGGATTAGAAAAAGAAGAAACTCTAGAGAAAATTAACGATATGCTCCCATCCACATTCTGTGTAACTAGAATTACAGGTGTGCTTCGGTGGCACAGTGGTCGGCGCACTCCTTTACCTCACTAAGCCAGTAATGAGACTGGTACAGAGGGAAGGTTGGGCATGAGGCGAGCAACTTCATCCCATAAAAATAAACACCACTGCTATAGAAACTTCAAGCCACTAGTTTGAAGCCCTATGCTCCATTGGGAACGTAAAGAATTACAGGAGAAGACATAGATAGATAGCTAATGGGATTATGTGAAAGCTGGGGGTAAGCGACGACGACTGCCATGAAATTCTAATCTCATTTGGTAGCTGGATTTTTCAGCTCATATGGTAAAATATTAGGCCAGTAATCTGTAAGCTTGTAGTCTGATTTCTTCCACGATTCAGATATTCCTTTCCTCTTCAATTATCACCCCTCATAAAAAGCTGTTTCCGGGATGGGAGCATTTACCTAGTGAGATGAACACAGTCCCAGATAGAGTGAAGGGATGAAGTGGAAAAAATGCAATGTAATCGTGATATAGAATTATCAATAACACCACAAACATACAACAATAATCACTATGATTATTATCAACAACACTAACAGTCATAATCTGTCATCAGACACGCAAATAATGGCGACAAAACATCTAGTTGATAAGATTAATAAATTATACGTATTATATTTGCCTATCACTTTGGAACTGTTTTGTTTTTCTTTTTATTGAGATAAAAAGTTTGGGTTTGGTTAGGTTTATATTATATCATTATTATTCCCTTGGGTTTCTAGTGGAAAACAGGGTATCAGCAGAACACCTCCATTCCACCCTGTTCTTTGCACTACTGTTTAGCTGGTTTCACGATTGCTCATAAGATCTTATCTCTTCCACATCATCAACTCGTCGTTTCATATTTGGGTTCTATTCAAGGTCCTGCATTGCGTATGACGTTGTTCCATGGTCTCCTAAGTGTGTGTTTAATTGATCCCCAGTTTCTTCTACATATTCGTTAGGTGCGTCGGTGGCACAGCGGTAGAGTGCTCACCAACCACGCGGGTGGTCCGGGTTTCGATCCCCGGCCACTGGCGCACTCCTTTACCTCAATAAGCCAGTAGTAATGACTAGTAAAGAGGGAAGGTTGGGCATGAGGATAGCAACCCCATCCTGTAAAAATAATCACCACTGCTACAAGAACTTCAAGCCTCCATCTTGAAGCCCTATGTTCCACTTGGAATCTAAAGGAATAAAACAAAATAGGTTCTTTGTTGGTTCGATGCACTCTCAGAGGTCCTTACTGCTAATTCTTTCTGGCTGACTGTCTTATCTTCAATACCGAGACAGTGAAGACAGATGTTTATAAAAGTCTACAGCCTGTTGGGAATGGCTTTGGTGACTGTGTCGCCAAGTCGGTGGCACAGCGGTTAGGACGCTCGCCTCATATGAACATGGTCCAGAGTTCGATCCCCGGCCAATGCACACCTGGTATCAATGGTCGGCCTGCTTAATTTGGGCTACCGATATCACATGTTGAAAATTCCATACTTGTACCAAAAATACTGTGGAATCAAGCTATAATACAATGAATTAAAACATAAAAATAGAAGCTCTGACTTGATATCAGTGTTGAAAATTCAAATCTTTTACCTTGTGCTGAGTACAGCAGATGCTCATACTGATTTCAGAGTGATGAAGGCCTGTTTCACTTTCCCGATCCATGTCGGCTTTGACATTCTCATCTTTGCTGCATGTAGTTGAAAGAATGCTGTCTAGATGAGTGAAGGAGTTGGCTTCTTTTAGATTTCTCCCACTGATAATGACTGGTGCTTGTTAATTAGGTACCTTCATCACCTCTGAAGATTCTCCTAACTGAATGCATCTTATTACAATACTGCAGTTAAATTTTGATTTATATATATATATATATATATATATATATATATATATATATGGGACTGGTCCTAACTTTATGAAACTTCTCAACCATATTGATTAAACTTTTCATTTTCTTCCTTTTGGCAAATTTTTCAAGTGTAAAATGTCATAAGTGATAAAATCATGTAGAAATCGGCAAGTTATAATTCTTGTTTCAAACATTCATTACAAAATGTCAATTTCTTAGAAGTATGTATAAATGAGAACTAGTTCAGAACGATTCCACTAATAGAATCACATAAGTTGGATACTAATCATAAAATAATCCTAATATTGACATTGGACGGTTGGAGGCAATCGGCAGGAAGCCCTAGACCTAGGTTCAGGCTTGCAATTCAGCCTGAATAACACAGTGGTAACGTCTCTAACGCGTGTTCGAATCTCGGAAGAGATATGAGTTCCTTTAAGGCTGCAGATACGCCTTACTGACTCGTCAGTGTGAACATGCAGGAAACAATTCACAAGGAACTGTGATGGCGAGCCAACTAGAATAGTAGCTACATTGCAAACTTGGTTGATAGACTTCAATCTTCACTAACACCAGGGACTAGACACATGACACCAGTTAGTTAGTATCCAATCAGAGTAATCAGAATATTTTCAAGTATTGGTTTTGTAGGGATTTTTGTTTGTTTGATTGGTTGGAGGATTTCATCATGAGCTGATATCAGTTAGAGAACCATTGGAAAACCTGAGAGTACTGGACAGCTGTTTCGTCCTGGTTTGGGACTCCTCACAGTACGCACCCACCGGGGTTCGAACCCAGGACCTTCTGGTTACAAGGCGAGCTCGTAGACCATTGAGCCACGATCCAATGGTTCTTGAATTCTAACTTCTGCCAATTCACGACATAGCGCGACCATTTCGCAATGTCTTCTGCGATGAGTGGTGGGAAGCCATGACCAGTAGGGTACAGCGGGTCAAAGATGAAGCAGTAACTCATCGCAGAAGACATTGCGAAATAGTCGCGCTATGTCGTGAATTGGCAGAAGTTAGAATTCAAGAACCTTTGGATCGCGGCTCAATGGTCTACGAGCTCGCCTTGTAACCAGAAGGTCCTGGGTTCGAACCCCAGTGGATGCGTACTGTGAGGAGTCCCAAAATAGGACGAAACAGCTGTCCAGTACTCCCAGGTTTTCCAGCTCATGATGAAATCCTCCAACTAATCAGAATATCTCTTATTTAAAAGTAAATCAGTGAATGTACGCATGATTCCCTATGAGGTTGCAAAACAGATTTGTAACACAGATATTTAATCTGGCGAATGAGAAATGAATATCTGTTTATTGCCAGCTTAAATCAAGTGTTGGTTTGCAGGGATTTCATTGGCTACAGGTCTGATCATGAGTTGACGTCAGTTACAGAACTACTGGAGAACCCTGGAGTACTGGACAACTGTTTCATTCTGGTTTGGGACTCATCATAGGTACGTACACAATAGTGTTCGAAACCAGGACCTTCCAGTTACAAGGCAAGCTAGCTTGCAGACCATTAAGCCACTAGGACCCGACCCATTGGCGCATGAATCCCAACTTCTGCCAATTCGTCATATATATAACGCAACCTCAAGTCATTGTCATAGACGAATAACCGCTCTCTTATCTGACTTGGTGGATCTCACCGGTTGGTTAAGACTTCTCACTAGAACTCAAGGTGCAGGTGTTTGATTAGTTACAAGCTTAATCACGAGTTGAGAAGTTGGGGTCCATGGACCATTGGATCGGGTACTAGTGGCTTAATAGTCTGCGAGCTAGCTCGCCTTGTAACAAGAAGGTCCTGGTTTTGAACTCCATTGGGTGCGTACAGAAGGGGAGTCCCGAACCAGGACGAAACAGTTTTTCATGACTCCAGTGTTCTCCAGTACTTCTCTAACTAATGTCGAATCGTGGTCAAACCTATAAAACAATTATAGCAAAATTGTTTGTCACAGCTTGATTCTAAATGTAAGAAGAATATTGAGTTGACTTCTGACAGAAGAGACATTTTTTTGTAGGATGTATGAGAAGTAGAAAAAATCGAAACTAAAATGCCAACAAAAGATTTCAGATTCTCAGAAATTTGACGAAAACCATCTGACTACAAATGATCCCTTAAAATAATTTCTTCTCCCTTGTCTGGATTCTTTTACTCTGTCTAATTATTCAAGAATGTGCGACATATAGTACGAATTCATATTAGTAGCTGGGAGCATATCCCGTCAACCAGTAATCTTTAATTATCAGTGTAGAATGAAATGAATGTTGAAAGAATGCTGGAAGAAATCATCCCAAATAGATACCAGCTGAGATTTATTGACAAGAATATCAAATCAAAAGTTCAGAGAAAAGAAAAATTACTTTTACCAAGAAACCTGGATTTTAAGGCAGACAACATCCATCAAGAAGAATATTCTTCGAAGCAATGCTAATAGTGGTGTTCTCCAGTCATCCACTAGTCTGTAGAAGCCTGGAAGACAAAATCTCCCACTTCTTTATGCATATATCAGAATTGGCCGTTCAATGCGTATCTTGTCTAGAAGGGTTCAAGAATACTACCCCACATGGTTGCAGAAACGTAGCAGTGGCTATATAAGAAGTGTCATAACTGAATACCTTATCAACATTGGTCATTCTATCTCAACATACCCATCCTTCAAAGTAATTTACAAAGTGAAGAACAACCTGCCAAAGACGATACGTTCTCTTCTTCTTCACATCACTGAAATTTTACCCATCTAGATAGAGAAACCAGGGCTGTGCATACAAAAGAGAATTATTCAACCATTTCTACTATCATGGCAACAACCTTATTGATTTCTACTGACTTCATTTTTGTTTATTTGTTTTTTAACTCTTTGTCGCCTTTGTAGTTCTTCATATCTCTCAGTCAACTTCACATTTCCCTTCTTTTTATGTGTATCCTGATTGCAATCCATTCACTAAGTTGAATTACCTATTACGTAACTTTAATACACTTATCTAACTACTCTTATACATTGATTAGTAAATTAATTAACAACTATAATTATGACATTTCATCACTCTTGTTACTACCTTCATTCATGAGAAATAGTTGTAAATGAGATTGTACAGGTAAAGAAAGTGAATTTGTCGAAAAGAGCCTCTTTGCTGAACTACTTGTTTTGTTGTTGAACATCTAGTTGAACAGTAGTGATCATAATGAGAAAATTGGCGATAAATTCTCTTGTCAATAAAGTATGTACACATAACATCAATAATAACTTCTTATAATTTCATGATGAAATCTTGTTTTTTCTTCCTTCACGTTCCCCAGTGGAACATAGGGCTTCAAGCTAGTGGCTTGAAGTTTCTGTAGCAGTGGTGATTGTTTTTACAGGTTGGGGTTGCTAGTCTCATGCCCAACCCTTCCTCTTCACCAGCATTATTTCTGGCTTAGCGAGGTAAAGGAGTGCGCCAGTGGCCGGGGATCGAACCCCGGACCACGTGGGTGGATGTGGATGAAATCTTGTAACCAGTCGAAGTCCCTGCAAACCAGCACTTGAATATCAATCTGATACCGACTGGCGACTGGCTCTATTCAGGTAGGTGGTTTCCTGGATTCTAGTGGGAAATCGTGACCAGTAGGGTTCACTCACTCGAAAGTGATAACATAGCGATAACATTGGTTTACGTCAGTCTTGCTATATTGTGAATTGTTAGAAATTGGTTTTCATGGTCTGGCCACTGAATCGGGTGGGACCCAGTGGCTTAATGTTGTACGAGCTCACTCGCCTTGTAACCGGAAAGTTGTGCGTTCGAACCCCCAGTGGGGTGGGTGCATACTGACAAAGAGTCCCAAACCAGGACGAAACAACTGTCCACTACTCCCTGTTGATTTTCCAATGGTTCTCTAACTGATATCAGTTCATGATGAAATCCTGTAACCAATCAAGTCCCTGCGAAGCAACTCTTGAATATCATATAATTTTACTTTAAATTTACAGAGCTGATATTCAGTCAACGATGGGCGTCAATAAAACACAGTACATCTGTTCAGTAATTGAGCTGTCTAACTCTGAAAGGAATGTGATATGTTAAATAATACGTATACCTGGAATCACTGTATCCCTTAATAAATATGAAGTACTGGCAGAAGTTAGAATTCACCGACTGACCATTGGATCAGAAGTGTCCCAGCGGTTGAATGGTTTACGAGCTCGCCTTCTAGCCGGAAGGTCGTATGTTCGAAACCCTGACGGTAACTGCCTACTGATGAAGAGTCCCAAACTGGTGGGACGAAAAAGCTGGCTGTTGACTACTCCCTACAGGTTTTCTGATGGTTCTCTGATAGACGTCAGCTCATGATGAAATGCTGTAAGGTACGAAATATTTTTCTTACATGTTAAAAAAGTATTATTTAACTTATCCTCATTGTCAGTTAACTTCTCACTCACTACATTTCATAATGCTCAATGAGGGTGTGGTTCATCAAATGCAAATAGAGAATACAGTTATCAGCATTAAACTAATGAACATCTGGTATATACCTATGTATAAATTCTATAAAAATGGACAGATACGATATCAATACTAATTGTTCATTTAAGTAGGTAAAGTAGCCAGTTTTATTTGCCCAGAATACTTTGCAAAGTCAAATTGAAGTAAGTGCTTGCTACACTCTACTTACTTTGAGTAGTGAGAAGAAATCCGAGTATACATGCATCTACACGTATATATGTGTGTACACAATAATAGGAGGAAACGGAATCTTTTTTCTTTTTCTCTTTTCAGTCTGTTTTTATCTTTTATTTTATTTTTTTAAATATTTCAAATGAACTTTGATGTTCATTTGTTTGTTTGATTACTATTCACTCATAAGCAGATGGTCATTTACTCTTTGTTTATATATGTGTACATGTATGTATAAGATGGACTGACCGATATTATAAAGGGGATAATACTACTCAAACACACAAACGAACAAACAACACATCCACACGTAGAGATAGAGGTTAAGACTACTCAATATGTTCATATATATGGTATGCGTCAGTTTTTATAGACAAATGAAATAATTATTCGGCGGCCAACATAAAACTTTCACTACAAAACAATCAATCTAATTTTACACTGTGGAGCGTTCATTCTTCACTAGTTGTCCTCTCAAGAGGGATATATATGTATGTATATGGAGATTATTATCATTTTATACACATAAATGAGTCTAGAACTCAATATACCACTTACTCAAAGGCATTGCGCCCCTTCTCTCGCTCTCTTTCTCCCATAAACATACACGTACACACATATGCTCCGACAAATACACACCTAATAAAGGTCATTTATTAAATATACAACATGAGGAAACTTTTTTTTACCATTTTCAATGGATAAATAATAAATGGCGGCAAAATCAACAAAAATCAAAATAACAGAGGAATATAACCACATGTACCGTGAAAAATTTATCACAAGTGATTGAAAGTTGTTTTTTTTTCTTCTTTCTGAAACATTAATAAAAATATTACGCTTTGTTCACAAAACATTTACTATTTATGCGCCAATGAATTCAGTGAAGAAAAAGCATTGATCATTGAATTTGATAATTAGCCTTTGTTTTCATCCATCAATTTATGCGCGTAAATTTAAAAATTTGAATTAGTGTTAACCAACTGACTGAAACATTGTATGTTCTTATCGTTTATGTGATAGGCAAGTGAATTCCTATTGGTGTAGGGTATTTTTAACTTAGGATAGAGTATAGGCGACTTGGAAAGTTAGTAATCTAATGCAGAGCATTCATCATATGACCCGAGTTTTTAAATTGCATTTAAAGAATTATTTTACGGCGGTTAATTCTTGACGAAGTTCTAACAGTTGAAATTAGTTTGAATTTTCCACAAATCTTATAATTGGAATATCAATCGCCAGCTCACTGTTGGCTACTGAATAGATTACCTGAATCTACAGCGGGAAGTCGTGACCAATGGAGGCCAGCACATTAAGGTGGAGTGGATGCTCATTGAAGAATTGGCGAGGGCAGCGCTATATTATGAGTTGACAAAATTAGAATTCACACGTCAGTGAATTCCAGCCCAAGTGTCTGAATGGTCAACCAGCTTGGTTTCGTAACCTGAAGGTTCCGGATTCGATCTCTGTTAAGCGAGGAGTCTTTGGAGCGCACTGATGAGCAGTCCAAAAGTAGGACGAAACGACCGTCCAATATGCAATGATATCTCTAACTGATTTTGGTTCCTGACGGAAATCGATATCGTATAATCTGAAGAATCTGTTTACTGTCTAGATTTCAACGAGATACAACAAAGGATGTTAGACTGTTGCTTGAACTAAATTTCTTATGAAATGCTGACGACTTATCGTATTAATCAACACAAACCAATACTGTATTTCAAGTAATTTTTTTCGTCTACCTAAGATTTAAGTGGTGTGGTCTTTAGTTGGCCTAATGCAAATAATCAATATATGTACACAGATGACATTGGTTGGGGTCGCGCTAAATCACGAATCGGTAAAAGTTAGAATTCGTGAGCCATTGAATTGGGTCCCAGTGGCTGAATGGTAAACAAGCTTGCCTTGTAACCGGAAGGTCCTGGGTTCGAACCCTGATGGTGGGTGCGTACTGCCGATGATTCCCAAAACTAGGGTGAAACAGCTGTCCAGTACTCCCTGGTTGTCAATGGTTCTCTAACTGATATCAATCGGTGATCATTCTTCGTAAAAACAAAGCTAACCCTTACAATCCAACTATGGAAAACACGTATTTGTATTTCGTTTAGGAAATTAAAATTTCTAAAAATTATCACTGGGCTCGATCCCTGGTGGGGTGATCGGAGCGAACTACTGAAGGATCCCAAACTGAGACGAAACCTTTCTTCATTACTTTATTGTCTTCGACGGTTTGCTTAACTGATATTGATCTGTGATCAGACTTGAGACCAAAAAAATCCCTGCAAACCAACACTTAAAGATTATCAGTCAAATCAGGTATACCAAAATGCTCACAGCAATATATGAATGTCATTTACCCATATCCAAAAAGTATTAATTTGGGCAGTTTTAAATCGAGGATGCGGTAACAATAAAATAGGCATCGAGAGTGAAAATGTGTAGTGTCATCAAATCATCTGGAATTCAGTGATTCCAAGTGTTATGAGATAAGGAAGAATGAGTGAATGTTTTCATAATTTTTCTGCCCACAGTCCTCTTAGGCATAAAGGTAATTTACTTACTGATTTTATCCATATAGGTAAATTTTGATGCCAAAGAGCAATGAGTGCCTGCTCTATCATGATTTTGTGATTCGCATTGGTGCTCATCAGGAGTCTGATGGAGAATCGGATGATAACAGTCAAATCTAATGGTGAGTATGTCACAGCATAGTTGCTTTCTCCTTATGTGGTGGCCTGGAAACTCTTCAAATGACTTGGCCTTACCTCATATGTCACTTTGAAAGACTTTTCTGTTGATACAGAATAGTGCGTAATAACTAGGTGCTCAAAACCTCAGTTATTTCTCCTCTTGACAACCATACTGAAAGATATTTGTAGAAAATTATATTTGTAAAGTCTCAGCGAGATTGAAATGAGTAATTCCAACGTTTCGCTCGGCAATCTGGTCCGAACTTCTTCTTGATTGGACAAATTTTCAAAAACAAGTGATGTTCCTTTTTATATATAAACCTATGTTATGTTAATTTCGATTAATTTCCCTGAAGAAGTTCAGACCAGATTGCCGAACGAAACGTTAGAATTACTCATTTCAATCTCGCTGAGACTTCACAAATATAATTTTTTACAAATGTCTACTTCTCATTCGGCGCCCAAATATTTTAGAACTATTCTGTCAAATCTTGACGACAGTTCATTTGAATTGACATACTGGAAGATGTTATGGCGCAAGCCGTAGTAGTTTGGTCCATGTACTCAGCACCATAGGAAAGATATTGCCAACAGAGGAACAATGGCTTAAACATTTCCATGAATAAGAGGCTGCTTAGAGGCGGTAAGACATTTGAATGCAGCAAAGAATGTTTTTTTGAACTCTTTTCGGTAACTGCTTTGAAGAATTGCAGCAATTGTATCACCTTCAGACTTACACTTTGCTATTTCTTGGATGCTTCTGCATTCTGCAGACTATCAGTCTTATTTTTTAATGCAGGCAGATAAGTATTCTGAGTAAAAAAGTTTTAGAAGTTATAAACGTTATTCAACTGTCCATCCCATGTGGGTTGGCGGCAAATCAAAGGGATAATTTACTGTATAGAGAAAATAACCAAAAACCCAGCAATAAGGAAATTCTTTTCTTCGAGTAATTCAAACAGTCTATTTTGAAGTACCTTTCCCATAGTTTTTCACGATGACTTATATAATACTTCTGGACAGTATTTTCTCTTGCGTGGTAGACAGTTTATGTCACCCCTTTGATTGTAAACATTTCTCGGAATGATAATGAATGCAGTTAAAACACGATTTACAAGTAAGTGTATAGGCATTTACAAATTACGATTATTATAATATTATTGCTTTCTTGAGTTCAAAGTGGAATATATGAAGCTTAAGTAGTACATCTCCGTTTCACTCTCTTCTCTATAGTTTCTTTTAATAGGTATCGCGATCGTTTCTTTCCCACACGGTCTCCTTCATGTTATCCTACGCCCATTTCGTCGCCTCTCATTTCGGTTCCACTTGAGAGACGGATTGGCGCGTGATGTCTCTCTCCTTAGAGAGTGCCTGATCAATCTCCATTTCTTCCTGGTTAGTTCCTTTCCAGAGTTCTTGGTTTTTATCCACCCTTTCTGGCTTGCCATCTAATCTTTAGTAGAGTGAGAAGTTGGAAGTTATTCATGGAAGTTTACAGCAGCCTGTTGAACATGCTTTTAGTGATGCTCCCACCAGTTCTCTGAACCATCAAGCCCTGTAACTCCTCATACAGTGTTTCTTTCTTTAAAAATCCCTGTCAAACTGTTCAGATTGCAAAGATTCTGAACCTATCTTTGGTTTCAGAAGACTACGTTTAACACGCAGAATACTATACACAGTAACCAACGCGGAATAACTGACAACGGTAGGATAGTGCGATTGTTTATTCTTCCACCTATAATGGAACAGTATTACAAATTACTATGTGCAAATTCTGTGAATAAGCGTTAATAAAATGTACAATAATACCTGTGATCGTATTTCTCCAATCCTCTGTCAACCAGCATAAAATTAAGCAACGGTAGCCATTGTTGTCTCCCGCCAAATAGAGACCGGTTCAAATAAACAAACATTCAATGTTCACTAACACTGATATACTCCATGTTTTAACTACACATACTCAACCTCTTTCTTTAGATCATTAATTGGAATTTATTATTTACATCATTTATTTTATTCTACCTGAGAGACAGAGAGAGAGGCTGTTATACAATAGAACTGATGAAAGTCCTTCTCTTCTGAAAATAATCAATATGAATAAGATGAAGAAGAGTAGATAAAGCGTTTAATTCACAGAGGGAAAATGTACATCAAGGAACATAAAAAGAAGGATTAGAAGAAACAGACCAGGCATAAATTAAAATTTAATAAATCAAATTTTGCGTGTACTCTTCCTGCGAATTTCTTATACACATAAAATGATTATTATTATATCTTCTTCAACACCTGTTCTGTGTAAAATCAAGTTCACACTGAATTATTTATTAATAGAATATTAATAATTATAACCTCATTGTGAAGAAAGAATTATTTTTTTAGCTCTTTATTCATGTTTTTTTTTCTTCCAGTAATGGAAACGTCTTTGTCTTGATTTCCTTCCAGCTGACATAATGATGAAATTATAATAATCTGTGATATGATCTCACCGGTACGCAATATGTCTTTTAGACAAGCTTAAGATTATATCGAAGTGGAGATAGTTTAAATAATTGTCTAATCCTGTGTTAACTGATTAAAAATGCCCATTAAAATTTTCCAAAAAGAATTGTATCTACCAATTCAACTGCGCTTGTGCTGGAGCGGGTTATATCGGCCGTTGTTCTAGGAACTTGATTTTTCGTGCTCGCTCGGGAATATCTCCCAGTATGGCTGAGGAAAGGTGTAGTAAAAACACTCAACAGTTCGATATTAGACCACCTGCGCCAAACCGGTAGGCCACAAAGCCAGCTTGCATTTAAGAATCCTTCTCCACCATCTAGTGGGTGCCAAAAACATACAGGTACCGCATACTCCAAACATCAGAGGCTATTGTGATTCACGTGAAACAACCAGTACTTTGTGTGCAAAAGAAGCAAGTCCAGCAACTACTACTGCCCTGGCCGGCCTTCAGTAGAGACTATAAATTCATGAATTTTTATTATCATCTTTCTTAATTTTTCTGACATTCAGTGTGTATTGTTATGTTGATGCTATTGAGCTGTAATCTATTGATATTATTGATTCGATGTTATTTAAATAGCATTAATGTTGTTAGTAACACCAATTCATTCATTCACTATTATGTATATATAACTGTAGAACCTGATGATGAAGTCGTTATCGAAAAGAATATTCTTTGGTCAATAACCATTCTTTCGAATAATCCTGTATTATACACAAAAATAGTGTGACGAGGAGTTAATGTGATTACACTTTCACTACACTGCATTTGTTCTGGATTATTTATTCATGAAAATACTTCTTTAAATATGTATCTGTGTACTATAATGAATACCTGAAGCTAAAAAAATGTTTAATAGTCTATGTATTGTCGAAATATTATATAAACATTTACACTTTTCTACTTTGAGATGAACTCATAACTGTGATATTATTATTCCCATGGACTCCAAATGGAACACAGGCCTTCAACAACATACCTCTATTTCTGACTGAACACTTGTCAGTCACTAGTGTAATGTGTCGATTCCTATCGCGAGCCTGAATAGCTCAGTGGTAACGTTTCTGACTGCAGCACTGGGTGACGCGGATTCGAACCTCTGAAGGGACATTAATTCTTTCGAGGTCAAAGATAGTCCCTGCTGAATGTTGAGTGCCAACTAGCACGAAACCTAGGTTAGGTGAGGCTTCCTGCTGATTGCCTCCAACCATCTGATACCAACAATACCTCTATTTTATCGTGTTCTTTGCAACCCTTTCTAGATGGCTCCACAATTGCCCATACGCTTTCTTATTTTTCCTCACACAGTCACCCTCCACGTCGACCTCAGACACCCGCCTCTCCATTTCCTACTCGGCTTGTACTCAAGCGCCTGCTGCATGATGTCACTTGGCGGTCTCCCCCAGCCTTTGTCTGGTCCATCTCCATGTCCTTCGATTTATTTGTTCGTTTCCAGAGTTCCTTGTTGCAAATCCTTTCCGGTTGGCCATCGAATCTGCTATATGGAGCAAAGGCAGCTATTTATGAAAACCTGAGGACTGATGAGACAAAGAAAAAAATACTATATTGATTAGATTTTATGGGTTAATAGATACTGAACTGATTAGTGATGAAGTTCATTTTGAAACCTATCAAAATCCTAAGAACCAACACTTGAAAATAGATTCACTGCTCGCTAGTAGTTGACTTCTAAATGGATTTCCTGGGGTTTTAGTGAGAAGTCATGATCAGCGGCATCCACTATGTTGGGTTTAAGAAAAGGTGCTCATCGCTGACATTAGCTGGTCATGGTCACATAAGTTGCGAATCAGCAGGTGTTGGTCTTTTTTGATCTATTGGATTTTGTCCCAGTGACTGAACGATGATGTACTCATTTCTTAACCTACAGGACCTGTCTTCCATCTCACCTGGCATCATGAATTCGTACTGCTAAAGAGTTCCAAACTAGAATCGGATAGTTGTCGGGGACTCTCTGGTTTTCAGTGGTTTTCTAAATGACTTCAGGTCGTGACGTGATCTAGCCTGAAATCGATAGAGTCTTTATAAGCTAAAAATTGAGAAATAAATACCTTTATTTCACAATACCGACTGGTTTCTCTTGAAAATTTGTTTGCATTTGTATATGCTTATTTTAATTTATTCGTTGTATTTGCCTTTTGAACAGATAGTAAAATTTGAAAATGTATGAATCACAGCTTAAGGAAAAAAAGTCGTCATTCTCACTGTTGATACTAGCGGTGACTTTTTGGGAGTGTTTTTTGTGTTTACTGGAGTTATCGTTTTTCTAATCTTCTTTTACATTTCGTGATGTTTGACACGATGTATTATTGATAACAAAAGTAAGAATCATGGTGTTTATATTTCGTATACTTGTAATGAGAAGACGAATAATGATTGGAGTAAATATGAACTAAATGGCTTGAGGACTTTATAGATTAAAAGACGCAACTTAAAATTCTCCTTTTAAACCCTACTATAACCATTAAGCACCGTGATTCATTTTTCCACTTCCTGAGTCCCGAGTGAAGCATACCACTTCAGACCAAGGGCCTTGAAGTTTCATTGGCTTTGGTGTTGTTCGACAGCGTGGAGCTGTTAGCCTCACACCCAAATTTCCTCTCTTCGAGGCTTACTTAATGGCTAGCAAACTTGGCGAGATTTAGAAGTGCGTCAGCCAAGAGTCGAAACCCGGACCACGTGCATGGTTGGCAAGCGTTCTACCATCGGACCATCACCATAACTCACACAACATTTATTTTTAAAATACTGTTTCATAAATTCCATAATTTTAACACACATATAACTACGGTGTTTTAATAGATCAATATATTACTTTTATTTTATCGTGTTGGTTTGCAGGGATTTGATTGGCCACAGGTTTAATCACGAGCTGACATCAGTTGGAGAACCACTGGAAAACCAGGGAGTACTGGACAGTTATTTCGTTCTTCTCTGGGACTCTCCAGCAGTACGCAACCATCACCAAGAGGGGCTTGAAACCCGGACCTTTCAGTTATGCGACAAGCTTGCACACCATTCAGTCACTGGGATCCGATCCAATAACCCACAAATCCATCTATGTATATCCCAATCAACACTTGATATTTAATCTAATTCACGCTAGTGACTGGGTGCATGCAAGAAGTTACCAGAAGTTCCAGTGAGAAGTCGTAATTACCAGGGTCAGTCAAGTCAGATAAGAGAACTGTTGGTCACCCATGTTACTGACAGGCGGTTGCGCTAGATGTCGCGATTCGGCATAAGTTGGGATTCATGGGCTGTTGGAATGGGTCCCGATGGCTGAATGATTTGCGAGCTTGTCGTGTAACTGGAAGACCCCGGTTTCAAGCGCCGCTGAGTGATGGATGCTTTCTTCTGGGCACTCCCAAACAAGAATGAAATAGCTGTCCAGTACTCCATGGTTTCTGGATGGTTCTCTAACTAACGCCAGCTAGTGGTCAAACCTATATATTTTTATTTTATTTTGTGGTCTAATTTCCCATATTTTTCTATTTACTATTCGTCCTCTCACAACAAATACAAAACAAAAGAAGAGAGAAATGACCTACCATTTACATATGGTTTATTAACTTAATATAATTCTGTCAAATGAAGAGAAGGCGTCTGATTTACGTGAATTTCTTTAATGTGTTAATGAATGCCATCTAGGTGTATCCATATGCGTAAATTACAAAATGACAACGAAAGAAGGATGACTGATGCGAAATCGAGTTACCCATTCCGCCATTAAGAAGTCAGTAATGCAGAGTGTTCTTCAGGCTAATTATGATTTAATTCATACATACATACATGATATATACACTACTAAGTATAAGTATTACAATGATAATAATAATAAAAACAAATTAAAAATATATACTGGAGTAGAAGAACTAAGTGGTGCGGCATTAATGTACTATGATTTATCTCTATACATAAAAAATGATGTTAATATATAAATTCGTCTATTTATGATCATTCCCTTGTTTCTTGATGGCCTCCCGAGTGTAGCTTTCGCATAAAGTCACATCAAGTATTCAAAGTCAGTGGTGAAGATTAACATTATCAGACATTAAAAAGCGGCTGTTTGTTACACTGTAGCACAGATAATTAGTCAGCTGTAACTTTAGACGGAAAATTATTAGCGACATTGAAGTATTCGTTTGTAGGCATTTGATTGTTTGGTTACACTATTTCATCATGAACTGACATCGTTTAGAGATTCACTGGAAAACCTGCAGGGAGTACTGGACAGCTGGCTGTATCGTCAGACTAGTTTGGGATTCTTCAGCAGTACGCACACATCCCCAACTGGGGTTCGAACCCACAACCTTCTCGTTACAAGGCTAGCAAGCTCGTAAACCATTCAACCACTGGGACCCACCCAATCCAGTGACCAGTCCATGAATTCCAACTTGTTCCAATTCACAACATAGCGCAACCATTAGCTAATGTCATAGCTGGTGAGTATGTGTCCTCACGCCCGACCTACTGTACCTCACTGGTCACGACTTCCCACTAGAACCCCAGGTAACTAACTGCCTACCTGAATAGGACCAATCGCTAGTGAGTATCTCATTAATTGAAACTATTGCTTACTGGTTACTCCGACATCTTAACAAAACTTTTAAGAAGCTGGTTCTGTTTAAGAAAATAAACTCTTCTTCATTTAACCCCCTAAATGTAGTAAAGACTTCATTTTCGTTTATATTTCATGGAAATAATACAAATATTCCGTTGTCTGTCAGTGTTTCTTGTGAATATGGCACGGAGTTCGTGTAGAATGAACTACGCACATATTACATCATTATTATCAGCTTGCTTAACAGATTGACTGTGAAGTGAGACATTGATATTTAAAAGAATGACTAATGAACAAAGAGTATTCTTCTCGATAAATTCATCATCAAGTCCTACATTTATACGACAGTAATAATCAGAGAAATACTGAATGTTAAAAACACCAATGTTTTAAATTATATCGAATCATTAGTATCGACAGAAGCATCAGTAAAAGAGAAATAATACGCATTAATATAACAGTAAACGAAGTATCAAGTCAGTGGCACAGTGTTGGAATGCTCGCCAAACATGCCTCACGTGGTCCAGAGTTCGAACCCTGTCTGACGTACTCCTTTACCTAGCTAGGCCAGTAATAAGACTGGCAAAGAGGGAATTTCGGGCATGAGGTTAGCAACCCCATCCCGTAAAAATAAACGCCACTGCTACCGAAACTTCAAAGCTCTGGCTTGAAGCCCTATTCTCCACTGGGAACGTAAATGAAAAAGGAATATCAAGTCGATTAAAGCGAGCAACACAGCATTAATGAATTCGTAGGTTCGACAGAAGGCCAGGGTAAAAAGAGTGGCTGATCGGACCTGCTTCTTTTGCATATAGAGCTCCAGTTGTTTTAAGCTAGTTGCAATAACTTCTGCTGTTTGGAGTGTTCGGTATCAGGAGGCCTTTAGTAATTTATTTGGTAGGTGGTAGATGATACAGGAGGATTCTTCAATGTTAGTTTTGTGGCCTGTTTCGACGAGATGGTCCAACGTAAAACTGTTAACGGTTTTAACAAGCCTTTATTTAATCACACTGATAGGTGTGGTGTTGCCGAGTACGAAAAATTAAGTTCCTAGTGCAACAGCTAATCTGACTGGCTCCACATGAGTAGCTGAATTGATAGATACAATTACAGGTGGGCTAAGCTGTCTACTTCGTGTTTCAGTTTTGTGGAAAATATAAGCTGCAGTTTACCGGTATTAAACATTCTTTCGTTAGATTTTCTTAGTTTGGCCATTATTTCACTTAGTAATATCACCTTTGAATTGTAGTCGTATGTACAGATGCTTCTTGATAACAGATACAGAAAAATTCTTTTCTGCTTTCTTGGCCATTTGTTCAATGATGAACTTTTCACGGGAGCTATTTCCAGTTACCGTGAAGGTATGCTGAAAGCCACACCTAGGTCAGGACTAAATGAAAGTCAATGTCTAGATGAGCAGTATAACTGTCTCTATACTATTAATTCGAGCTGTTCACCAATATGTATATTCAACTGTTAGGGGTTAAAGCCGTCCTAGAGAAGTATACAAAGTTCAGGCCTTATTACATTTTACTTAATAAATAATATTTGAACATAGGAAAGTTTAAAACCACTTTTTTTTAAATGAGAAGCTAAATCGCATAAAATATGTTCTCCATTAGTTACGTCTTACTTCGTCAAATTTTGTTTGAACAGAAAGTTAATTAATACCACTTGAACCTGTATTAGTGTTCTTTTTGAAACCTCACACAATTTTCTCAACATAAGGGTCCTTTTCGATACAAAATGATAAAAGCAAGTGAAAGTGTTAATGAAACCACTTCTGGTTGACATTTTCCTCATTAATAACCACTACTTAACTGTTCATTCTCTTCCTCAAGTGTACGTGTAGTTGTTCTCATAAACCATAAATGAGAGTATCAGCAGGCTTCTTATCTGTATATGAAAGTGTTGGAAGTCACTTATCTATTATATGATGATTCTAAGGTTCTCATTATATGAACAGATGTCGATTCTGAAATCATAGAGAAAATTTACAGCTCAAGTGGATGATTTTGATGTAAAGCTTTCGATGTCCATCTAAGAACCATCTTCAGCACAAGCTGTAATATTAAATTGATATTGATTCACATGCCAAAAGTTGTTCTCAGACCACTATTATATTCTGCACTTTTTTCACTGGAGCTCATTTGTCTCGAACTTTTTATAATTAAATGAAAATCAACAAATTGGCTGAAGAGACTGGCTGGCAGCGAAGACAGGACTCTAGGTGAACATGGAGAAGACAGAGATGATGAAGATAACCAACGAACAACAACAACAACAACCAGCACCAATCACCATCAACGGGAGAGATTTGAAATAGGTCACTTCCTTCACTTATCTAGGAAGCATCGTTTCAACCGCAGGGGGAACGGATGAGGACATCAAAACCAGACAGAATAGAAAAGGTAAGATACACCTTCATCACTCTGAAATTGGTTTGGAAATCTTCTGTACTAAGTTAGCATAAACAAAAAGATTCGGATTTTCAACATCATTGTCAAACCAGTCCTTCTATACTGGTCAGAAACTTTGCACTAAGTGTCACGAAAAGGATTTCTAACAGCCTGTTGCAGATTTTTATCAGCAGCTGCCCACTTTTCTGGCTGCATACTGAAGATCAAATGACTTGCTAGAAAGGATTAGCGACAATAAACCAGGTGAACAAACCAACCAAAACCTATCGTTCATCAAATATGTAGGAGGAAATGGAGGTAGAATGTGCACACGCTGAGGAGACCGTCGAATGATATAATGTACCAGGCGGTAACTTAAATGGAATCCAGGTGGGAAACGACGAATGGGTCATCGGTGTGAGGGTGACATGGAGGAGATCATGTGAGTTGGAGGAGGAGATGAGAGACTATAGTCAACCGTGGACCCAGCTGAAGAGGATAGCAGAAAGTAGAACATATTAGAAATGTTTTGTGGAGCCCAATGTTCCACTCGAACCCAAGGGAACAATAATAATAATGATGGCAATGTGTAGAAATCAGTAGGTGAATGGTTTTCTTCATTACCCTATTAAGTTTGGTTTGACAAGAATGTGATTTTAGTATCCGAAAGGCCGTAATTAACACCATAGACACACTAGACCTGTGACTTATTCCTCTTCTACGCATTTGTTTAGAAGCAAAGAATGTCTTAACTCTTAAGAATTTTTCAGTTACAGATATAAGTTCTTAGGAGATTAACATCATGAAATCCCCATCACATTAGAAAATGTGTGTTTCTATAGAAGTTTACTTCTTTTCTTGTCTTTATGAGATCACTCAAAGCTTTATCAACTGTAGAACTATTAAAGTTATATTCTTACTTTCATTCTGTAATTTTTTTACTCCTTTACATTCCGAATGGAACATAAGGCTTCAAGCCAGAGCCTTGAAGTTTTGGTAGTAGTGGCACTTATTTTTAAGGGATGGGGTTGCTAACCTCATGCCCAACCTTCCCTCTTTACTTGTCTCACTACCGGCTTAGTAGGGTCTAGGAGTGCATCGATCGAGGATCAAACCTCAGACCACGTGGGGAGTGGTTGGCGAGCGTTCTACCACTGAACCATCAACACACTATTATGTAACCTTACCTACAGGGATTTATTTCTCTGAGATGGAAATGACAGATGCACCATTGTGACAGTTGTATTAATATCTCAGCTGGAACGGTAATGGTCTAGAAATGTGACCAATAAAGGTTAAATTCCAGAGGACTAGCTTGAAATATTAAGCTTTTTGGTAAGAGTCATGCTTAATGCCGCAGTTCAGCTTTTCATTCAGTGTTAGCCTTTATCATGATTTCATTTGTTTTAGGTTAATTTTGCACTTCCCATTGACTGATTATGTTAGACGTAAACATTTGGCCTCTGTTGATATGTCGGCTTCTGGTAGAGATGCTTCGACGATGTCTAAGGATTAATGTGAAGTTAATTTGGTTGTTGGTGGATAGCAGTGGAATCCAAGGCATGCGCGTCTCGCCCGATTCATGCCCATCAGTTGGATGTGCCTGACTTCTTCAGTGAGTGATAGTGTTCTTATTGAGGCTCGAACTCATTACGTATAGTTTCCAACTCCAAAGCTAGCCTCATTATTATTATTGTTCCCTTGGATTCCTAGTGGAACATAGGGCTTCAACTGCACGTCTCCACTTGCTTATATCTTCTGCTGTACTTTTCACCTGCATCCATGTTATTCCATACTGTATCAACTCCTCTTCATATGATCTCCTCCATGTCATCCTTGGACGTCCCACTCGCCGCTTCCCTTTCGGGTTCCACTCGAGTGTTAGCCTGACGCGCGACGCCACCCAGTGGCCTCCTCAGCGAGTGTCCAATCCATCTCCACTTTCTCCTGCATATTTGTTGGGCGATTGTCTTGTTCTTGTTTTGTTTGTTCCCATAGTTTCTTGTTGGTGATTCTTTCCGGCCATCTAATCTTCAGTATAGAGCGAAGACAGCTGCTGATAAAGGTCTGCAAGCCTCATAATGTATTAAAACTAGACTACTAACCAAACTGACTATCCAATAACATGAATATCACCAGTCATGTAGGGAGTTAGCAGTTAACTTTCGATAAATGCTTTCAGTGTAACGGACGAAGTATTCAAAAAGTTGTGAGTACTGACTAATTAGGAACAACTACAATTGTTAAACCCTAAAACTGTTTAGAAATGATGACTGAATTTCAAGGGACATTTGAATATTCAAGAAATAAGAGTCAGACACGACCGAGGCATTGATCTAGTCTTCTACTTCGATATCATTATCTATTTAGCTATTTTTAGCGAGCAAGTTCTCGGACTGAATTAACGCAAAACGAAGCTGAATAACCTAAGGATATCTAGTTCGGATATGTCTGCACACACAGCAACATTTTTAACTGTCCGAATACCTTCACTATAGATTTCGCCACTGAAAACCACCGGACACTGTATATACTTTTTGTCCTAATAGTTCGGTACGCTTCAGAACTGCTTCCCCCATAACTTCACGAGAAGACCTTCACTTTTTTGACTTGAAAACCCTTACCATCCAACTACTGGGTTTAAATCTTATTGCTTTTGAAGAGATTTTGTTTGATTCGTTAGAGGATTTCATCATGAGCTGACATCAATTAGAGAACCATTGGAAAACCTGCAGGTAGTAGTGGACAGCTGTCTCGTCCTAGTTCGGGACAAGTAGGGTACAGCCGGTTAAAGATGAGGACAGTTAATCATCGAAGAATACATTAGCTAATGGTTGCGCCGTGTTGTGAATTGGTAAAAAATGGAGTTCATGGACTAGTCACTGGGTTGGGTGGGTCCCATTGGCCGAGTGGTCTCCGAGGTCGCTAGCCTTGTAACCAGAAGGTCGTGGGTACGAACCCCAGTGGGTGTGTGTACTGATGAAGAGTTCCAAACTAGTCTGACGAAACAAGCAGCTGTCCAGTACTCACTGATGGCTTTCCAGTGATTCTCTAACACTGACGTCAGTTCATGATGAAATCCTCTAACCAATTAAATCTTATAACACAATGTTTATTTCTGAGATGAACAGAGGTATCTAATGGCTTAATTATCCCAGTTATATTTATTTAAAACAAACCAGGAGTTCCATGGGGCTTTCTCTTCAAACTTCACTAATTCTGAAGTAATGAAATTTTAATTCTGATTACATAATCCTTTGGCCATAATTTTAATTTCTACTTTCATAAATGTAAGAATCAAAATTTGAACACTGAGGTATAGAGTATAAACTCCATGTATACAGTATACAATTATTTTTCTTATCTAAACGATTAATCTTAACAAGTCAGATTTATTATACCTACACACACAGACACCCCCCCACACACACACACATATAAAACCATTATTGTTGTCAATGACACCAGGCGATATTCTGTTCATTCATTGTAGGCAATAAAAAGTGAAGGAGATAGTGATCACCAATGATAGTGATGGTGAATGGTGAGATGACAATGAGATAATCGGAGACACTAGGACGAATAATCATAACTTTAACGATGATGACTGACTGAGTGACTGACTAGCCTGGGTATTATAATCGCGCTTTAATCCCATCATGTTTAATCTTCCTTCACCACAGTTGTACAGTGAATATATTATGTCATAGGTTGTTGTTTATTTATTGAAAGAAGTTCGCATTTCTAATGTGATGATATAATGAACAGGTGTAGAAATGTTTAATAATGTTTAATAATAATCTCGAGAACAAAAGTGTAGGAAGAAAACTTATATATGGAAGTATGTGATTCCATTAAGCGGATTATAAATAATATTGGTCTCAACAGCTAACAGCTAACAGTATCAAATATTCACTCGTCAATTTTCTTTAGAAATATGTTTCAATATTTTGTGTGTATGTATGTGTGTGTGTGTGTGTGCGTGTATGTTCATACCCGACTGAGTGTTTGCATTGAACAGTTTTCACTTTCCCTGTTTTTAACCAACTTTTAGTCAAAAGTCTAATTCTTTGTTTTGTGAAAGCGAATAAGGCGTCATGCAGTGATGAATAGACGCATCATTCAACCCTTTTTTCATCATCATTTTTTGTTTTGTTGGTTATTTAACTTCGCATTCATTTATTGATGACAGACAGTAAGTAGTCACAAGTAACTGTAGGATTAAATATACGATTAGATAAATAAACGAGTGTATGTATGATATTACCAGGCTGTTAGATTGTGAAATAAAACAGATCACTTCTGTGCCATTTTTGTTAAAACTTTTAGTCATAATAGTCAAGGTTTAATGTGGTCATGGTAATTAAAAAAGGAAGATCAGTTTCTATAAGTATTCCATTAATAACCTTTTAATTTAGAGTTAGACGACGCGTTGATATCAGTTAGAGAACCATTGGAAAGCCAGCAGGGAGTAGTGGACAGCTGTTTCGTACCACTAGTCTGTGAATCATCGGCAGCACGCACCCCCGGGGTTCAAACCACTGACCTTCTGCTTACAAAGCTAGCGAGCTCGCATAACATTCAGCCACTGGGACCCGATTCAATAGCCAGTCCATGAATTCTAACTTCTAACAATTCGTGATATTTAGCGCGGCCACCAACCACTATCATCGGAGGGAATTCTATCCTTACTGCCGACTGGATGCACCTCATTGTTTACGACTTCTCACTAGAAAGTCCTTGGTTCGCAACCCAGTGGGTGCGTACTGCCGATGAGTCCCAAAGTGGGATGAAACAGCTATTCAGTTCTCCCTGGTTTCCAGTGGTTCTCTAACTGATGTCAATCCGTCGTCTAACTCGAAAAATAAATCGAAAACCTTTTAATTTCTTAATTATGCCGAAGGAAATGGCGATGGATTGGACACATTCTGAGGAGACTGTTGAGTGGTATGATGTGTCAGACTCTAGAGTAGAATCCGAACGGGAGATGACTAGCTGGACACTCAATGGTGATATGTAGGAGATTGTTTGAACAGGAGATGAAATCTTATGGCCAGTTATGGAGCCAGCTAACGAGGATTTCAGAAAACAGGATGAAATGGTGACGTGTTGAAGCCCTCCTTATGTTCCATTCAGAAACCAAGGGAATTATCAGACTTAGAATCTATAGGAAATTAGACATTATCATTGAAAACCTATTTCCCTTTTGTTAACGATTCTTTTGGAGTGCGTTTCAACGACTCTTTGTAGAATCTAGCTTAGAATAATCATGTTGCAATATGGGCAAGCTATCATTTACTAAGTGCGCGTTTGGTTTCAAGTAATATAATTTGCTGTGTAAAGTGATTCTGGTCAGCCAAGTGGATTTTCTCAACAACAAAAACCAGTTAGTCTATTGATGTGATCGGCATGTCGTAAGTAAAGCACAAGTTAATGAAATCATTTGTTACAGGATTTCATCGTGAGCTGACATCAGTTAGAGAACTATTGGAAAACCTGCACGGAGTACTGGACAGCTGTTTCGTCCTAGTTTGGGACTCTTCATCAGTAAGCACCCACCGCGGCTCGAACCCAGGACCTTCTGGTTACAAGGTGAGCTCGCATACCATTAATCCACTAGGACCCGATCCAATGGCCCATGAATTCTAACTTCTGCCAATTCACGATATAGCGCAACCGCTAGCCAATGTCCAGTGGGAAGTCGTGACCAGTAGGGTGCAGCAGGTTGGGTAAAGACAAATTCTCGCCGAAGACATTGGCTAGCGGTTGCGCTATATCGTGAATTGGCAGAAGTTAGAATTCATGGGCCATTGGATCGGGTCCTAGTGGATTAATGGTATGCGAGCTCACCTTGTAACCAGAAGGTCCTGGGTTCGAGCCGCGGTGGGTGCGTACCGATAAAGAGTCAAAAACTAGGACGGAACAGCCGTCCAGTACTCCGTGCAGGTTTTCCAATGGTTCTCTAACTAATGTCAGCTCACGATGAAATCCTGTAACCAATCAACCAAATCCCTACAAACCAATACTTGAAAACATTTGTACTCATTGCGTTAACTACTTATGGAATCATCAGTTTATATATTACTGTCCTGCAAGAAGTCATTTGTGAGCACAATTGGCTCAGTGATACTGTCTCCGACTGCAGTATTCGGTGACATGATCTGGGATCTCCAAAAAAGAATCATTTCCTCTGAGTTTATAGATATTCTTTCTTTACTGACCAGTGTCAATAAGTTGGGAATCTAGGTTAAGGCCTTCCTGTCGTTTAACCCAAACCATCTTGTATCATGATGGCCAGTTACGTGGCTTGGTAACTCTGTTTCAAGCCTAACGGATGAAATTTAGTTAGCATCGTAACTAAGCTTCTAAATAAAGTTTTTTCTTTCAGTGAGTTTGAAAGTACCATTCACTGCTTGCACTGATATATTAATGAAAAATGCATACTCAAAACCGAATCCATAAATTACATGCCGCAAATACTTTTTTTTGCATTTTATGTGATTGTGTTTTCGAATATACCGTGACCATTAGATAGTCAACTTGCTGAAAATCATGAAAATGGCGAATGTATACAGGAATTTCAATCACGATTTCTAATAGGTATCAAACTTGAAATAATAGAGAAGATTTGTAGCTCAGGTGGATGATGTCCTTCTAGGAAACATTTTCAGCTCAGGTTTTAGTACGAAATGAACTTATCTGAATTCTCCGTGAACGACATAATTGTATCTTCTGATAACCACTGTCGTGACTGCTTGTTAATTTATGTCTTTATTGACCATTTTTATTAACGTGGAATTTGAACTATCTTGTCATGTGATTTACTTTTTATTAGCTGGCAAATTTAGTCTATAGTAATGAGTTGGATAATCAGTGGTTGATTCATTTGAGTGTCAGGTTTCTAGAAATTCCGTCACAGCATTTTTGGTGTTTCTTCTATTTAAAATGTCGACATTATCCTGATTAAATTCCTGTCGGTAATTATCTACGTGCGTCGATATGAGTGAATACATATCATGCCTTTTCGCAGCTAATTCAAGAACGTAAATTAGCATAAAACAAGTTCATTTTATACTAAAACCCCGGCTGAAGATGTTTCCTAGGAAGACACCGAAACCTTTGCAGTTGAACCAATTAGCTCAGAGAACAAAACCAAGTCGAAAAGGTATCAAACTGCTACTGCACACTACTACTTCATAGTAATTTCATGTATGATGAAACAAAGCTGTGCGATTCGATTTACCCCAAACATGTTACTGAGACGATTGTTTGTATCCCGTTTAATATGATTTATATCAAATATTACAAAAACACGAAAATCTAGAGGCAAAAGACAAGAAGATGACAGAGGTGGCAGCGAAGACAGGACTTCAAGACGGTGGTGATGAAAATGTCTAACAAACAACAACAACGGCAAATATCAATTATTGTCAACTGGAGAAATCTAAAGGAAGTCACCTCCTACATTTACATACCTGAGCAGTATCGTTTCAACTGCAGATAGTCGGCACGGATGAAGATACAGAAGACAGCACCGGGAAAGCAGGATAGATCTTCATCACCCAGAAAATCAATGTGGAAATCTACAGTGCTCAGCAAAACAAACAGCACTAATTTAGAATCATTGATTCTCTGTGGTTCAGGGAATTTTCAGCGCCTATCCCAAAAGCATTTCCAACTGGCCAGTGGAGTATTTCATCAATGCTTTGTCTTCTCTCGATACTGAATATCATCAGATAGTCAACCAGAAAGAATAGGTAATACAGGAATCTGGCAGCAAATCAGGTAGGAACCTATCGCCCATCAAATATGAAGAATGAAATGGAGGTGGACTATACACATACTGAAGAGACCTTCAAATGATATTATACGCCATGTTCTAGTATGGAACTCTAATGGGAAATGATGACTAGGGCATGAATCCGAGTTTTTCATGGTGAAGATTACATGAGGAGGAAGTGAAAGCTCCCAGGGAGTCGTAGAGTCAGATGAAAATGATGGCAGAGAACCAAGTGGAGTGAATATGTGATTCTGAAGTCCTCTGTTCCACTCGGAAGGCAAGGAAACAGTAGGGATAACAATATTTCCCTATAGGTTAATCTGAAAGTTTATGGCTTCTGATGCTGTATATGTGGACAGTGTGGCTTGATGTGTTTAAAGTTTAGCATCCGAATGGAAAGTTTCATGCACTAAATTTGAGAGTCGTTCATTTATGAAAAACACTAACAAACAGTTTAGCAATTGACAATGTTGAACTTCTTCTTTTTTAAAACATGAACTTTATTTTTTCTCTCTGTAGAGAAAGATTCTGATTTAAAATAACAGAAAAAATTTATTACACTTGTTTGCGTATACATTTGTCTATTTTTTTTTCATGGTGAATGGCGCCATTCACAAATGAGAAATTATTTATTCTCATAGAAAGAAAGTATCATTTATTTCACTAATGAATTATATTCATTTTTTCTCTCGAAATACTACTGTGATTTTCATCATATGCGTATAAATCATTCTGTGAATTTGTTAAGTATTACAGTTTTTATTTTTTATTATTTTTTTGCTATAATGATGTTCAAATCATTAAAGAGAAAAGTTTGCTTGTGAAATTGAAATGAGGCATTTGTAAAGAAGAAGGTGGAAATACTAGTCGAAAAAATGTAATACACTTCACTAAAAAAACACTCTCTGTGAAGTGTGATATTTTGTCTTAGTTGTAGGGAGATTTAAGTAATTTTAGAAGTTAGAATGTCTAGATGCCTGGTGCTGTAAACTACTGATTGATAAAGAGGAGTATTATTATCTGTTATTATCCCTCCAGCAACACATCTCCACTTTGTCCTGTTTTCTGCTGTCCTCTTCAGCTGGATCCATGAATGACCTAACTCTCTCATCTCCTCCTCCTCCTCCTAACACGATCTCCTCCATGCCGCCCTCACAGTGTAGACCAACTCGTCTTTTCCTATTCGGGTTCCATCCCAGCGATGACCTGCATCGCGCGCAATGTCATTCGATGGCCTTCTCAACGTTTGCTCGATCCATCTCCATTTTCTCCTACATATTTGTTGAGTGATCAGCTCTTGGTTGCTTTGTTCCCAGCCAAAGTTCCTTGTTACTTATCCTTTCTGGCTATTTGATCTTCACTATGGAGCCAGTGAAGGAGACAGCTGTTGATGAAAATCTGCATCAGTCTGTTGTAAATCCTTTTCGTGACACTGAGTAAGGAAATTTCTGACCCGTATAGAAGAAGTGACTGACTTGACATTGGTGCTGAAAATCCAAATCTTGTTTTTTATGCTGAGGCGGAGTGGAGAAGATTTAGAAACTGATTTCAGGTTGATGAAGGTGTATCTTGCTTTTCCAATTCTGGGTTTGACGTCTTCATCCGTTGTCATTGTTATAATCTTTCAATTACTTGCGTGGTTTGCCAAATATCTAACACCACGGCGTCTCATGGTGTACTAGAGATGGCTGTTTTACTTGAAACTCCCGGATGAAGAGAAAATATTATGTCACAAACTACGCTGAAAATTATGTATATTGCGTAAACTTATAGAGCATAATAAGGCTATTGTTACTATTATTATTAACTGATGTGAATGTATACTTGTAAAACCCACAAAGGAGGCTGTCCAATAGAAGTTATTTACCTGTTAATTACCGTTTAATTTACAACACAACGTGTAAGTGGTTTGCAACCCACAGTTTCCGCTAAATGTTATATAGGGTTTCACAATATTCGAGACCATTAGGTGTTTTTTTTCATCATCTGTTTTTTTACTCCTTTACATTCCCAGTGGAACATAGGACTTCAAGCTAGAGGCTTGAAGTTTCGGTAGCAATGGTGTTTGTTTTTACAGGGTGGGGTTGCTAGCCTCATGCCCAACCTATCCTCTTCACAAGTCTTATTAATAACTTAGTGAAGTAAAAGAGTGCGTCGGTAGCCGGATATCGAACTCCGGACCACCGCTGTGCTACCATCATCTGTTAGTTATCTAAAAAATGACCTGAGAAAATGATAAACAGTTCTGTAAGGCGGACAGTTTAATTTCAAAGTACTCACTGTCATTCTAAACAGCATCATCGACACCGACTATACAGTGGAGTAATAAGCTTTCCAGATTTCCATCAATGGGACTGCTTGAATTCAGAGTTTATTGTATCATCATATCTCACTTTACTGACATCAGTCGTTTCCTCGATTTGATGCTTTATTTAAATGAAGTGTTTATCATTGATTAAAATAGATCCGATCCATACTAACAAGGTTATTCGTGAAACACCATCCTGAGTGTGAAGCTTCCAGGAACACACAAAAATGCAATATTCTCTGATTCGTATTTCGCAATGAAAATTACTCATATATGTGGACATAGAAAAGAAACATAAGTGGGATAGCTTATGTCTGAGCTAACTGTTGAAGGTATCTTGAGAAAGTAAAAATTATCATTTTTACAGATATCAAAACAACATTTTGGAAACTTTAAGTAGGTGGATTTATCCTAGTTAAGAAGAAGTCATTTGAGAAACGCTGACAACTTGATGACACAACGTTCTGACTGATATCAAATCTACGAGAGACAAAAAGGAAGAGACGATAAAATTTTATCTTTTGGATTTCTTGGACTGAAGATAACGTACAATACAACTGGAAATGCAAGTACTCAGGAAGTTGACGTCCACAGATTAAATACTCACTTACAAATAGGAGAAACCCTGCAACATATAAAAAAACTTTGGAGTAATTTGGTGGATAGCGACTAGCAGTGAAATTCAGCATGCGCATTTCCTCCTATATATGGGACACGTCATCTAGATGCACCTGCATTCACTAGTGAGTGATTTTGTTTCCTCCGAGACTCGAACCTCAAACTCTAAAATGTTATCCATTAGACCACTTGAGTAATCTGTTGCACAACGAGCATCCGTTATTATTTGTTTCTAACTCAGTTTTGATTTCCCCAATGGATTAAATGGACGATATTTCCCTGTTATTTTCCTTGAGAAACGTTCGGCATTACGTTGACAACAACCTAAAAATATGCGCAAGTTCTTGTAATGGCCCACAAAACCGATTGGATAATTTAAACAATAAGAAATGGAGAAGAGTTCTATATATTACACTGGATGGAAATTTAGGTGGCCCAGTGATTTAAACAGGCAGCTAAAATCACCTTCTTACCACATATGATGAACAATTCTGAAATCTTTGTTTGAGTATTACAACGCTTTGGGATAGATTATTATTATTATTTTATTCCTTTACTTTCCCAGTGGAATGTAGGGCTTCAGACTAGAGCTCTGAAGTTTCGGTAGCAGTGGTGTTTATTTTTACGGGATGGGGTTGCTAGCCTCATTCCCAACCTTCCCTCTTTACCAGTCTTATTACTAGCCTGGCGAGGTAAAGGAGTGTGTTGGCCGGGTATTGAACCCCGAACCGCGTGCATGATTAGCGAGCATTCTACCTTTGCGCCACCAACGCAAAAATACCCAGGAAATACTGGACAGCTGTTTCGTTCCACTAGTTTGGTAATGACCGGCAGTACGCACCCACTACCAGGGTTCGAACCCAGGACCTTATGGTTACAAGGCTAGCGAGCTGGTATACCATTCAGCCATTGGGACAGATATCTTCTACACACTAATATGGTCAGTTTATCTCATACAATGCAGACCAAAAGATGAAAAAGCCAACACTCAACAAAACATATTTTGAAAAAACAAAATATTTGAGCAAAGAATATCCTTTTCGATAATTTCCTCTTCTGGCTCTACAATTATATATATATATATATGTTTATATACATATAATATTCTAGAATAGTCGTCATTAACAATATTAGTGTTTTTAAATACTATCGACTTGTTAAGTAGCATCAGTGGAATTACTGTTCACTAAAGACGCATAAATTATAATAAGCATAAAAATGCAATAGCAAATAGAATATTAAGTAAAATTAAGGAAATTCCCACGACAAAATGAGGATGGTGAAAACCTTGATTGACGGCCAAGGTAAGGACGGTGTCTGAACCAACTTCTTCTTTTGAATACATAAATTAGGTTTCTTAATGTGGATCCCAACAGCCAGTCTCAGCAGTATGTATTAGACGAACTCTTAAGGTAAAGTTAAGATTAGTTAGCATGTGGTAGATGACTTTGAAAGCCTCTTTGACATCAATCTTGTGTTCTTTATCCACAAGATGAGATAGAATAGAGCTATGAATGGATTCTGTTTGTCCTTTACTTCATCATCATGCAGGATGATGTTCAGAAATCCGACGAGAAACACGCCTAATTTTACGGCCTATGTATGTAACACATGTTTTCTCTTCCATTTGACGTATTTCACTGAGTTTAAAAGAAAAATTGTCATTCGATTCATCCATTTTCTATTTATTTATTTAAATAAATAAATAACTTTTGTCCTGCTTACATGAAAATTTGATTTACTCCAATATGATGACTTCCGGTGAAGGGCAAAATTTCTCGCTTGTTTAATATTCCCTTAGAAGTATCACTTTCCTTTCTGTCGTTAACATTTTTTTTGTTCATTTAATAAAGAGGAAAGTCTCTAGCTAATTAAACAGATACGATTAATTAAAGAGAAAGGCTTTCTAGTTGAAATATGATTCTTTCACTTCCCTTCCTTCTGGTTATTAATATATTTCACTTCTGTGTTTTCGCATGTTTTTTCTTCTTGAGTATAGCTAGTTGGTTTGTTAGCTAGTCAAGACCAGTGGTGATGATGAAGATGATGGCCATACTACTGCTACTCTTGGTGATGACAACAGATATGCCGTTATGTTTACTGATCATAATCTTTTTATCTTGCTTCATTTACCTGTTCAGTTATATTACTACTATTACTACCCTTTAGCAATATATGCTAGAAATGAACCTTGAGGCTAAATAAACTTCCTAAATGTGTAACACATACACGAGAGAAGAAGAATTAAAATCAGAGACAGTTAACTCAGGAGGAGGGGAAAAAAAGTTATGAAATGATATCAAGTTTAAATGAACAAATGGTTGGTTCCATTTATATATATGTGTGTATATATATGGACAGTATAGCTTGCCACTTTATTAGTCCTCACCTCTTTTCTGTTCTAAGTAAACAAACATCATAATGAATTGTATTTCTTGGGAGTTAAGTAAATAGAATGGAAATATCACATTTAAATTTATGCTCAAATAATAAATAACCTGAGCTTTCATGCACTCACTCATATATACACAAATATTTCTACAAGTATGTTAACTGATATTTAGAGCGGAAGTGAAAAACTCGCTAATGTAGAATGGAGACTACGATAATAATAACAATAATAATAATAATAATGATAATAATGGCCTTATTACAGTTGTCATGTTTATAGATCAATGACAGCTGAAAATTCGAAGTATATATCCGTTTTAAAATTAATTGAAATCCCTTTAATTCCTTTGGTATATTTATTATTATTCCCCTCGGTTCTGAGTGCTGACACAGGAGTTCAGAAGAACGTCTCCATTTCATTTTGTTCTGTGCAGCCGTTTATAGTTGGCAGCATGACTACTCATAAACTTTCATCTGCTTATCACACGATCGCTGCCATGTCCCCTTTGGATACACAATAAACTCGTCGATTCCCATTCTGGTTCCACTCGATGGCCTGTATTGCGCGTAACGGCACTCAGTGTGGTCTCCTCTCAGCCTATGTCCAATCCATTTCCATTTCCACTGACATGCTTTTTGGTTTGTCACACCGTCAGAGTACCTTGTTTTTTGATTGGACAGTTGTCAGTAACTAGTGTAATGTGCCTAGTCATTTGTTTGGTGCATACTGAATTGCATCAGTCAAGTTTGCAGTGTAGCCACTATCAAGCTTGGTGGCTCGCCATCATGGTGCACTGTAAAATTTTGGTATTAGACGGTAGGAGGCAATCGACAGAAAGCCTCACCTGACCTAAGTTTCATATTAGTTGGCACTCACCACTCAGCAAGGCGTATCTGCAACCTTGAAGGAACTCATATCCCTTCTGATAGAATTCAGTCTGAACCAAAGATAGGACTAGACACATTAAACTAGTTACTGACTAGTGTTCAATCAAAAATATCCAATACAGTCCTACAGGAGGTCAGTCGCGAGCCTGAATAGCTCAATGGTAACGTCTCTAACTGCAACACTGGGTGATGCGGGTTCGAATCTCCGAGGGGACATGAGTTCCTTCAAGGTTGCAGATACGCCTCGCCGACTGGTGAGTGTCAACTAGCACGAAACCTAGGTCAGGCAAGGCTTCCTGCTGATTGCCTCCAAACATCTAAAACCAACAGTATCCTTTGTCGTTTTCGCTTTCTGGTCATCTAATTTTCACTGCCACCTCGTCTGGTTTACTAACCGATGCGAAACTAGGGAAATGATACAAGGCTGAGCCTGGAGCTAGTGATCCTACCCCGGAAAATCAATCCAATGGGAAAAGAAATTTCGAAGCACAGACAAAATGGAAAAAATCAACGTATTTTCATTACACAGAAGTGTTTCACTTCGTTTCTATGAACTAATTATTATACATGTGATTAATACGTTAGATTTCATAAAATTATTTTGAAATTTCCGCTGGTTGGTTATATTGGACGGAAATACTTGGCCTCTTTTGATATGTTGACTCCTTGTACAGGTGTTTCGAAGGTATACCAAGCCTTTCCGTCTAGCATAATCAATCAACGAGAAACTGCAATTAAGGAGTTTTAACAAACAACAATTGATACCCGTCGTAGACGAAGTGAGTCTTGCGGCTTAATGGTCTGATGCCCTATTCAGGCAGTTAACCTGGGGTTCTAGTGGGAAGCCATGACCAGTAGGGTACAGCAGATTGAAGGTGAGGCAGTAACTCATCAAAGAAGACATTGTGAAGTGGTCGCGCTATGTCATGAATTGACAGAAGTTGGAATTCATGAACTGGTCACTGGATTGGGTGGGTCCCAGTGGTTGAGCGGTCTACGAGCTCTCTAGCGTTGTAAGCAGAAGGTTGTGGGTTCGACCTCTGGTGGGGTGTGTGCGTACTGATGAAGAGTCTCAAACTAGTTTGACGAAACAGCCAGCTGTTCAGTACTCCCTGGTGGTTTTCTAATGATTCTCTAACTGAAGTCAGCTCATGATGAAATCCTCCAGCTTAATGGTCTGTTGAAAAACGCAATGATGTTTGAAATGATGGATGCCAGATTCGAGTTTTAGTGTGATCACTATCACTACTGGAATACGGGTACATCAGGATGATGAGTTCTAAAATAGAACGGATCATGTATGATGAATTTCACTTTCAGTTACATTTAAACAAGATATACGGGGTTTCTGTTTATAAATATGTACAGATTACATATTTCAAAGTCATCTTTTTATTCCCTACTGGCTCAGTTATATACCCTTCTGTTCATAACGTTTCAGAGTTCTTAGTTACGTTGATAAGTTAGCGAAGAGTAGTCGTTTTCATTCAGCCTTGGTGTAAGCGATAGATGAATTTCAGAAAGTAAAGGCATACACAAGGGAAAGCAAAACACACATAGTTTTCACTCAGTCATCCTACCATTTTTTTATTCGTAAATTGTTTTGTGAAAGGGTTTTAAGGTATAAAAGTAAAGGAGAAGATAGAAGACTCGAATATTTCAGTGTTATGCACTATTTTCTGAATATGAATAAGAGATTTTAAGAAGCAGTTATCTGTAACCACTATTAACGAATCTTCATGCATTTATTCCCCTTGATGAATTTGAATAAAGCAGGAACAACAGTGGTTTGTGCAGAATAATATGGTAATATCATTTATTTCGTTGGCTTCTCATCAGCTGCTTACAGCCTAGGTAAATTATGAGGTTTGCGTACAGAAAAGTTTTAACATACTTGCCATTTTTTTCATGATATCAGTTGACAGAAGGTGAAGAGTGCTCAGAAAATTGCGCTTATATAGTTTTTACACAGGCAGTTCAAGTTTAAACAAAGTAAATGTATGCGTACAATGGTAAAAGAGTTACGTAATAAAGACGAAATATGCGTTAGATACAGAGTGACTAATAAATTAGGTAACATTGTACTGAGTTCAACTCAAATCATAGAAACAAGAGACAAGCAAAAGTACACTATGTCAAAGGGGTGAGGTTAAAGCCAAAATTTACATAATCAAATGAAAGACAGATTAAAGACATCCAGTTATCAGGGCAAGGAAAGACTAATAACTGCTTCTTTCTGAACGCATAAATCTGGTTTCAAGCGTTTGAAAGAAATTGCTTCGGCAAACTTGAGTAGAACCGAGCTTCTTTGTCTATTGACAATTTTAAAGGATTTCGTGATTTCCACCTCATGACCCGTATCGAGGAGATGTCTGGTAATAGCGCTATTGTAAGAGTTTGTTCTCTTGAGACGCAGGCTTTTCGGAACATGTTCAGAATAAATAAATGATGGTACCATATTATTCTGCACAAACCACTGTTGTTCTTGCTTTATTTAAATTAACGAATCTCCTTTAACCGATAACCTTTTATGCTTAAGCTCTCAATAGTCGTATTCCTTTTCAATGTTAAACACATCCACTTCTTGCCCTAAATGAGTTTTCTGGATATTTACAACTTGAAATGTGTTGTGAACTGGATATTTACGTGTATTGATGTACGAGTTATCAATGCGAAAAAAACCTCCGTTGTAATGAAGATCTCTAAATGTCTTTTTTTTGCATCATATTCATTTGGTGAGTCACGCTTATTTAAGTCTATATTCTAGAGAAAATAAAGTTTACTTGTAAGAAGTACAGGAAGTTTCAGTCACGTGAACATGTAGGAGTTATATTTTTCGGTCACCCAACACATACAATTTTTTATCAACCATCTTAGGATACTTTATGACTGACTGATTTTCACGAAAAATACCCATCCAGACATGAATATAAGAACAAAAAGTTCAGAGAAGAGTTTCTTTTCAGTGAATTCATTGGCTTACCTGTGCAATCGCAATTATGTTTAACTATTTCTGTAGGTTGTGTGTGTGTGTACATCAGGCTTGTCAAACAAGAATAAAAGTTACTTAGGATTACTGTTTATTTCATCAAAATATTTCAGAAAATGTGATTAATAATCAAACTGTAACTAGGAGAAGGATGAAGATTAGTAGGTCTTGACTAGGATTACGCAATATGAATGACGACCAGAAAGATAGGATGTCAGTGAAAGAGCATGGAGACACGTGTCCGAAATAAATTATGGAATGTGCAGAAAGAGTAAATAAAGAGTTGGTCAAGAAGATGTTACTAAGATGTCATAAAAAAATTCAAAAAGAAACACAAACATTATTAACAAAGTAGTAGGACTTGGAGTTATACCCAAAGTAGAAGTAAGGGGTGGAGAAGTTTCTTCTGTGTACATAAATCAGGGTTTTCTATCCGGATCGCTGATGCAAAGTATACGGAAGCTTACCGTTTTCTGGAGGCTTCTTTTGACTTTGTATATGACTTTGAATGAATTCTCTTTACACACAGTGACTGACCAGTGTTGACTATATGTTCAGTTATAGTACTCTTTATTGATCCACCGCTACCTTTTCATAGCCACCCGGGATAATATTCTTTGACTCTTTTAGATAAAACACGCATCGAACAACTTATATATCTCGCTCCACATATGCAAGTAAACTGGAAGATACACACAAAAGTACTCAAATGCGATAGTTTATCTTTGGAGTTGTTGAAGAACAATTGATTGCTTGAAAATACCGATCGTAATGTAGCAGCAGAGAAAATTTCTCTTCAGAGTGTTAGATATTCTTCTCTTTAGGATGTCGGCTAGAAGATCACCTTTGTAAGCCACATTGATGTATAGCATCTTCTTCGGCAAAGAGAAGGGTTGTTCTCCTTTGACTTTCGGCTTTATGTGTTTATCTATAAAGCGTGGTGGATAGCTGTTCTCAAGTAGTGTCTTCCTCAAAAGAGTGATCCCTTCTTCTGCTGATTCGGGGCTGCATATTCTACGGATTACAGCCGCAAGAGATATTATCAGGTTCCGCTTGCGATTAATGGGCACTCAACTGTAAACATTTGTCAGATGGCTGTTCCACGTAGGCTTTCGATATATTGATCCCTTCAGAGCCCCATTAGTCTTCTTGGTTAGTCGGACGTCCAGAGATGAGATTGTCCCTCCAGTTTCTGCTTCACTTGTAAATTTGTTGTCTGGATGGCAGCTATTAAAACCTGAAGGACATCATTTAGGTCACATTTGTTATCACATATGATAAAAGTGTCGTCAACGTACCTTTTGTACATAAAGAAGTTGTTGACTGTCGGTTTCAACGGACCATTTTCCAAACTTGCCACGAAAATATCTGCAAGTACCGAGCCTAAACGTGAACCCATTGCCACACCAACTTGCTCTCTATAAATAGTACCACTGAATGTGAACTGAACGTTAAAAGTGCATCTAAGTAGAAGTTCGTTTAACTTGGTTGCAGGTATTCCAATATTCAAGTCGGTGTCTTCCAAGTACTTGAATAAGAAACAAATCGTCTCCATAATCGGGACGTTTGTGAAGAAAGATGCGACATCAAGTGATATCATGCGGTTGTAGCCTACTTCTACATCTTTGATACAGTCGAAGAATTCCAATGTATCTTGAAGAGATTATTTTGAAATTTGTTCTCTAACAGGTTGTAGGAGTTTTGCAAGATATTTTGCAATTGGATGATATGGAGATCCAGATGTGTCCAAAATAGGAAGCAAAGGAAGTCCCTGTTTGTGAGTTTTTGGTAATCAATATTTTTATTTTTGTTTGACAGTCCTAATACACACACACACACACACACACAGGAAATAATTATATATAAATGCTATTGTACAGCTAAGTGCATGAATTCGCCCAAAAGAGACTCTTCACTGAACTTTGTTGTTCTTATATTCATGACCGATTTTCAACGCAGAACTGTACACAGAAGTGCAGCAGTTCAAGTTACCACCTCCATGCAGCACACAAAGTTAGACGAAAGAAAAAAGATTCAAAAGAACTACAATAAGCAGAGATGTACGGGAGAAAGAACAATAACATGGAGAAATATGAGGAGTTAAAAGATCTGGGAAATTACAGGGAGTGAATGCACTGGCGCCATTGACAACGATTTTGAATCATATTACCAGTAGTATCCAGCCACTGGTGTTTAGCATCCCGAGGACCCCAACTAGGTATTCTATACCTCCGTAGGTGGCTAGCTCAAACGAACTGTTAGAGACTCCATGGGCTGATGCTACTTTTTGGTTTTGACCATCCCTAACCACTTTTTAAATATAGTCCTATGTCAGCTAACAGTGCTGGACGAGGAAGGCGATGAGTCAGCGTGCACACCACGTTCCCTAGACATCTCTATCGATGTAACTTCACAACCTGATCGACTGATCGTCTTTTCTTACCTAATGCACTACGCCTAATCTCAATACTGTAAGATACTTCATACATTGTGTTTAAAACACTTATTGGGACAGCCATGAATAGCAACAGCAAACGGTACTGACTACTGAATTTATAAAGGATATGAAAGTGAACTCTCAAATTCCTAAAGTTTACTCAAGAAAAGCAACTGTTTTTATAGTTTACGCACACATATAAATAGTCCAACTGCTTGTTCATCGATCTTTACATTTGTTATTCCAAAATTATTCCCATTGAATTCTATTTACTTCACATCGTTGTTAGCGCCATAGTTAAATGATTCAGCCAGTCAAAGATGTATTGTAAAATGAACTAAAGTAGTTGAATTCTTGAAGTTTCTTGAAGTGATCTTGTTGAGAATTATATTCTAAGGTTTCACTGGATTTCTTAAATTATCCATTCTATTTTATTTCATCGAAATTTCATAGAAATATTTCTCAAGTATTGGTTTTGTAGGGACTTGTTTTTGTTTGATTGATTGGTTGGAGGATTTCATCATTAGCTGACATCAATTCTAATGGGAGGCCATGTTCAGTAGGGTACAGCAGGTTGAAGGTGAGGTAGTAACTCATCGAAGAAGATATTGCGAAGTGGTCATGAATTGTCATGGACTAGCCATTGGATCAGGTGGGTCCCAGTGGCTTGATGGTCTACGAGCTCGCTAGCCTTGTAACCAGAAGGTCGTGGGTTCGAACCCCAATGAGGTGTGTGCATACTGCTGGAGAGTCTCAAACTAGTCTGACGAAACAGCTTACCAGTACTCCCTGATGGTTTTCCAATGTCAGCTCATGATGAAATCCCTCCAACCAATCAAGTTTATTTCTGTTATATTCAGCTCCTGTTCAGTTTCGTATTCATTAAGATTGGATGCATACAGTGGCTACCTACTAGTCCTTAGAGTGGGTACTGACTGAATGCCATCAGTCAACTTTGCAGTGTGATCGGCAAGCCAGGCGAGAAGTCATCGGGATGTATTTTACTTTGATGTTAAGTAGTTTAAGGTGTTGAACGTGAGAATAAACATCTGAATGTTAACGTATCCGGTTGAAATACTGGATGACACAGGTTCCTTTCAGGTGGCAGCTACGCATTGCTGACAGAGTACCAAGAATCACCAAAGGCTAATTCTAAGGATATTTGCCTACAGCTTCTATTTAGTTAACACTGTTACACATACACTCATACAGGAATACAAAAATAACCAAATGTTCCTGACTATATTTCACCAATAACCTCCAGCATGTATTTGAAAAGTGTGCTAAATAAACTCACTTTACATAATACATAATATTAGTTAATATTTGCTAACAAGTACCTAGATAATGAATGCATTCCGTAATAACTTCATCAGTAATAGCCCAGTTGTCAATGAAATTGTACAACATTAATTTGTTTATTAGATATATCACGTAATATGAAAAACAGGAGTTTTTTTCCCTTGGAACAATTTATTCTACATCAGCATCATCATATCAAACGTTGCATAAAGTTACATTTGATGTGATGATATGCTTATGAATAATAAATTGTATTCGAAGTAGTATCATGCAGTAGAGAAAATCTTGTTTCACTGTGTGACATATGCATATGCCTATGCAATAAACAAACTAATGCAGAATTATACGATGTATATATATATATATATATATATATATATACTACTCCACTGCAGCAGCAGTAAATACACAGAAAGTTAACTTTTGTGTCAACTGTCAGTAGTGAGTTTTAAGCTACCACCTAGAAGTTTATTAAATACAGTAAATCTCTTTACTGAATAAAGTAAAGTACTCGATAGAGACAGAAAGAGAAGGAGAGAGAGAGAGAGAATAAATCACTCAGAACTTTTCAATTTTGAATATTTTCTATGTGGAAAAAAGTTGGGAATGAGTACAGCAATTACAAATCAGTATACCATCACGCAAATCTATCATCTCTTTCCACTTTATCTGTCATTTATATCTGACACATCAACTGTGTTGTGTATAAATTCAGTTTACTAAAGACGAAGACGAAGTGGAGGGGTAGGAGGTGGAGGAGAGGGCGGAGGAAGAGGAAGACATTCGACAAGTCTAACGCGTATTTATAAGAAATGATGAATTTAATTCTGCTGTTTATTGTTATTATTATTATCATCAAGATTATCACTATATTTTCATAGTGATTTCTGTCAGTTAATACTGCAGACGAACAATCGATCTGATGAGTCATTGTGTTTTTCACAGAATCGGTAGGACTGCAGAAGTATTACTGTGTTCATGACATACATGGAAAGGGTTTACATTCTAAGAAACTAACAGAGATGATATAAAAATTTTCAATCTTTAAAAAAGGGGCGAAAACTCATAATTGCGCCAGTGTTTGACTAAGTAAAGATGTTGAGTACCGCTAATATATTCTTTTGGTGTAGAAAGAAAGAGATTATGGGATATTTTGTCTTTTGCCAGCTGACAGTGTAACGGTAGGAGACAAAAGACTTGGTAACGGACCCTTTTATTAAGGAAAAACACACTATATTTATACATTTTTAACCACATAAAAGGTCGGCTAGGTCAGCGGATAATAAACTGTCCTTATTGGCTGTCGATCTGCTGAAGGCTATACCTCGAGACGAAAAGTTGTCCAATGAGACTATATCCTGATCACCATGTAAGCTGCGTCGAGATTTGAGGAATGAACACTTCTACTACTTATGTAGACACTGACTGAAAATATTATTTTCAATTTTGGCTGCTTTCTGTCAATCTACGTCCGTATACTACTGATAAGTCGTGTCAGTAACACATGCCACAACAGAAGTTAGAAAATCATTGGCTCACTTGAATCCTGGTTCTAATGACTCAATTGTAACGTCGTCAACTTGCAATACTTATACCTTGAGTTTAATCCCTGAAGAGTTTCAAACTAGGGTGAAGCACCTGGCCATTGTTATCTAGTTTTCAGTTATTGGTTACAAAATCTACCCAATAATTCTTGTCATTATTATTTATAAATTCTTTTCATTCTAAAGATGCTGATCAAAGGAAAACTAATTTGGGAAATTCCAGTTATTTAGAATATATAACTCTTTATTTATTTGCCCTGCAGGTTACGTTTTGTTTTGGGTGGTGGACATTGTTCTCAGAAATGGTTTTGGCAATCTGAAAGTACTGTGGAATGGTTGGAGGATTTCATCATGAGCTGACTTCAGTTAAACAACCATTGGAAAACCTGCAGGGAGTACTGAACAGCTGTCTCTTCAGCCTAGTAGTTTGGGACTCTTCATCAGTACGCACCCACCGAAAGGGTTCAAACCCAGGACCTTCTGGTTACTAGGTTAGCGAGCTCGTAGACCATTATTTTTAAAGAAAGCCAGTGCTCACTAGTGGCTGACTTCAGGATAAAGTTGTCTAAATTTCTTGTATGAAGTCATGACCAGTGGCGTCCATCAAGTTGGGTGTGATAACATTGGCTGGCGGTCACGTAGCATAGATAGCGAAATGAGGGAAGTTAGAATTCATGGACCGTTGGATTCTGATCCAGAGACTGAAAGATCAATGAGCTCACCTCGTAATCGGAAGGTTATGGGTTCAATCCCTAGTGTTAGGATCATAGGTGTGTGCCTCTGAACAGCTCCAAACTAGGACGAAACACGTATCCCTGATCAAATCCGTGAAAACCAACAGGTGTAGACTGAGACCAACTGTCTTTTAAAATATTATAATACACAAAGAATGCATCTAACTTTTCACTGAATTTCTTTTAGCTGCAACTGATTCAGTTAACATGGATTTCAGAGGTTAGAATTTTAAGCAGTCATAGTTGAAAACTGCATTAATACTAGTTGGCTCTACATGGCCTATTATTTCTCCCCACATAAATTAACCGTCTTCTGTTACATAGATTTAATGCAAATAAATAACACCTTAGAAATGTTTGTCACAAAAGATCACAGTCATTTGATTAGATTCTGCATCCCTTTTTCGTGTTACTTTCTAAAACTTATGTGTAAGCTGACTATTTAAGGGATGGATTCTTTAGTTTAAGCGGTTTCACAATACAATCCATTATTGCACTTACGTAATGATTCATATAACAGCTTGATAATTTTTGTGAGAAAATGCCACTCACTGATTTCAAATATTTAGAATCCCACGGAAAACTAAGTGTCTGTAGAAAATGTAATCCAAAGTTTTCACTGTTGAGGTTGAAATTCATGATTAATGGTTTTTACTCTAAAATATTTCATAAAAATTACTCTTTATAACAGTAGTCTGGAAAAAGTAGGTATCAGGTTGTCTGAGATTAAAAATAGCTTTAATTCTTAGAAAGACTCAGAGAATTAGGTGTCTTTCTTCAAGCAACCGATGAGCGGTTGGCGATTTCCAATAGTCAATAATCAGTTATCGGGAAGTGAAGGAAATATTACTCTTCAGACAGCTAATGACTTTTGAAATTCATTGGAATATAGATTCGTTGATAGTAGTCACTAGGTGGACAGAAGAAGTGCCATCAAAGTTATCTGTCGGATTCCATCGGATGTTTCAAACGGAATTCAAACCTATCTTTTACACATAGTCGAAGCTATGGGAATTTGGGAGAACGATCCTAGTCTTTGCATACAATAAAAAAAGTTTGTTTTACCTTTGCTTCTCCATTAGCCAGGGTAAATTCTAATTAAAAACCTCCCACCCTTTCTTATTTCCCATTTCCTTCTTTATTTCATGATATTTAAACTCTGATTATCTGCATAAACTCCTTGTGCTTTACAAATGTCTACTTCTTACTCGGTACCCAGTTATTTTGGAACTATTGATATAAGAATAAAACTTGGGCACTGTGGTAGAGTTATATATATATATATGTATAGTAACATCCTAAACCCAGGTATTTGCGTCAGAACTCAGGGAACCAGTCAATGCCTTTTTCAGCATAGTTGAATGAACTTCTGCGAGTGACTCACAGTCTCGAGAAAGTTCTGAAGGTAGCAGAATGACAGATATGATAAAAACTGTGGTACAGTTAAGCAATGGCATATCTTAACAATGCCGTTAGGTAGCTATGTAGTCCAATAGTTTCTCAGGTACAAAATAGGTCCTGTATAACAAAATTAGTTAACTAAAAACAACCAGAAGAAGTACCTTAGAATCATAAGGAATACTTCCAACAGTGTATGATCAAAACTCTGTTGGCAAGAATCGAACACACCAAACATGTTTCCTACTGGCAGTTCAACGTCAAACAGTCCCCAATGCATAACCTTGAATTCATCCAACCGACGGTAATTCCTCGACTGAAAGATGAAGTACCTAGACTAACAACTTCTATTTGTATCTACCAATTCAGTTGTGCTTGTGCTGCAGCGAGTTATATTGGCCGTTGCTCTAGGAACTTGATTTTTCATGCTCGCTCCAGAACATTTACCAGTGTGACTATGTAAAGTGCAGTAAAAACAATCAACAGTTCGATATTAGACCACCTGGTCCAAACCAGCCACAAAGCCAGCTGGCATTGATGAATCCTTCGCTATCTTCCACCGCGTACCAAATAAATCGCAGAAAACATCGAGGTACCGCATACTCCAAACAGCAGAGGCTACCGCGGTTCCCCTTCAACAACCGCTGCTGTGTATGCAGAAGAAGTAAGTCTAGCCACTAATATTGCCCTGGCCAGACTTCAGTGGAGACTATAAGTTCATGAATTTGTATTATTATCTTTCCTAATTTCTCTGATATTCAGTGTGTATTCTTATGTTGACGCTATGGAACTGTAATTCATTGATATTATTATTATTGATTTGATGTTATTTAAACAGCATTAATGTTGTTAATGACACTAATTCATTCACTGTTGTGCATATATATAACTGTGAGACCTGATGATGAAGGCGTTATCAAAAAGAGTATTCTTTGTTCAGTAACAATTCTTTTGAAAAGTTCTAATGGGCGTTATTGATGAGTTAAAACTGAAAACCACGAAATAACACGTCATCAGAAGTTCACCATCACTAATATATGTGTAAAACTTGGCCACTGTGGTAGTATGTAATTTTATATTAGTTTGTTTATTGGATATACCACACAGTGAAACAGTATCATTTACTGGATGACAAGGTTTCGAATACAATTTATTGTTCATGATCATATCAATTATAATCACACAACTTGGAAACTTTCGTTTTATGATTATGAACAATATATTGTGTTCGAAATCTTGTCATCCAGTAAGTAATACTGTTTCACTGTGTGATATACCTAATAAAAAGTTAACATGGGGTTCAGCATTACCCAATAATAAAGTGGAACATTGGGAATAGGAATCAACCACGTAAAAGTCGAATAATAAGAATTAAATCAAATGAAGTTATGCACACGTTGGAGCGATGATGTATCATAGGTCAAGGAAAATGGCGGTAATAATTGCATAATCAGTTGAAATATTCACTATTTATTCCTGTCATTTTATTCCTTTACGTTCGTGGTGGAATACAGGGCTTCAATCGAGAGCTTTGGAGTTTCTGTGGCAATGGTTTTTATTTTTACGGGTTGGGATTGCTAGTCTCACTCCTAACCTTCTATTTTTACAGGCCTTACGACCATCTTAGCGTTAGCCAAGGATCGAACCCCACACCACATGAGGTGTGGGTGGCAAGCATTCTACCGTTGAACCACTGATGTACTGAAATGAACATCAATATTGTAAATAGACTGTTCTAGACGGATTTTCGGATCCCTTATTCTGCCGTATATGTATCGCATTCTAGTATCCAATATCCTAGTCGGAATATGGTATAAAAAATCAATAAATTCAACTATATGAACATTCTCTGTTTAAAGATTAACTCATTTCTGTTGTAGGTGTTAGTTGACAGGGATTTGACCAATTTCAAGTTTAATCATGAACTAATATCAGTTGGAGAACCATTGAAAATCCACAGAGAGTACTGTACAGATGTTTCGGACTAGTTTTGGGACTATATATGTCCAAACCAAGTTCACTTTTAATAGTTTGAAAAAAATTTGGGCATTGGGTATATGATATTCATTATAATAAAGGCTTTTTGTATTTCCCAATGAATGTGATGCGATATACATCGGACGAACATCTCGAGAAATCAAAATCAGAAGAAATGAACACCGTAGAGCATCTGTTCGACCACCGAGAAATCCAACTGAACTAGAAAAACTTGAAAAATCATCAGCCATAGCTTGTCTACATGCTATAGAATCAGGCCACAAAATTGATTTTGACAATATTGAAATAATCCAAAAAATCATAAAGAACGTCTAATATCATCAGAAGCACTTCATATCATCAAGTGGAATCCAAATTGCCTGAATAGGAATGATGGACTAAAACAGAATCTGACCTGGTTACAGCACCTCCCTCCCCTCCCCCATGAAGTGACAAAATCAACACGAATGTGATGTGCAAGTTCACTGTGTAAACACACACTGCCTTTATAATTTTAAACACTAATCAAATCCAACAATCTACACTTGATTTATATTTTGTTATCTTTGCCAATTGACCAACTTGACAACGAAAAATGCTTCCAGACAGACGAACGATGATCAAGTTAGTAAACTTTATTTTGATGCCATAACAGATGTACTATTACCTTTGTTATTTGGTTTAGTGATCTTCATTGTTATTTCGACTTTCAATATGTCCCCTTTTTAACTTGACCTAAGTTTATTTTTCTCACCCCTTAACTCTTTGTTATATATATGCTGAGTGTATTTTGTAAATTCCGGTTTAATAATACTTTGATAAAGCTATTAGCAGCATTAAATAGCGAAACGTCAGTAAAAACAATATCGATTTGTTTTTCATTCATTGGGAAATACAAAAACCTATATTATAGTTTTGGGACTCTTCAGCATTATACACTCATTACCTAGGACCCAATCTAGGATGTACACATATAGATATATATGTAGCGCCACCGCCAGCCAGTGTCGTTGGTGAGTATTTGCCCTCAGTTCTGTTTTCTTATATAGTATATGTATATATATATGTATACTATCATGTAGAATAGTTGTCAAAACTAAGTAGCCAGTTTTTGTCTAATCAAAGACTTTATCTCTTAAAAAAGGAAAAGTTTTAGACAACACATAATTAGTTATTTGTTTGTTTTCATCCCGTTTTTTTTTGTTTGTCTTTATTTTGTTTTAATTTACTTCACACAGTAGGCACATGTGAATTAATCATATGAATAACAATGGTGATAATAGTAATAATAATAATAACAGTCGTTTTGTTAAGATAAATGATTAAATGCAATTATCCAGAAACCGGAAACACTAACACTCAACCGACTGAATTCTGTTGTATAGACAGGAAAAAAGGTAATTCACGTTATGGGTGTGAGTGCATGCGTACAACTGTTTAGAGTTGAAAAGTGAGTTTGGAGTAGAAAAGTGAGTTAACACGGCCTACTCAAGATAAAACAAAAAACGACGACAACAACAGCAGCAGAGCAGAAATTTATCAACATTTGCAGTACACCTGAAATTTCATCAATCATACTACTACTCATTTAGAGTCAGTAGTTCTATTCTAAACAATTTTTTTTTTTGACAGTTTCACATTTATAATCCAAAAAAGAAAGAAAGAACAGTACAGTAAAATGTTATCGACTGTATTAACTTTTTTTTGTTGTTGTTAGGATAAGTGAGATTCTGATAGGCAGATTTTAACTCCTCATTAGGTGAAATCCGATTGTGAAACAAACAGGTAGGAAGAAATGGAGATGGATTGGCTGGCCATACTCTGAGGAAACCATCAAGTGACATCACTAGACAAGCCATTGCTCGAGTGGAACCCGAAAGGGAAGCGGTGAGTTGGTCGTCAGTGCAAGGGTGACTTGGATGAGGTCATGTGAAGAGGAGATGAAAACGTGTGGGCAGACTTGGAGCGAGGTGAAGACTCTAGCAGAGAACCGAACGCAATGGAGACTTGCGGCTGAAGCCCTATGTTCCTCTAGGAATTAAAGGATACAATAATAATAAATATTAGGTGAAATATATACATATATACTTTTCCATTCCTTTGCGTTACGAAATGGAACACAACAGGGTTTCAAGCTTGAGCCTTTAAGTTTGAGTAGCAGTAGTATTCATTATAATAAAGGTTTCTTTTTTTATTTCCCAATGAATGAATGAAAAACAAAACGATATGGCTTTTACTTATCCATATAAAAGACCAAATCCCTAAAGACTCTCTCTGTCTAATTGTGTCTACAAAATAAAATGCTCGGAATGTGATGCTATATACGTCGGACAAACATCGCCAGAGCCGCATCTGTTCGACCACCAAGAAATCCAGTTGAACTAGAAAAGCTTCAAAAATCGTCAGCCATAGGTCTACACTCTATAGAATCAGGCCACAAAATTGATTTTGACAATATTGAAATCATCATCAGAAAAAGCATTTCAGAAATCACAAAGAACGTCTAATATCATCAGAAGCACTTTATATCAAGTGGAATCCAAATTGTCTGAATAGGAATGATGGACTAAAACAGAATCTGACCTAGTTACAACCTTCCCCTCCTCCATGAAATGGCAAGATCAATACGAATGTGATAAGCAATTTCATTATGTGAACACACGCTGCTTTTACAATTTTACACACACTTATCAATTCTTACAGTCTACACTTGGTTTTGTTATCTTTACCAATTGGCCAATTTGACAACGGAAAAGTGACCCCATGTTGAGTAACGATGATTAAGTTGTTATATATAACCTGGGGTTTTGTGAATTATGGTTTAATAATACTGTGATAAAGCTATTAGTGGCAGCATTAAATAGCGAAACGTCAGTAAAAACAACATCGTTTTGTTTTTCATTCATTCACTCGGAAATATAAAAAAAACCTTTATTATAATGAATATCATATATCCAATGCCCAAATTTTTTCAAACTGTTAAAGGTGAACTTGGTTTGGACATATATAGCAGTGGTATTCTTAATACAGCTGGGGTGGGGTGGGGTTGCTAGCCTCACACCTAACCTCCCCTTTCTTTACCGGGTTTAATAATAATATTATTATAATATCTTTATTCTGGACAGTATTTATAAATTGTACAGAGTTTTCAGAAGAGTTTATTGCATGATATTTCCCCTTCATATTATATCTTCAAGTAAAATATTAATTGACAGTATATCGTTCCTGTGACACAATGGTCTCTGACCTGAAGCAAAAACCATTCCATCATGATATTATATCTGCTTTGTCTCCTTCATGAAATCCATCCACAATATCTAGTTCAAAGCCAGTTCTAATATGTTCAGAAGTACATGTTGAGACCCAAGAACATAACTGAAGAACATTTATCTCATGTATTGGGACACGTTATAATAATAATATTATAATAATAAATTTTATTTCTGGAACAGAAACCAGCCATTTTTACAGGCATGAACATATGTACATTAATTAGAACTTATAGAATATATAGTATGATTCGTTAATCTGGAAATAGATTGAACACTGGTTAATGTGAGGGAAACATTTTAAAAAAAATTTACAAATAAGGAAATAGATAATTTTTGAAATCTACTTTCGACCGAATAAGTCATAAGATATAGCATCAAATCTAAACTGTAATTGAAAAATACGGTATGTCAATTTCACGTGGGAATTATGAGTGATTACGTTAACTGTGCGAGGTAAGTAGCATTTTTGTACAGGTGCTGACGTGAAACATAAGAGATGCAGAATGAACAATAATTATAAGTGAATGATTCCTAAAGTGTTTGAAAGTCTATAAAATTTCAAAGTCACCGGTAAGTACACCATAATGTGACATTTCCAGTTGTATATGAGACCAACTTTGAACCTGTCAGCAGATTTCATGATAGAGATGGTTCCGTTATTCACCAGGTGAGCTAGCAATGTTCCGAATAAGTAGAGGATAGCAGCACTGTATCAGTCAGTGCCTTCGTTGAAGGCAGTACCTTTGAAAAGAGAAGAAGACACAAGAAAACCGCCAGAGAGGTGCAGAAGTACATAATAGGTGTTAATAATTCAAAATATGTAACAAACATGGAGTTCATCATTTTTTTTTTTGATTTAAAAAAAAATATTATTTCCCCGATAGGTTTTAGTAATGGAATTCTACAGTCTTTCTTGCGAACTATTAGTTTAAGTGAAAAAAAGGTGATAATTTTACCTACTTATATAGGCGAGTGGGACATCCAAGGGTGACATGGAGGAGATCATGTGAAGAGGAGTTGATACAGTATGGAATAACATGGATGCAGGTGAAAAGTACAGCAGAAGACAGAAACAAGTGGAGACGTGCAGTTGAAGCCCTATGTTCCACTAGGAACCCAAGGGAACAATAATAATAATATATAGGCTGAAAAGGAGTTAAACACAAAAGTCAAAGTGCGTGAACTATGTAGAAGAAAAGCGACGGCTTAATAATATCTACTGTTTTTCTGGAGTATACAGTTAGGTGTCCTTCTGAAGTAGTGAACTCATACCATGTACTTGCATTCGGGGAGTTTGTATTTAAACTTCGGCTTTTAGGCAATTTTCAACTTCTATTTCTTTTTTATTTATTCTCTTATTTTGCAGAAGCCATTTGAACTCAGGAGCCTTAGCAATATAGTGCTGTCCCACAGATAAGGGTGGTTGCCACCCACAATCAGATCTTCCCTCAAGTTCAGTAGGAACTTGCGAATCAGAAGCTTGTAAATGCTTCAAATACACACAAGAGTAGATAATACCATTTTTGAGGTCATATATTAATCGATTAAAACAAACCGGACGTGAGAAAATATATCCAACAGAGAGAGAGATGGAAGTTTTTGGTCGCCCAAGTTTTAAGCAGGCCACTGGCTAACTGAGGAATAGAACTGAATAAGTCAGTCGGGAATTGAATCGCAACTATTTGCGTGTTTGGTGAGCATACTTCCACCGAAATATTAACTGGTTATATATATAATAATACTGATGACTATTTTTGGTTGTACACTAGTCAGTAACTAGTGTAATGTGTCTAGTCCTATCTTCGATGCAGAATGAATTCTACCAGTCATGCTTGCAATGTGGCCACCATGCTAGGTGGCCAAATATCCAATACAGTCCTACAGGAGGTCAGTCGCGAGCCTGAATAGCTCAGTGGTAACGTCTCTGACTGCAGCACTAGGTGACGCGGGTTCGAATCTCATAAGGCACATCGGTTCCTTCAAGGCTGCAGATACGCCTTGCTGATGAGTGCCAGCTATCACGAAACCTAGGTCCAAGGCTTCCTGCCGACTGCCTTAACCACCTAATACCATACTGATAACTATATGCCATTGGGTGAATACATGTATGTACATTCATGTGGCATAAAACAAACATTTTGTATAATTTGTCATGCTTTTTAACTATTTATTTATTTGATCACTTATTCTTGTTCAGCAATATACATGAATAGTATTACAACGATAATAAAACACTGTCAGTGTTTACCAACAATATACCTAATGATAGGCAACACTCCTCACCTATCGTGTTTTTATTATTATTATAGTTCCCTTGGGTTCCTAGTGGAACATAGGGCTTCAACTGCACGTCTCCACTTGCTTCTATCCTCTACTGTACTTTTCACCTGCAGCGATGTTAGTCCAAACTGTTTCAACTCCTTTTCACATGATCTCCTCCATGTCACCCTTGGACGTCCCACTCGACGCTTCCTTTTCGGGTTCCACTCGAGCGTTGGCCTGACGCGCGATGTCACCCAGTGGCCTCCTCAGCGAGTGTCCATTCCATCTCCACTTTCTCCTGCATATTTGTTGAGCGATTGGTTCTTGTTTTGTTTGTTCCCATAGTTTCTTGTTGGTGATTCTTTCCGGCCATCCGATCATCTTCAGCGAAGACAGCTGTTGATAAAGGTCTGCAACAGGCTGTTGGAAATATTCTTTGTGACCCGCCAAGTTTCTCATCCGTATAGAAGAACTGACTGACTTGACGTTTGTATTGAAAATCCGAATTTTGTTGTTGATGCAGGCTGAGTGACGAAGATTTCCAGATTGGTTTCAGGTTGACGAATGTGTTTCTCGTGTTGTTACATATTGGTAAATGAAGTAGACTCTAAAAAGGTGAATGAGCAATACTCACAGACAAGACAGTTGATTTACTGCAACATGTATACATATTTATGCACTCACATGTTTATACATTCATTCTATCTCTCTCTTTTCACCCTGTCCACTCACAACAGTTAGGGATATTGTATAAATACTTTACGCATAAATAATCACAAATGCATTAAATTAGTTGATTTATTAATTAATTAAATAATTAATTCATTAATAATTATTATCTAAGGTGAGAGAGTAAAAGAGAAAAGCAATAAAAAGAATAACAAAAACAGCAGCAGTAATTACGAATCAACTATGCAACAGGGGTTGGTGGGGTGTTGTGTGAGTAGGTGTGTTTGTGTGGGTGGGTGGCTACAGTTACTCCCGGTCACAATCACAACACGGAGTTATGTATGATAGCTAATGTGACTTACAAACAGGAGAGAAGTAAGTTTGACAGACATTGACTACTTAACAGAATGCGCGGGTGTATGAAACACTCTGTCTGCATGTACGGATTTCTATATATATATTTATATACGAAGGGGAAGTGTCTAATATTATTTATATATATAGAATATAATGTGTGATCTGTCAGTGGAGCCAATGAAGCGAGAAATCAACCTGTAGCAGTGGGGATTGCGAAAACAGAGTAATGACTGAATTCGACTGTAAATACATATGATAATTTAAAACTGTAGATATTAAGGGAGAAATCGTGAAAATATTATAGGATATTAAGACAAATATGAATAAGAAACAAATTGTGCTTATATTGATGTACTACTCACAAGTAGCTACATACAATATTTGACAATTATCTGTTAAAATTTTTTATTTTTTAACAATAAAAGAAGTTAGAAAGTTTTATTATTTGGAGAAGTGCTTCGGTGGTTCAATGGTGGAGTTGTCGCTGCCCATACAAGTGGTTCAGTGTTTCATTCCCAACTGAGACATTCCTAAACCTTGTTTAGCCTTCAGTAAGCCCAGAAAATGGGGGTGTGAAACTAGCAACACCGGTGTTGCTGAAACTTTTTGAGCTGAAGCTTGAAGCCCTATGTTCAACTCGGAAAGTAGAAGGATGACACTAAGTAGAATTGTAATCGTCACAGTTTAGGTGGCGAGTGAAATGCATCTTCAAACATGAAATCTTAAATCTACTGTGTAACAGTACTTTTGATATTGTAGCGAAGAACTACGCATATCCACTATTATTGAATGTCTTAATACTTAAGAACAATAACAGCACTGTGAATAGCTGAGAAACCAGTTAACTAGAATAGCTTATATTCATTTTACTGAGTCATAGAAGTGAATATGAGGCAGTCCAGTTACTTATTTGACTGATCATTGCATCCAAATGTTCAATTCTTAGTATTAACTTTGGATTGAAAGTGATAAATCACACGGATCTACTGAGCTGTAAAGAACAGGAAACAGTAGACAGTAGGCTGTCAAACACTTACTTTCTCCAAAAAGGTATATTTCATTTAGATATCTGATTATAATGCCTGTGAAGCTGACAAAAGCAAACTGTAAAACTGTCAAATGGTGATTAAATCAAGCTGAATTCGTTGTGAGAAATCGATACAACGTTATGAAGACCTCTAATATTTCAAAAGACTGATTGCTGAGCAAAGAATTTTCTTTTCGATAACCTCCTCTTCATCATCAGGTTCTACAGTTATATATACATAATAATAGTGAATGAATGAATTAGTGTTATTAACAACATTAATGTTGTTTAAATAACATCGAATCAATATAATAATAATAATAATAATAATGGCAATGGATTACAGTTCTATGGCATCAACATAACAATACACTGAATATTAGACAAATTAGGAAAAATAATAATACCGAATTCATGAATTCATAGGCTCCACAGAAGGCCAGGGCAGTAACAGTGAGTTGATCATTGATGCAGGTTAGATCAGGAACTGACTTCAGGAAGAAAACCATTGGGAAACTATAGAGTACTGGACATCTATTTCTTCCTCGTTTGGGACTCTGATACTCACTAGCAATTGGTTCTATACAAGAAATTTCTTCGAGTTCTAGCGAGAATTGGTGAGTAGCCGGGCCTATGGAGTCAGGTAGGGGTAAATTTACTCCCCGATGACATTGGCTGGCGGTTGCACCGGATATCTAGAACTGCCAGAATTCGGGATTCACGATCTACTGAATTCCATCCCAGTGTCTAAATGGTCTACAAACTCGCTTTGTAACCGGAAGGCCCTAGGTTCGATCATGTGGTGTGGATATGTACTGTTGAGAAGTCCCAAAATAAAACGAAACAGCTGTCCAGTACTTCCAGTTTTTCCAGTGGTTCTCTAACTGAAGCCAGTTTGTGATCGAACCTGTAACCAATGAAATCTTCGCAAGTCAACACTTGAAAATTATTGATACAGATATGCATTTTAATAACTGGCTACACCTTCAGAGTATCTTTTCATCATGAGTTAATTTGGTGAATGGTAACTAGTACTGGAATTCAGAATGCGCACTTTGTCCCATTTGGGACTCTTCATCTGGATGTGCACGCATTCCCTAGTGAGTGATGTTCCCACTGCGGTTCGAGCCCGTACCCATAGTTTCCAACGCTAAAGCGCTATGTACCAGACCGCTTGGTTCAGTCATCGTCGAAGCATCCACACCAGTAGCCCACATATCAATAGACTTCGAACACTTCAGTCCAATCTATCAGCGGGAAAGTCCAGATTGTATTAAATATCTTCTGATAATTTCATTATGATCATGCTGTCTTCAGTGTGATCCAATTCGTTTGAAATGATCCTTTCATGAAACCTTACAAACTAGAGTATTTCTCCAAGCTGAACTACTAACTGTACTTGACAAACTACTACAACTTTGAATAAAGTTTGGTTTACCTTTTCAAGGTTTTGATGCTAACAGCGTACATTATATTCCTGTGTTTATATCCCATAAACACCTACAATGAAACTGAACAGTATTGATCCACAGATATCCTCGTAAACATTTCAGACAGTCAATAGACTAATATAGACGACTAGGTCGAAAAGTTATTATTACATCACTTCTTGGATTCTCTATTGGATAAGAGACATACTCTGTTAGTAGGGTAACTAATCAAGAATTAACCAGTTTGAAATTATTAATATATCACTGTTCTAATTTGCATGCGACTATAGATAAGGAACAAATTAAGTACTACTCTAGAAAAGCTACAAAAATACGCATAGAATTTAACTATCCCCTAAATCCAACTCAAACTAAAATTGTACAGAACAAAACCAACAGAGGTTTTCCCTTCTTACAAAGAGAAAGTGCTTCATGAGTACTAGTTTCAGTGGGAAATGCCTAAAAATCAGATGAATAATTTACTAAACAGAAACTTTCAGACTGAAGCTGGATTGTCTTCTCTAACCAGAGTACCTATCACTCTAGGTACGAGTCCATGGTATACAAATACAGATACTAAGAAACTCCATCTTTCATTATCTTGTTATTTCTGAATGTTGTGCTTCACCAGAATTGAATTTTCCTTTAAACTCATCTGTGGTGTTTTCAAAAGTCACAAAAATAGTCTTCTACTTCGCTCACATCAGTAATTTATAAACTGTTAATGTTTAGACTTGACCATCCAGAATTATATGATTTCTTATCCTCTTTTAGTCTATTCTAGATTTTAAAGCAATATCCATTATGAGAAGATGTTTATTCTTCCGCGTTCAGCTATTTTGTGATTATGTGATATATTATTATCCACCGATGAGTTCTTTTGCTAATAGTAATTGCAAGAATAAATGTACAGTTTTATTTCAGTTGGTGGTAACCGGCAGTAGAGTCCAGGATTCATATTTTGTCCTATTTTGGGCTCGTTATCTGGATGTATTTGCATTCCCAATAGCTGATGGCATTTCCAAACAGACTAGAACCAAGCACCCAACATTTCAAACGCCAAAGTTTCTCCCACCAGATCACCTGGGCCACAAGAGCTATCTCTTGTGCAAAGCGTATCAGTTATTATTTTTTTCAAGCTGACAGAAGCCGACCTCTTCAATCCAATCATCAATTATCAGGAGAAACAAAATTCATTCATTAGTTGGAGGATTTCATCATGAGTTGACATCAGAATCATTGGAAAACCTGGGACGAAACTAGGACGAAACAGCTGTCCAGTACTTCCTGCCGGTTTTCCAATGGTTCTCTAACTGATGTCAGCTCATGATGAAGTCCTCCAACCAATCAAACAAAATCCCTACAAGACAAATACTTGAAAATTCATTTAAACAAATTAGTAAATGCCACTTTATCATATTTAAGTAGATATTGGATTTCTGAAATCTCTGTTTTTGCAACCTTGAGTTTATTTTTTTTTATCCTTCACGTTCCCCAGTGGAACATAGAGCTTCAAGCTAGTGGCTTGAAGTTTCTGTAGCAGTGTTTATTTTACAGGATGGGTGCTAGCCTATGCCACTTCTTTCACTGTAGTTTAGATGAAACTGTTTAATTTATTCTTTCACCTCTTAGAAGAACACATCATACTTTCCCGCTAACACACTTTTGTCATAATTCTTTTTTATATACTTCTTAATTAAAGAGAATTGTAGATTACGCAAACAGTCGACTAGCACAGCCAGTGCTTCCACTCATATATACATACAGTCACGGTTTGGTACTTTTTAGATAGATAGATACGAAGTACGAATGAAGTCTGTGAAGTATTATGATTAATTATTGGCAGAATTTTCTGCCACACTATGGAACACTTCAGACATTCATCTACCTCATTCAACAGCAATAGGATAATGCCATGTGCCAAGCGATGTACACTGAAAAGCTCAGTGAAATCTTTCGAGGGAAGTCAGGAGTAAGACAAGGCTGCCTACTATCACCCATCATATTCCTGATTATGGTAAACTGGATCATGGGGCAAACTGTGAGTATTGGGAGGACAGGCAGACACTGAATCAACAAGAAGACTCTAGAAGATTTGGACTTCGTGGACTGTCTGTTTCTAATGTCACATAAACTTGAAGATCTACAGGCAAAAACTAACAAGTTGTCAGGAGAGGCAGCAGCAAAGACAGAATCTGAAGTGAACATACGGAAGACGGAGGTGGTGAAGATACCTAACAACCATCACCATCATTACCAACTACAATCACTTCAACGGGGTAAATCTGAAAGAAGTCACCCCTTTCAGTCATCTAGACAACATTTCAACTACATGCAGTCGGCACAGGTGAGGATGTTGAAACCATTCAGGATTGGAATTAACCTGAAATCAATGTGAAAATTCACTGCAGTCAACATGAAGAACGAATTCAGATGTTCAACAGTAATGTCAACAGTCAATGCTTCTGTATGCTTCAGAGACTTGACGCTCACATCACGAAAGGTATTTTCAACAGCCTTAAAACTTCCATCAACAGTTACCTTCACTTCATACTGAAGGGCAAATTGCCAGTCGAAACTGACAAGCACCAAGGAACTCTGGTAACGAAAGAAAATGGGGATAGACTGGACAAAATCTGAGAAGACTGTTGAGAGACATCATCCACTAGGGCACTTCTCGACTGGGACCCGAATAGAAAACAACCAGCTGTGCATGGGTTCCAGAGTGATATAGAGGAGATCGTGCAAGGAAGTTAGAAGTTATGGATGATCGTATTTTATTCCTTTACGTTCCCAGTGGAGCATAGGGGTTCAAGATAGAGACTTGAAATTTCGGTAGCAGTGGTGTTTATTTTTACGCGTTGGAGTTGCTAGCCCCTTGCCCAGCCTTCCTTCTTTAATAGTCTTATTATTGGCTTAGCGAGGTGAAGGAGTTCGTCGGTGGCCGGGTATTGAACCCCGGACCACCTGCGTGGTTGCCTGGCATTCTATTGCTGTGCCACCAACGCCTTGGGTGATCGTGGAGGCAGTTAAAGAGGATTGCACAGAACATGTTCTAATGGAGATGTATCGTTGAAGCTCTATGTCCCACTCGGAACTCTGTTATCTTTCTACGTCAAAACAATATTAACCAACACAGATAGAATTTTGCTTCATTCATGTATCTGTAAATCTTATTTACCATTGTGTATTACATCAGAATGAAATAAATGAGACAAATACTCTGCACATACGCCTTCTTCAAATTCTCTTATGACAATACAGTAGTTCTCATTTATTCTCCAAACTGGCTAAAAATTGTTGTTTTTTTTCCGCTTTTTAGAATTTTGAGAGAATCAAACATCAGAGTATCTGCTTCTAGAATAAATTCAATTTCCAGAGATTTTAGCTTACATCTTCTATGCGAAACAGGTTTAATCACATTTAGTCTTTTCTCCCAACTCTTAACTGAATTTGCTTACCACTTTATATGCGTGAATGAAATGTGCTCACATTTGTGTGTGTTGGTCCAATATGTGTAAGCATTTTGTCTTTGTAAATCATAATAATAACAATAGTGACAATAATAACGACAAAAGTAATAACAGTTATAATAAATAATTAAATATCTGTGGAATAAATATAATACAAATTCAATTATAAATGAATGAATGAATGAATAAAATTCAGCATCACTGAAGAGGTGCTCAAAAGCAAGCGAAAAAAAACGATTTGTACAAAATCAACGGAATCTCTCACATCTCTGAATTGTTTGTGTTTCCTTTTGAATTGTCCTCCATTCGAGAATGAGGATAATATTCACCAGAAAAAATATATATATACGTGGCAGAATGTAGCAATGGAATTGTACTCAATGAATTGTACACCAGCTTTTATCAGATAATAATAATAATGACATTATACTTGAGAAGGAATTATCAATACTGAAGTTGTACACACGTACTTACAGGCATGCAATGATTTTGTGACACAAATTTCAACAGAAGCTGTTATCTTTGTGTGTGTTGAAGAAGGACATCAGGTTGTCGTTTTTGAATTCTACTTGCAAGATAATGATAATACTAAATACAAGGTGGTAGTATAAATTGATGTTTTTGTTGTCACAGTAATGCTAATGATAAGAAGAATAATAATGACGGATTGACATTTCCCTACGAATACAATTACGACATATGTGTATAATGGATAGCTGATGGTGTTTGGATATATATATAAAGAGAAGGGAAGAACAGGAAGAGGAGCAGGAGAAATAGAGAAAAACAAATTTCCCTCTCTCTAGAAATCTTTGATAAATTAGATTAGTTAAACAACAGAAAACAATGAGGAAAAATGCCAACATCTGTCTGATTTTTGACTACTGACTTTTCTACTCTTTTTTGTGTCCATCTTATTTATGCTCAATACAAAAGCAAACAAATAATATTAATAATAATTTTGAGATGTTTTCAATCGTCTTGATTAGATGTGAGTGAATATCATTGAAAACATCTTGGATATGTATGATAAGGCTATTTAATCCCTCCAAGCGCATCATAAACAATTGTTAGAGAAATATATATACTATTTTTCCAAAATTATCTTGGATTAATTAAGATTGAAAAAAAGTCTTATTCATTCATTCATTACCAAGGTACTAAATATTTGAACTATTTTGTGTGATTTTAAACAAAGGATAAGTGGGCAAAGTTCAACAATAGGCGTCCCAAGGGATGCGAACGCACGAGTGACCTTCAGCCAACCAATCATAAAAATAAGTGACTTTTTGCACAAAAAGTGACGTATATTTACAAGAAAATGCATGAAAACACACTAAACATGGTATCTTTCTCTGACATGACTTAAAAATGCTTCCCATTTATAATGAGGAGTATAAGTTGCTAAGTTAGACTAGTTTCTGTACATGTATGTATTCACCGAGGTGACTGAAGATGAGCCGTTTTCGTGAATTGTTTATCTCTTTTATCCTGTTGTGTAGTCTTCCCCAAAAGCCCTCGGTTGAATTACTATGGTTTCCAATAAGAGGATCGACGACTACTTACCAGGAAAATGTGGATAAGAAAACAAATAAAAATAAATGACAAAAACTCTAAATCTACCCCTAGTCGTAACTCTAACCTTAATCCTGATCCTAACCCTAAAACTTAACACTAACTCTTATTACAACCCTTATCCTAACCGTAAACCTAACCCTAATGCTAATTCTGACCCTGATCCTAACCCTAACCCCAATACTTACCTTAATCCTAACCCTAACGAGCTATTAGCACATTGTCCAAACAGTACTTATAAACGTTATCTGAGTGAAATTTGCTGCTTAGTTGGTGGATAGCTTTGATATTTCAGCTATGATAATGACAGGTGCCGTCAGCCAACGACTAGCATGCGTTCAAGGTCATTGGGGCGTTCGCCTTCCTGGGCCAGTATTGTTGAACTTCGCCAGATAAGTGTAAATGTGTCAATAGCTAATTAATATCACCTAAACCTCGAAGTTATTCCATTCAACCAACATATAACACAAAGTATGAACTAAAAGCTTATTATAGGGATATGTGTTCAACGAATCTTTACTGCTTAAAACAGTACCATTGAATTCGGCCATATATAAAGGTTAATATGAGAGTGCATATATCTTATTTGAGAGGAACAACAATGTAAATACTTATTGTACATTGAATTTACCTGGCGGCCTGCTTAAATTTGTGCTACTGAAAAATCCCATCGATATTTCACAGATATTTTCTTTCATTCCGTTTGTTTAAATCTGATAAAATATGACCCTTAATTGCGTTTCATGCTCTGGCGAGCATTTAATTTGTCTACAACTTGCTGACTTGCAAGTTTCTAATTATCGTGAGAAAAAAACATAATTATGAATGGGTCAGGGTGCATTGATTCACAGAATGGATTCCTAAAACTTTTCTAATTACCATTCAACCAAATTACATGCATTTACCGAAGAAGACAAAGGAGAGACATCATAATTTCTTGGTATGCGCTTCATGTCAGGCAGAAGTGTCTCACATTGGTCTACCGTCACGGGATATTTCACTTGAAGGTCCTGGATGAAGGGAAAATATCATGCAATAAACTATGCTGAAAATTCTGTAGAATATATAAACGCTGTACAAAATAAAGTTATTATTATAATTATTATATGATTATTAAAGAATGGTATGGGTGTGGTGATAAGGGCATGGGCTTTGGCCAGTGTTAAGAAACACACCCCAAATTGATAGTGTCATCCTCCGGTGCTACGAGGCAATGCACCAGAGGTGAATGACACGAACATGATTGACGGTTTTTGTGCGTCGGTGGCATAGCTGTTAGGACGCTCGCCGACCATGCACATGGTCCGGGTCCGATCCCCGGCCGATGCACTCCTTTACCTCGCTAAGCCAGAAGTAATGCTGGTGAAGAGGAAAGGTTGGGCATGAGGCTAGCAACCCCATCCTGTAAAATAAACACTGCTACAGAAACTTCAAGCCACTAGCTTGAAGCCCCTATGTTCCACTGGGGAACGTGAAGGGAAAAAAAATTAAAGAATAAATGAAGAAGTCTTCTGGTCCATTGACCTATCCAATAAATTTTCCAGGTAGATCTACCTAGGAGTGTCTGTTCAATTAGAAGTAAAATGTAACAGTCTGACATGACTGTTATGCACAATTTCTAAGCCACTTTATTCATGGATGGTATGATACTCGATAATTACAGTGGTCAAGGTGTTTGGGAAATATATTTCACAACCCATTGATATTATATTAAAAACCTCAAAAGGATTTATTTAACGACTCTGTTTTCTAACACTGATACGGAAAAAAACTAAATTAAAATTAGTTACACGATTTCATCATGAGCTGACATTGGTTAGAGAATCATTGGAAAACCTGGGAGTATTGGACAGCTGTTTCGTCAGACCAGTTTGGGATTCTTCATCAGTACGCACCCACCGGGGTTCGAACGCAGGACCTTTTGGTTACAAGGCGAGCTCGTAGACCACTAAGCCAACGGGACCCAATCCAATGGCCCCGAACCCCCCTGGGTGCGCACTATTGAAGAGTCCCAAACTAGACTGACAAAACAGCTGCCCAGTACTCCCAGGTTTTCCAATGGTTCTTTAACCAATGTCAGCTCATGATGAAATCCTGTAACGAATCAATCAAATCCCTACAAACCAATGCTTGAATATAAATTAAAATTAAATTGACAGCTAAGTTACTCTACATATTACTTAAATTGTTTCCAAGTAACCCGCAACACAATAGGACTAGTAGTAATAACAATACTGATAACATGAAAATAATTCAACATCTGAGTCTTATAGTTTAGTTATTTGGAATTTAGTGTGATAGATGGAATGGCATTGATCTTGGAAATAGGCCCGCTCCTGACTGATATCCTACTTATTCATTCATCCATTTACTCAAGTAACTTCCTTAATAACACTGAGGTTATTAAGTAGACCAACAGTTTTGTTTTCAACTTATGATTCCTAAAGAAAACCCTCAGATTTAATTTCACTTAGATGCGTTATTGTAACTTGGGAGTAGAACTTTTACAAGCTTCTGCTATCATCTAGAAATCCTGTTCTCCTTGTTCAAGGTGAACAGAAATTTCAAGGGTGTACAAATCAGGTGATATATATTTCAGAGTCGATGTTCAGGGGGCAAAACTGATGGCAATAGGAAAGTGAATAATCGACGCTCATCAAATAAATTTGAGTTCTTATCGGGTTAATATTTATTGGTGCCAAATAGTGAAAAATAACTCAGCCTTTTGTTAGGGCACTTTACTGTTTAAAATTCACCACATCTGTAACAACATCAACCATTTGATACCGTTTTTGAATAAAGAAAGAACAACAGCGGTTTTTGCAGAATAAAATAGTACCATCATTGCTTATTTCGTTGGCTTCTCATCAGCTCAGCTGTTTACAGACTAAAGTCATTATTAAGTATATCTACAGGAACAATTTTAACATACTTCCACACAGAGTTCATTTTTAAACAAAAATCGATCAGTCAATATATGCATACAATAATAATATATGTAATAATAACACTTTATCCCAAGCAACAATAATAATCATCCACAATGGAAACTTTCGACATTACGTAATCAGTTGAAAGAGAGGGTGAAAATATCTGGTTACCAGGGCAAGGAAAGATTGATAACTGCATCTTTCTGAACGCATAAATCAGATTTCGGGTACTTGCTGGAGATTACTTCAGAAAACCTCAGGAGAATTGAAATCTTTTGCTTATTGATAATTTTAAAAGATCTTACGACGTCCACCTCATGACCCCTGTCAAGAAGATACCTAGCGATGGCACTGTTTAAAGCAATTTTTCCCTTTAGACATAGGCTTTTTGGTATAAGAATAAATAGGCTTTTTGGTACATGTTCAGAAAATCGGAGGTATGCCCTTCTTCTTTCTGTTCTTCCAATGTAACTGCTCCCACAGATACATGTAAATCTATATATACAGTTGGAGTTAATATGAGCAGGATATCTGTCAGTTTTTGATTGCACCAAAGAGCAAGTTGTTTAATAAACAGGAACTAGCTTAGCTGCAAGATAGGCCCTGCCTAGTGACGTCCTTAATGTTCTGTTGACAATTGCTGCAATATTTTCAACTTTAAAATCAAGTTGAATGTAGATGGTGTTTTTTTTCACTGTGATTTGCTTGATATTTGAGACCTCAGATCTTCAGTACTTGTCAATGAACCTCTGAGGGTAACCGTTACTTTTCAACACCTTTTCGAGAAACATAAATTCTTCCTCTAATTTGTATGTAGAGCATATTCGCCTGACTCTGTGTTACAGAGTCTTGACTAGTCCTCATTTAGAGCTATTTGGACAAAAACTATAAAAATGTAGGGATTTTCCTTTCCATGTAGACTTTCGGTAAATAGACTGCTGGAAACGCAATTCATGCGTTCAGAAAGAAGCGGTTATCAGTCTTTCCAAGCCCTTGTTACCAGATATTTTCACCCTCTCTTTCAACTGACTGCGTAATGCTGAAAGTTTCCTTTGTGGATGATTATTATTGTTGCTTGGGATAAAGTGTTATTATTACACATATTATTATTGTATGCATATACTGATTGATCGATTTTTGTTTAAAAATGAACTCTGTGTGGAAGTATGTTAAAATTGTTCCTGTAGATATACTTAATAATGACTTTAGTCTGTAAACAGCTGAGCTGATGAGAAGCCAACGAAATAAGCAATGATGGTACCATTTTATTCTGCAAAAACCGCTGTTGTTCTTGCTTTATTCAAATTTATCAGGGGAATAAACGTATGAAACTGTTTTGATTGTTTCAGTTAGCATTGGTTTTCACAGGGCTACCTTATCAGGCATTATTTAGCAAGGGTGCTATGTAAGTTCATGACTTCTTTTGAGTGTGATAACTGACATCAAATAAAGATCTTCTCTAATTTATTAATTTACATTATTATCCTCATCATAATTGGGGTTGTCTTCCATTTCACGAACACTGTCCAGTCATTCATTCGTTGGAGGATAGTACTGCAGTGAAGTCTAATGGAAATGTCACTCAACAACAGTCGCTTACATTTACATACCTACTGCATGCTAGCTGCTTAAACCATCATAGGTGGAATGGAATTAAAACCCATAAGCTATTGGTTGGAGGTCGACCCTGTAGAAAAATGATCTGCAGTTCCACTTGTAGTACAGTAATCATGCAAGACTTCATTTGGTTGGAAACAGACATTTAGGTGTTTTTTTTTTATGCCAGACGGGAACTAATTTTAATTTTTTTTAAATCTTTGATTATAGCTTGATTCCACACAGTATTTTGGTACAAGTATGGAATTTTCAGCATGTGATATTGGTAGCCCAAATTTAGCAGGCCAACCATTGATATCAGGTGTGCGTCGGCCGTGGATCGAGGGTCCTAACCACTGTGCCACCGACGCACATAAGATCTAAAACCGTTTACTTCTAAATTTAGCTATATATTTCCAAAGTATAACGTAATTTTCAAGTATTGGTTTTGAAGGGATTTTGTTTGATTGGATAGAGGATTTCATCATGAGCTGACATCGGTTAAAGGACCACTGGAAACAACCCAGGGAGTACTAAACGGCTGTTTCGGCTTATTTTGGGACTCGTCGACAGTATGCACCCACTGTCATGGTTCGGACCCAGGACTTTCTGGTTACAAGTCGAGCTCGTAGACCAATGAGCCACTGGGACCCGATGCAATGGTCCATGAATCCTAACTTCTGTCAATTCACGATATAGCGCGACCATTTCACAATGTCTTCTTCGATGAGTTACTGCCTCATCTTCAACCTGAATTGTTCGAACCCAGGACCTTCTGGTTACAAGGCGATCTCGTTGACCTCTGAGCCACTGGGACCCCGGTGGGTGCGTACTGATGAACGGTCCTAAACTAGGACGAAACAGCTGTCCAGTACTCCCAGGTTTTCCAGTGGTTCTCTAACTGATGTCAGCTCATGATGAAATCCTCCGTATAATGTAAATGTTGTTAGATTTTTAGATATCAAACACCAGCTTATTGAAGTCTTCTGGATGGATATCCCGAAACTGTATTGAGAAGTCGTGACTAGTGGGCTCCACCATGACACGTTGAAATGGATTTCCATCGAAGTCACTGGTTCAAGGTATCACTATATCACGAATCAACAGAGGTAAGAGTTCACAGGTCATTGAATTCCCGCCTAAGCGCCTGAATGATCAACCAGCTTGGTCTATCCCTGTTGAGTAGGAGTTATGGAATTGCACTGCTGAAGAGCCCCCAATATAGAGGGAAACTGCTGTGTTCAACAATCTCTCCAACTGATTTGGGTTCATGATGAATTCTAAATTCCTAAAAATCTAATATAGCTACATTTTTTTTAGAAAAAATGCTAATTCTACGTATCTTTTTGTAAGAAAAAAAAACACAGTAAAGAGCTACTTTTAGATTCTTTCAGTAGTAGTAAGTAGACTTTGGAGATCAGAGAAATTTCCCACCAAAATCAATTTGTATTACTTGTGATAAATAATAAACTATTCACAGCTGGTAAATTGAATTAACTTTTTAAGCTAAGGTTTCAAGTTAAATATATACATTCAAACAGAAAAGGCGATAAATTGTTTGCCTGTGTAGAAAATAATACACACGTGTAAAAAGCATATAAATGTGGACAGTTGCTTCATTGGGTATCTTTTAAGTAGTAGTATAATTCACAGGTGTCTCATATCAGTTAGTAATTTGCTTCTACAAAATATAATAATGAGATGTATTTATAATGTAGTGATAAATTTTAAATGAAATAATATTCATATTCGTCTAATTTACTTTACACAGAGAGAATTTCAAATTAACTTTGAGTGATGATGATGATTACGATGAGAGTGATGATAGTGATAATGTAAATTCTGTAGATTAGACTGTTATTACTGTTATTATTAAATTAGTTATTTTCAGAATTGTAGAGAAATAGGAGAAACAGAAAGAGAGAAAAGGTAAGCTGAAGAATGTATCAATGTGACAGACTAGGTAAGTATATAAATTTATGCATCAACAGACAACGAAATTGAAATACAAGTAGAAAGTTGTTAGTTTTTACTCTATTTCATCTACAGACGAAGAAGCACACATGATGTAATACAGATGGCCTAAAACGAGAAACAGTCAGGTATCAGTATAACTACATATAAATAGATAGATAGGTAGATACCGAAGGATGATACATTTGCTTCACTAATTTGTTACTTACATCACAAATATGGTAATTAACATTAACTAATTTAAAATAAATAAGTAAAAATGGTCATTGATGAGAGTTTGTGAGTAAGTATATAAGTTATAGCAAAAAAAAACAAACACAAACTTGCCGCGCTTTTGTTTTAGCTTACTTGAAGGCGGTCAATTATGATTTGAATTTCCACAGGTGTAGTTAGTTGGTTTCATATATTTATATATATATATATGTGATTTTGTATTATGTACTTAGGGGAATATTGTAATTATATTAGATGTTATGCTTGGCTGTTTTAAAGGAGGTGTCTTATTAACTTCCTTTTACACAGCTGGAATGGATGTTGTGGTGTTTGCTATACACTGTGCGCGAAAACACCTTGTGTGTTTGCTTTTATCCTCGGCGAGAGATTGTACATTCTACTTTCTGAGAGTTTGAAATATTGCAATTATGCGAACTGTCTACTTATTGTATAGTCAGATTTTAGTGTTACTTAGTTGTACTCCTGCGTCAGTGGCACAGCAGTAGAATGCTTGCCGATCACGCATGTGGTCCGGGGTTCGATCCCCGGCCGATGCACTGCTTTAACTCACTAAGCCAATAACAATCCCGGTAAAGAGGGAAGGTTGGGCATGAGTTTAGCAATCCTATCCAGTAAAAATAAACACAACTGCTACCGAAACTTCAAGCCTCTAGCTTGAACCTCTATGTTTCACTGGGAACGTAAAGGAATAAAAAAATAAAAAATTATACTAGGATTGGATACTAGATACTAACAAATGTTATGCGTCTAGTTCTTTGTTTGGTGCGGACTAAATTCTTTCAGTCAGCCTCCAACCATCTAATAACAACAGTTCAAAGTGCTAATTGATGGTGAGTCACCTAGGCATGGTGGCCACATTACAAACTTGAATGATGGAATTCAGTCTGCACCAAACGCATGACAAAATATATCGCATGTTCAATCAGTGTGTCCGTTACACTCCTAAATTAGGTCAGTCGTGAGCCCGAAAAACTCAGTGGTAACACCTCTTACTGCAACACTGGGCGACCCAGATTCAGATCTCAGAAAGGACTTGAGCTCTTTCAAGATTGTAGACACGCCTTGTTGACTGATGAGTGTCAGCATGCACGAAACCTAAGTCCAAGGCTTCCTGATGACTGCCTCCAACCACTTTACTTAATCATGTCTAGCAAGTACTAGTCATGCAAAGTAAGGGATTTTTTCTCTCACCTGATTTTCATATATTTCTGATTCACAGATTATTTTCAACTGGACGATTAGTATTACTGTGTGACTTAAATGACCGCATATTCAAGTTTTGGTGTCTGGGGTGCATATTGCTGTCCAGTACTCTCTGGCTTTCAAAGGTTCTCTAACTGATATCAGTTAGTGACTCAGACTTGGGATCACATCTTCGCTTTTACGCAGTGAAACATTTTCACTTACATGTTAAGCCAACTATTCAGGATGATTTTCAGAATCACGTATTTATTTGGTTGAAATGATTATTTTGGAATTCCATGTCGATTGAATGTATCGGACGGAAATGTCCTGTTTATGTTGACATGTTGCGTACAGGTAAATCTAGCTAACGGATCCCAAATGGTATTCAAGTGTTGGTTTGTAGGGATTTGACTGGTCACAGGATTTTCATCATGAGCTGACATTAGTTAGAGAACCAGTGGAAAACCTGAGAGTACTGGACAGCTGTTTCGTCCTAGTTTGGGACTCTTCATCAGTACGCACCCACCGGGATTCGAACCCAGGACCTTCTGGTTACAAGGCGAGCTCCCAAATGGGACGGAATATGCATCTCCGATTCCGCTCCTGACCTCCAACAGTCAGGTTACAGTATTTTCGTCTGGCTACTTCAGTGGAGACAGCACACGAGACTATGGCTTTCAGTGTTTCTTCTTCAGTAGTATTGGTAAAAGAACTATGAAACATCACAAAGAAAATCAGTCGAAACACTCACTCCTACAGTCAGCTGGTGATTACCAAAGTGGGGAAGTTAACACTGTTCTTGGGTCACTTGTCAATTTTATTCACACTTTAGGTGAACATGTTAAATATGTTCCTCTAAATTAGCGAGGATACGCAGATGACTGTGGTTTAGCGAGAATATTTAGACTGGAAGTAAGATATTCGGTCAACATGAAACATATTATTTACTATCCGCTATTACTGTTTGTAGCTACGTAAGGACTAATGTGATAGTTTTTTTTAAACTCTCCTGATAAAATCTACAGTGTATGTGAAAGCCTACTTTAGGTTCGTCAATCTACAACTAATGAGAATGTTTGCATTTTTGCTCTCTGGTTGATACAACATTCTAAGCAAATATTTAATCTTATCTGGAATAACAACTGTGAATGAGGTTTCAAACAGTAACATCTCAATGGTAAATACTAATGAAATTAGCGTGTGGTATGTAAATGACTGGAATCAGAAATCTTAATTTCGGCTAAAAGGGTAATATTCAGGAGTTGATTTGTAAGGATTTGATTTGTTCTTCCAGTTAGACTATGGAGTGACATCAGTTAGAGAAAGATTGAAAACCAAAGAGTACCGGAGAGCTGTTTCATCCTAGTTCGGGACTTTTCGGCAGTACGCACCCACTTGGTCATTAATCCAGGACCGAAACCTTGCAAATGAACTCTTGAAAATTACTCTGATGCTCACCAGTGACTTGCTATAGGACAGAGTTTCCTGGAGTTCTAGTGAGAAGTCGTGACCAGTGAGGTCCATCCAGTGGGGAGTGAGGATGGAATTCCCGCCGATGACTTTGGTTGGTGATCGCGCTAAATGGGTAGTACTCCAAATCTTGGTTGTCTATTGGTTTCAACTTCAACCTTTTACACCACCCTGCCTTCTATACAAAGTTAATCAATGCTTAACAGATACGTGCGTGATCAAAATGTCTTGCGACAATACATTTCATTATGTCAAATAAATTATGTCTTCTTATTGTTTTGTTGAAATTGACAAAGAGAACTAACCACTTTAAATTTAAAATATTTTCTACTCCTTTGCAATTTTTTCTTGAGTGATCCTTTCATCGTGGAAGGTGGGCATAACTAAATGACATAGATATACTTACAAGGAGAATCATGCAAGCATCGTCTTTGAAACATTTATTCTTGGTCACTTTATTGTCTTGAATACATAAATCTTGAAGGAAATAAACTGTTTTGATACCATATACTACTGGCTAATTGAAATGAGTAGCTGGATACCACTGACATAAACCAGTAGTGCTTGTAAGCCAGATCGAAGTGGTCTAGACACCGGAGAGCCGTTTCGTTTTATTTTTTGGTATCCAACTACTCACACCAGTCAATCAGTAGTATGTAGAATCACGCGCTTATGAGTTCTTTCTTGATCGCTATTTTTTTAGTATCAAGCAAAACATATACTGTGATCTAACTAATCTCGGTTTCCAGTGGAAAATGCAGTGAAATTTGACGGGAAACTGTAGAAATTACAAATTGCGATTTAATTTGTGAATTGTGAGTTTGATCTAAACTGTTTTTGATGTTCCTTGTCGACTATTCAAGTAACTTTCAATTTACAATGTAATCTGTTTTCATCATTTTGGTTCTGGAAGAATTTTTCGGCACTAATTGAAGTACAAGAAAAGTCGTATGATAGTTCTTGGAAAAAAATCGATTAAATCAGTTGTATTTCTATATGTTTGTCAAAAGGTTTTATAATTTCACTTTTCTCCCTCAAACTCTGTTTTAAACGTTTAAGACACGAAATTTGATAATAATAGTAATAATAGATATAAGAATAGAACTTGTACACTGTGGTAGAGTATAATTCGATTGTGGGTGAAATTTATTTTGATAAAGTCTCACAGTGTTATACAGTAATATTTACTGATGACCATGTTTAGAGCACAATTTATTGCCACTCATAATCATATCAAGGCACTTCTCACACAACTTTCCAACTTCGTTTACATGGTTCCACTATTTTTGATCGCTTGGTTGGATTGGTAGTAGTATTTTCCATATTTCCGGTATGAGGCGTGAGTCATTCCTATTGCATGTGTTGGGTGTAGACTCGATGAAGCAGGATTCAGTAATCAACATCTCTCTCCAACTACCTATATTACTTCTTATAATTTTAACTGTGTCCCACTCTATTGTGTGGTGTGTGTTAATGCATGCAGTGCAATCGCTGAGCTTTTTCTAAATTACTTATCTTTTTGGGGCCAAACACTCTAACCTTAGCTAAATTCTTATGTTCCGAGAATCTGACTACCCCCGATCTACTAGTTTGACCTATGTAGTCGACTTCACTCGCAGTCATTGCAAGGTATTTTGTAAATTATACTATTTTGTCTAATTGGGTCAACTGGGTCCTTTAACCTACAGAGCTTGTCCTACCTGAGTGAGTTTGTAGGTTTGAATGCCACACTAATTCCTGCTTTATTGAGAATCCTACGTAGGGTCTCAGATGTCCCCCCTCCCTTATATGGTGAAACTATAGATGCCTTATATTCTCTCCTATTTATGTTACCATGATTAGTTTCACCATTATTTTCATTTTGCTTTTGACCTTTTCTGATCTTCCTAATGAATTTTACAGGATAGTTAGTTATTTGACACCAACGCCTCTTCTCTCTGTTTTATTTCATCATTTATGTCTTTTCTTGTACAACTTAGTGCTATGACTGGGTTTGTTAGACATTTAACTAAGCCTGCCTTAACAGTTAATGGATGAGATGAATTAAAGTCAAAATAGCCATTAGAATGCGTTAGTTTTTTATAAACAGTAGTGTGCAGTTTACCTTCTTCTATTCGTTTTATTTTACAATCTAACATAACTAATTCTCCTTGTTCATTTTCCGATTCAAATGTGAATTTTATTCCCTCTACTAGTCAGTTTATATGTGTCAAGAAGCTAGAGATATGTCCTGTTTTCAACATTGTGAAAGTGTCATCCGCATATCTCTACCATATTTTTGGAGTAGGATTAAATGTACTAAGAGCAATATTTTCTCAGCTGTCCATAAAGATATCTGTTACGATAGAGGATATTTGTGATCTCATTGCTACACCTTCTGTTTGTCTATATATTTTGCCTTGGAATTTAAAGACAGTAGATGTGAGGCATAACTGAATTCCTAAAATAATTTCCTCAATGGGCAGCTTCGTCCTATGAGTAAGTTCAGGATATGCAGTTAGTTCTTTTTTAACTTCTTCTAAGGCCATATTGATTGGTATATTAGTATAAATGGGATAGTAATACTAGCTTTGTACTGAACATGTTTGTATACAGTACGGAGTTTTCAGCTTGATTTCACCTACTGCTTATACAGAATCTTTAACTGAAACAGTAGTCTACAGCATACCATTCGACGGAATTTTGTTCTGTCTACAACATGCTCCAATCTCTGACGTATTTGTCCGTTCAAAACAGACTAAGTGGTGTATTGAAAGCTGTTCAGAAATACACGTGAGTACGGGTTGTTCTTCAAAGATGTAAGTGGGTGGTTAAAGAAGAGTATAACTGAGTAGATTTGTCACTTTGTGCTCTGTGGAAAATTAGGTGGAGTAATGATTCAAGCAGGCCGCCATAATATGGACAAGAACATTTAAAAGACTCAGCATTCATGAATCTCTTCATGGATACTTCGATGAAACATTACTATTTAAATCCAAATGAATGCTACTTATATAAAAAAATTATTCAGCAAGGTTTTTAGTTCCAATTCATTGACATACTGAACCCAAAAATGTAGTGGTACTGTAGTCATTACATGGTCTTCTAAATTACAGTTTACTTTAGGGGGAACCTAGAAGGTATCGTTGTATTACTGACAGATTATTTGTATCGAATGTTCACCAAATGAGTGGAGATATAAAAAACACTGAAGTTTTAGTCGAAATAAGCTTATCTGATATAAGACGAAGTAAATAATGCCTAGATGACGCTTTGAGCACAGTATACCTCTAATAATTTTGCTTTATACAGTTTTACTCCTTCTCCATTTTTTTATACATTGTTCAATGTATCCGGGATTAATACTACTTCATTTCTGTTACATATGTTAGGTGTTGATTCGATGAACACAGATTTAGGGAATAACTCCCCTCTGTTTAACAAAACACATTAATTTTTCTATGGATTTCACTCTATCGTGTATTCGTACTCCAGAGTACGCATGGTGATGGCCAAGTTTCTTACCAGATTATTTAATCTGTTGGGATCTATCGTTCTAGGTCTATCTTATGGCCTAACAGTCATTAGAGTGGGTGGTAATAATTACTGGTGGATGAACAAACTAGTAACTCTTTGTACTTTGATTGTACACTAGTCAGTAACTAGGGCAATGTGTCTTTTCCTTTGTTTGGTGCGAACTGGATTCTATCGCAGTCAAGTTTGCAATGTGGCCACCATGCTAGGTGGCTCGCCATTACGGTGCACTCTGAATTGTTCATATTAGGTGGTTGGTGGCGGTGGCTAGAAATCCCTGCTTGATCTAGGTTTCGTGCTTCTTGGCACTCTCCACTCAGCATTGCGTATCTGCAACCTTGAAGGAACTCATCTCCCTTTCGAGATTTGAACACGCGTTACCCAGTGGTGCAGTCAGAGACGTGGCCACTGAACTATTCGGGCTCACGACTAACCTCCTGAAAGACTGTATTGGATACTTTGATAGGACACTAGTTAGTAACTCTTTGTTTCTGGGTTAATTTACGTTTCCCGCTGATTGATTGTTTTGGACCAAAATGCTTGGTGTCTCTTGACATCTCGCCTCCTAGTGCGGACGCCTCGACGATGTCTTAGGATTAATGTGAAGTTATTTTAGTTGATGATGATGATTATGACTAGCTGTGGAATCGAGGATGTGCATTTCGTCCTATGTCACATCCATGTCAACCTCGCAATGACCACCAACTCACCGCTTCCTATTCGGGTTTCACCCGAGAGATGGCCTGGCGTGTGATGTCACTCACTTGATGGTTTGTTTTCTCAGAGTATGGCCAATACACCTCCATTTCTTCCTGCATATTTGCTGCACAATCGGTTCCTGGTTGGTTCGCTCCCAGAGATCCCCCCTATTGCTGATCTTTTCTGGCCATCTGATACTGAGTAGTATTGAGCGAAGACAGCTGTTGATGAAGGTCTGTAGTTTGTTCGAAGTGCTCTTCATGACGCGCCAACTCTCTGATCCATCCGTATAGTAGCACTGACTTCACATTGGAGTCGAAAATCATCACCTTATTTTCATTTTCATGCTGAATGCTGTTGATCTCCACATAGACTTCAAAGAATTGAATGCTTGCCTTGCTTTCCCGATCCGCGCTTTGATATCCTCGTCAGTTCCGTCCACCTGTAGTTGAAACGATGCTTTCCAGGTCGGTAGATAAAGGAGGTTGCTTCTTGTCTGTTGCTGTTAGCCAGGAATCTTCATCACCTCTATTTTCTCTATCTTCACATGAAGTCCTATCTTTTCTGGATGGTTCTTCTGCCAACTTGTTGCTTTTCACTTGCATATCTTCCAGTTTGTGGGAAATCAGACATATATAATCGGTGAAGTCCAGATCCCTCAACTTTTTTGTGTGGATCCATTTTATGCCTGTTTCCTCCCTGCGCGCCCCGCTATCTGTCGAATTATTCATCTACCGCAATCAGGAAAATCATTGGAGATAGTGAACAGCCAGCTTTTCTTACTCCCTTCTTCACTTCGAAGGATTCTCTGAGTTTCCCATTGTGGATTACTTGGCATGCAGCATTGTCGTAAAACTGTTGGATGAGATGTATAGTTGTTGGTGGCACCCCGTAGTAGCGAAGTAGTTGCTTAATCACCTCTAGATCGACACTGTCTGCTGAAGGCCTTTTCAAAGTCAATGAAGTTGAGATTGAGAGGTGACTGCCATTCCAAGCTCTGTTCAATGATGATCCGTAGTGTTGCGATTCGATCGATGCATGACTTGTTTCTCCTGAATCCAGCCTGTTCCGGTCGAAGTTTTTCATCTAGGGTGGCGTGTTTAGTTCTCTCCAAGATGATGTGGCTTAGTATTTTGCTTGGGATAGACAGGAGTGGCATAATGCCGCGCCAGTTCTTGCATTGACTTAAGTCTCCTTTCTTTGGCAGTTTGAATAAGTAGCCTTTCTTCCAATCCGCAGGTACCTTGCCCTCTTTCCACACCTGCACCAGTAGTGGTATCATCAAGTCCGCTAATGTCTATGGGTGCTTCTGGTCCAGCTGCTTTTCCAGTTTTTAGCATCTTTACATGTTTGATAGGATATATATATATATATATATATATATATATATATATATAATTCTTTTTACAGTTAGATTCTCATTTTAAGAGCATTAGTATATCCTCTTATTACTTTTTTGTCATCCTTGTCAAGGTGTTTGATCAGCATAAATATATATTCTATATATTTATTAGCAATAATACTAATGCTAATGCTACTAATATATACTACTGACAAGGAAATCAGCGTACAACATCTATGATTTCTAACTCAGTTCTCTATTATCAATTTTTTGTCTTCCTCTTCTCCTCTTCTATTCTACAAAAAAATAATAAAAGTCTGCCACCCAGTTGGCTACCTACAGCAAAATCATTTACAGCATTGAAAATAAATAAATAAATCACATTCACCGAATATTACTGTGATTATTATTATCATTATTACTCTAGTATTAATTAATACATACATATAAAACATATAATCAGTAATTCATGAATCAGTTAGTTGACTACCTCTCTTTCTACGTGTGTATATACACAAATGTAGTAGAACATGTTCGCATACATGTATACAGAGAAAGAGAGTGGAAAATACCAGAGTAATCAGAAATGCATATCTCTTTTACTACTACTATTATTTTTTCACAATGTCAACGTTACAGCAGTAAGAGGTGGTTGGCTATTTTTCGTGTTTTTGCAGTTTTACGCTGTTTGTTTTTTTCGTCTTTTTCTTTTTTGACATCAACACATGAGAACACACACAAACACATGTGATGATACAGAACTCAACACAGATAGAAAAGGAAGAAGGTAAGTGTACACTTTACCCTCAGTGATTTATATATTCTACGAACGCTACTCTTATAATTATGTGATTGTGAATAGATTATTTTGTAATTTGTTTGACAATAAGGTGTATAAATAAATATGCATAGTGTATGATAATAAATATATACTCGACTCTCTCTATATATATATATGTTTGCATGTTTGTGTATGTGTGAGTAGGTAGGATTCTGTCGTGTAAAACTACTAATATATATATTACTGTTACTGACTACTGAAATATTTATATCAAAATGCAACTAGTCGAAATTCACCATTAGCGATCTATGTACAGATTTTCGTTTTTGCTGTTGCTGTTGTCTGTGTGTTGTCATTTCTGCTTTCCTACAGGACAAAAAAGTAAAAAAAAAATAAACGGAGTAGAGATGCATATATAGTCGTAGCAGTAGTCGTATGACAATCAGATAGGCGTGTTTAGAAATTAATGCTTACAGTAATGGTATAAATTATTGTGTATAATTAGAGATAGTGTGTTCGCTTTTTTTTCTCTTCTCTCACTGATTTACAACTTGGTAGGTAGGTAGGTAATAATAACGTAGGCAGTAAAACACAGTGAGTACAATTAACTCTATAAACAGTTAATTAATATTGTTTTAATATATATACAACATATATACAATAGAAATAAATGTTTAATCTGTACAATATATTAGTAGTTTGACGCCATTTTCAGCTAACTAACTAACTAACTGACTAGCTAACTGATCCAGAGTAGGTATTAGAGTTACCCAAAACAAAGCAATACAACTGTTACGTTTACTTAACAGTAAATTACAATGATATTATATCATTTACATTAAAGTGTTGTATATTGAAATAACAAATTCTACCTACCATGGAGTGGCAAAGTGGCTAGGTGAACTCCTCCAACCGCTACACAAGTTGGTAGTAAACCATAGTGTTAAAGACATTTTTGAATTTATTGCTAACGTGAATGATATCAATGTAAATGGGAAGCAAATGCTTTCCTTAGATGTAGCGTCACTGTTTACCAATGTACCACTTATGGAGACTGTGGAATTCATATGTCAACAGATACTAGAAAAGCAGATTGACATCGGAATTCCAGTTATTAGTCTGAAAGAGTCGCTGTTAAGATGTACTATGAATGTACATTTCATATTCAACAACCTTTACTACAGGCAAATCGACGGTATTGCCATGGGTTCTCCATTGGGGCCAATTTTGGCAGATTTCTTTCTAGCCAAGATTGAAAATGGTCCATTGAGACAAGTAATAGAGAAAACTGATTCTTATTTTCGTTATGTTGATGATACGTTCATTATTCTTGATGTGAAAACTGACAAGAATGAAATGTTAAAAAAGTTTAATGATGCACATCCATCGCTCATCTTCACTTGTGAAGAAGAACATGATGGTGGGTTACATTTCCTTGACGTCCAGTTGAGCAGAAGAGAGGATGGTTCACTCAAGAGAGATGTCTATAGAAAACCTACATCTGTAGGACAATATACACATTTCCTCAGTTTTGTACCAATCCGATATAAAGTCAATTTGATCAGATGCCTTACGAATAGAGCAAGACGTATTTGTACAGATGGCTCCCTAGATAATGAGCTGGGATATATCGAAAATACGCTGGTCCAAATGGGTTATCCCAGTAGATTTGTAGGGAGATACATGAATACCAGGTACAACAAAGAAAGACTGACAACAGTTAAAAAGAAAGAACTGTTCATGAAACTTCAATTTAATGGGGACGTGGCTAGTGAAGTCTTACATCTGAGATTATCGAGAGCGATAAAACGGACTTATACTGCCGCCACCCTTTGTTTGTCATTTTCCAGCCGACGAATTTTGATTGCTCAAGTGAAAAGTATTTGCTCGAATATTACAATAACAAAACTTATCATTGTGTGTAAACTATTAAAATATAATTATACTTTATTTGATAAGCTACCTAGTTGTGCCACTTCGATGTGTATCTATAAATTTAGTTGCTCCTGTGGAGAAAGCTATTTAGGGCGAACAACTAGACAACTTAACAAACGCATTAATGAGCATCTTCCTTCATGGTTCGGAAAAGGTCAAATAAAATCCATACGAAGTTCTATTTTGGCTCATTTGATTCATAGCGGTCACCAAGTTTGTTCTACCTTTGTCTCTCCCTTGGCCTAGGTGAATTGTATTCAAAACCTCCCACCCTTTCTTATTTTCCACCTCCTTCGTACTTTTATAATATTTATTTAAACTCAGATTATCGTTCCACTTCACCTTTTAAGATTTGACCTAATTTATTTATACACTTATATACATATACTATCTATGTTATTCTTATCACCTGCATAAACCTTATTATCAATATTTTGTTATCATTATAATCATCGTTATTAACTACGTTCAAAACATTTACCACATTATTATTATTATTATTAAGATTATTATTTGATTCCTAAAATCACCGTCATTAGTTAAAATTTTATATATAAATCTATGTAAATTAGAGTAAAGCCTGAAGAAGATCTAATTGAAAACAATATTGTCCGCTTATATGTCTTGTTCTAATAACAATACAAACCTGATTCATTAGTGTTCATAGGGTTCCGAGTGGAACATCTCCATTTCATCTTGTCCAGTGCCGTAGTCTTTAGCTGACTTATCTCCTCCTCTTATGATTTCCTCCATGTTATCCTGAGACGCCTAACTCGTCGTTTCCTACCCGTGTTCCACTCGACCGATGGCCTGCATGTGTGCGCTGTGTCATTCGACGGTCTCCTCAGCATGTACCTGATCCATCTCGATTTCTTCCTACATATTTGTTAAGCAATAGGTTATCAATTGGATCGTTCTAAAAGTTTCTTGTTGTTAATGCTTTATGACCATCCCATCTTCAGCATCAAGATGGCGGTAGTTGCTGATCAAAAGTCTACAACCTACTGGAAATGGCAAGTTTCTGACCCATACAGAAGCACTGACTGACTTAACATTTGTGACGGAAATCCGAATCTTGTTCTTTATGCTGAGTTAGTGCAGGAGATTTCTAAACCAACTTCAGAGTGTCCAGTCTTTCCGATTCTGGCTAGCTTTGACATCTTCATCCGTTCTGACTGCCTGTGGTTGGAATGATGCTTCCTAGATAGGTGAAGGAAGTAATCTCTTTCAAATTTCTTCCGTTGTTGGTTGGTTATTTTCATCACCTCGTCTTCTCTATGGTTACTTGAAACCCTATATTTTTGCTGCTTCTTCTACAAGCTTGTTGGTTTTCGCCTGCAAGTCTTCAAGTTTGCGTGAGATTAGACATAAATCATCCCACGTATTCTTGACTTTTTGTCCCCACATAGTCTTTCGTATAGTTCACTCCACAGCAATCATGAATATCATCGGTGTCTCCACTTCAAAAGCCTTACCATTTTTTCCGTTGTGAACTACCTGACATGTGGCATTGTCTTGTAGCAGTTGAATGAGGCTGGTAAAGATTTGAGGCAGGCTAGAGTGTTGAAGTAGTTTCCAAATTACTTCACTGTCAACGCTGTCGAAAGCTTTTTCAAAGTTGAGGTAGAGATTTGCCTGCCACTTTTTGCTTTATTCGAAAGCATTTCTAGCAGGCTGCAGGCTTTTATCAACAGCTGCCCTCATTTCACACTGAAGATCAGACGGCCAGAAGGAGAGTTAGTAACAAGGAACTCTGGTGACAAAGTAGTTCACAACCTATTGCCCAACAAACATGACGAAGGAAATGCATGGAGGGGATCGTGTGAGGAGGAGATGAGAGCTTACAAGCAATCGTGGGTCCAGCTGAAGAGGATTTCAGAAAGCAGGACAAAATGGAGATGTGCTTTTGAAGTCCTTGTTCCACTCGGAACTCAAAGGAATAAAAATAAAACGCAGTGCTGTCAGTTTGAATTTCCCCTGAAATAACGGATATGCGGAAAAATTCTTCAAACCTAGAACTTCTGCTCAGTACACATTGTTAAGTTTTCTCAAAAGTATCTCCATAATTATTCACTCAAAGTGTGTTGAAATCAAATATATACACGTAATTAAAGTAATCCTACTTGGTTATTTACCTACATAGATGAAGTGGAAAATGTTTCCACAAATTAAAACTGACAATGACTGAAGTGGGCGGAATATCTGAACCTCTAACAACTGTTAAATCCAAACACCATCGTCAGGTATTTATATCAGTGTGCGAATTAAGTTAGCCTAAGAGTGACGAAAGTAACCGCTTCACCATAAAACTAACAAGCCGCCTAACGACACAGAGTAAGTAAACAGTCTATATCTTCATAAAAATGACTTTATTGGTAAATCAAAATTGATGATCGAAAACTAAGACTTGGCGATATTTTGCTTTTGTAGAAAATGCCTTTATTATGCTACAATTTGTTTATTTAAAATGAATTTTACTTCATAATAAATACATGAATATCTTAAAACTATTGTTTATTTAATTTCTGCCTGGTTATTTGTCACATTTCCAACTTCACATACAGAACATAATCATCTGTAGTATAAAATTTTGGCGGCCTGCTTAAATTATTACGCTACCTAATTATCCGTAGAGCATAATGTATCAAATTAACTCAGTTATACTTTTCGTCAGTCACACACTTACATCTTTGAAGAACAACCTGTACTCACGTGTATTTCTGAACGGCTTTCAACATAGCACTTGGTATGTTTTGAAGGGACGAATATGTCAGGGATTGGAGCATGTTGTAGACAGGAAAAAAGTTCCTTCGAGTGGTATACTTTAGATAACTGTTTTACTTGAAAATGCTGTACTGTTTATAAACATCTTCAGAAGTAAGTGTTTTTCATCACTTACTACTTAAATGTTGATAAAGTAGTTCACATCTTATGATGCTTTTAATAAAACGCGTCTTTCTACATTTTATCGTCAAAATATAAGTACTAAGGCCATAAATTAATTTTTTTTATTTGTACCTCTTCATCATCTTTTATTTTAGACAGTAATTTTCAAAAATACAAGAAAAGAATAAGAATTCACTCCCGACCGACGCACTCCTGAAGCTCGCCTAATTGATAGTAAGCGCTGAAAAGAGAGAATTTTGGCACGAGTGAGGCTGGAATCCTCTCTCTGCATGATATAAAGCAACACCACTTCTGCTGAAACTGAAAGATCACACGGAGTGAAATAAAAGAAATAATGCAATATATGAATATCCTATTGTAACTGAGCCCCAGACTTGATGTAGATGTGGGCTTTCATCAAAAGCTGCTTTCACTGTCTCAATAGTGAAGATCAGATGGCCCGACAGAAAGAATCAGCAACGAGGAACTCTGACAGCGAACCAAGAAAAACCCTTTATTTTTTATTTCTTTGCGTTCCGAATGGAACATAAGGCTTCAGGCTTGAGAAGTGGTTTTATTTTTACAAGGTGTGATTGCTAGTCTCACATCCAACCTGCCCTGGTTGTCAGTTTTACGACCAGCCGGGAATAGAACCCCAGACCACGCGCATGGGCAGTGAGCATTCTACCATCGACTGACATCATGAGCAGTGCGGACTGACGAGTAGAACCTGAATGGGAAACTCGAACGTGACCTAGATGGGATCATGTGTGGAGGAGATGAGAGCTTGTGGATAATCATAGACGATCAGTTGACGAGAACTGGAGAGAACCGAAATGAATTGAAGATGTTCTATTAAAGACCTATATGTTCCACTTGGAACCCAAGAGCATAATAATTATAATATATAAATTAATACTTTCATATTTATACAGACAGTTAGATTGACTAGCTGGATGTATTACATTGATATGGATTTATAAAAAGGCATTTATGCTGAGTTATTCACTCAAGGAAGTCAACATCAACAACAGCAATAATGACACTGTTGATAATCACTACCATCTTGTTGTACAGAAGAATGAGATGATGATGAACACGCATATCACAAGTGAAAGTAATCCGATAAATCAGTTAAAACAAATATCTGTTTATTTGATGAAATATTTTGTTACTCTCTTTTTTTCTTTCTCTCCCTTTATCCTTTTGTTAATCACATCATGATGATAGCAGCTCTTGAAATTTTCTTTTTCCTCAACTCTACTCCTTTCACTTTGTTTTTTTTTTGTTGAAATGTATTGATAATATTTAAATTTCGTCTTTCTTTTTTATGAAAGTATTAGAAGAGAGAAGAAATAAGTAAGTAAGTGAGTAAGTAAAGATTTCGATATGTATACAAAACAAAGAGATTTATAGCATTATCTCAAAAGGAGTTAGAGGAGGAGGGGGAGAAAGTGATATTTTTAAACTTGTCAAAGTGTAAATTAAAACAAAATTGACAGTGACGACAACGACACGAAGTATATCACAAAATATACATAAATAAAGAGGGCGAGGATGTCATTTACTTTAAAAAGGGAGATTAAAATTACGATATATGAACAGCCTTACATTTATTCTACTTTTTATACACATATATATGTACATTAACGTTCAATATTGAACACATTGACAGGTTGTCAGTTGATTTTTACGCGGTTGATTTAAATCTTACTCTTCGTTCTTCTTCAAAAAGATTAAAAATTAAAACAAAAAAGATATCTGCATCACTAGGTTAGCTTTGATGACCGATAATGATTGATGAAATAAACATATCTATATCTATACACAATATAATTCATGTTTAAACTTGTTTCAGATATCATAGTAACTGTTTTATTGGTGTAACTGTGTAAAACAAAAAGAGTGTACGCCATTAAAAAGTAGAAGAAAAGAGTTAAGTTTTCCGCGTTTCTTTTTTCTTCTTTTTGTGTGCAATATATGTGTTTACTCTTCAATTATCTGATTATTCTATACACAATATTCTAAATTTGCGTGTATTTGATAGATTGTTAACTGACAGTGTCAATTTTGTGAGTTAACCAAATGTTTAATGTTGACAATAGTTTTAAGGAGAGAGAAAAAGAAAAGAATATGAGGTAGTATACTCTAACACTACCCTCAATCCCACCCCGCTTGTTTCTTGTTTTGATTGTTTGATAGAATTCATCAATTTTGGATAGAGTCAAATCGTTTTTGCTGTTTTACTATCTATCTCTCTCTTTAAATTTCCCTGTTCTGTTGCTTTCTTATTATATCTTTGTACACACTGTACAATCTGTGAAAGGTTATGAAATGTTGATAAGACTGAAAAGTCACGCATATTCGACATATGTCATTTGTCAAAAATTACCAGAGAATATGCTAATTCTTGTAAATTCTTCTCTCCATTACTCTTTTTTTGCTTCTTCACTGTGTTAGCGCTTAAATTACCTTAACCATAAAGTTTATAGTTGTTTTATAGTTATGAAATTAGACAGATAATTGGTTATCATCCATTTTGTTTTTTGTACTTTCTTTTTTTCATTTTGAACTTGAAAGGGTCACGGTAAGATGGATCAACTTCATTTCGTCTATATTTTATCTACTGACTTACCATCTAATGACATTTAAGTGTTGGTTTACAGGGATTTGATTTGATTGGTTACAGGATTTCATCATGTGCTGACATCTGTTAGAGAATCATTCGAAAACCACCAGGGAGTACTGGACAGCTGGCTGTTTCGTCAGCCTAGTTTGGGACTCTTCAGCAGTACGCACCCATTCACGCACGATATGGCGCCACCACTAACCAGTGTCACCCGTGGCGAGTGTTTGTCCTCACTCCCGGCCACTGGGTGGACCCCACTAGTCACAACGTCTGCTCGTGTGGAGCCAGGTGTGTCGGCCGTACCCAGCGTTCGCTATCCAAACGTATCACCAAACACTTACCAGCATGGTTTTACAAAAGAGAAAAACGATGCCCCCATTCAGCCCTATCTTAGAACATCTGATAGATTGCGGACACCAAGCCACACCCTAAACCAACTTCAAAGTCGTCTACAGAATACGAAGCAGTCTTCTTAAAAAAGTATACGAGTCAAACTTCTTCAAACCGCAGAAGCAATGGGAATTCGCTTGCTAAGTCGTGAACTCTGCATACAGAAGAAGTTCGTTCAATCACTACACTTGTAATGGACGTAATCTATCTTATTACCCGACAAGCAAATTCTACCTAATCTTTTTTTTTTCTGTCTTTTCATTAGTATTATTTTGTCTTTACAATTGTAATATTTTACATTTTCAACTTTCCTGTTCCCTACCCACACCCGATTTAATTTCTACACCTCATTACCACTGTTACTGACTTGACCAACGCTCACTTTCTAGTCACTTACGTTACGTCGTCCAATTTATTTGCTCAATTTTAGTCCTAATTTAAGTGCCATTATTCTCTACCCCACCTCTATTTAGTCTCTACCTGTAATTACCTCTGTTGCTATCCTGATCTAAGTTGAAGCATTTTAGTCAATTATATTGCGTCATCTAACAAACTAAATCAATCTTACTTTAGTTGCTGTCTAAATAACCTTGTTTCTATATTAGATCATTCTTCTATTACCTGATTAATCATCTAAACTTGACAAACCTCATGTACACATACACACACAAAAATAATTGTATATAAATGCGATTGTACAGCTATGTGAATGAATTCGCCGAAAAGAGTCTTCGCTGAACTTCTTCTCTTTTTCATATGTCTCACTAGAACCCCAATAACTACCTACCTGAATAGGGCCAGTCGCTAGTGAGCATCATGGCCCAGTGGATAGGGCAGCTCCCAGAGGCTTAATAGTCTACGAACTCGCTTTGTAACCAGAAGGTCCTGGTTTCGAACCCTGTCGATGGATGAATACTGTTGAAGAGTCACCAACTAGGACGGAATAGACAGCTGTCCAGTACTCCCTGCAGATTTTCCAATGGTTCTCTAACCGATGTTAGCTCATTATGAAGCCATGTGATTAATGATATTTACTACTTGTCATATCTTTGTACTATGCCTGGAAATGTAATAGCATAGTGGTCTGATAGCGTTGAAAAGTTAGTCTAAGGCTTAATTAATGTTTGAAATATTATCACTGGATGACATAGTTCATTAGAACCGAAGATAGTTAACTCTTATTATTTAGTGAATAAAAATAAATTCATAATATGACAAAACAATAAGAAGATGTGATCGATCTGAATCGTGTAATATATTTACGCAATAGAGTTTTTCATGTCATGTCATAGAAATTTATACGAAAGTAATACATGGGTAAGGGAATAGACATGTGTCATTTAATTGGTGCATGGTGACTAGCAATCGAATCCAGGATGCGCATTTCGTCCTGTTTGGGACTCGTCAGCTGCATGTACCTGCATTCGCCAGTGAGTGATGATATTCCCACCGAGGCTCGAACCCAGTGCCCACAAGAGGTGGCTCTCGTGGCCCAAGTGGTCTAGTGGATAACGCTTTGGCGTTTGAAACTATGGGCACTGGGTTCGAGCCTCCGTGGGAACATCGTCACTCACCGGGGAATGCAGGTACATGCAGATGACGAGTCCCAAACAGGACGAAGCGCGCATCCTGGATTCCACTGCTAGTCACCATCCACAAATTGAATTCTTATTACATGCGCAGACATCGTCGAAGCATCTGCACAAGAAGCCGACATGTCAACCTGAGGCCGAGCACTTCGGTCCAGTCAATCGACGGGAAAATCTAAAATTCAATTAGACATGTGTCATGTTAACAGAATATATTGGAAGTCAAAAAGAAAAGCCAAAGAAGGGAGATGATTGGTACGACCAAAACCGACTGGTTGTGGTCTAAAAGCAGGAAACTGATCTCTGCGTCCTAATGTATGACTGCCAAAACTTCCTTGAGACAGCCACAGTCGAAAAACGCTCCAAAGACAGTTGTTCTTGGTTAAATCTATATGCGGTTCTATTAAGCAACAGTAATAACATCAAAAATAACTCAAAATCACGTCAACAGTACCATTAGGCAGTTATACAGGCAAGATAATTTTCTAAGTATAAAACAAGTACTGTAGAACAGAGTTAGTTAACCGAAAAACGACCACACGAAGTGTCTGAAAATCAAGTAGAATATTTCAAACGAGGTGGGATCGAAATTCTGCTGGCAAGAATCACACAACAACGTTTTCAGCAGGTAGTTGTAACCAGAAGGTCCTGGGTTCGAATCTCGGTGGGTGCGTACTGATGAAGAGTCCCACCCAAACTAGGACGAAACAGCTGTCCAGTACTCCCAGGTTTTCCAATGGTTCTCTAACTAATGTCAGCTCATGATGAAAATCCTGTAACCAACCAAATCCTTACAAACCAACACTTGAATAACAGAGTTAGTTGAAACATCCAAGTAAGTATAAATATTGTGATTAGATCGTTGAGGTGGGGTTTACCAAACTATTTTTCCGCTACAATGACAATACATCTATCCTGGTAATAAAAAGAAGTTTGCCAAAGAAGGTTTATTGTGATGACAAATTGTTACTCTGAACGTATAAAGATGGTGTATACTTACCAAGCTTTAGGATACGCATCAAAAACGTTTTATAGATACGTTTAAAAGAGATGTAAACATCAGTTTCATTCCCCTTATCTCGAATATGTTTCGCAGCAGAAAAGGTAGGTCGTTTGTTTCCACAATTAATGGGTTATGGGGATTCAGTTTGCTTCTGAAACCATTTAAGGATACTGTTTGAGGCCTCTACATGTACAGATCAACGTGTTCTGCATATGTATGTGTGACCATACGCACATTAAAATTGATGGATACAGTGAAATGGGACATCATTTTTAGTGTACTGAAAGAGCTAAGATAGAGATCCAGGCTTCACGTTCTCAATTATCCTGATCTTAACTGTACAAAAGGTTGTTTTAACCACAGTAACCAATGTTTGTTTAAGTATCAGGTTTCTGTGTAGGGTAGGTTGACACATACGTCCTTCTTAGCGGCGAGTAGGATAATGGGTCTTGGTGTTCTGATTGCTTTATATCGCCAAATGAACTTCTCTGGAGAATTATTCTTAACCACAGTTTCTGTCAGTATTCTTTTCTCACCTTCAAGTGTATCTTCTGTGCATATTTCATTGGATGTTATATATGAACTCATGAGAAGTAAGTTTTGTGATCAGATTGTTCGAAACGTGTCGCGCAAATACATTATACGACTCAGGTAAATTATGCCTCCTTGTTATTGTTATGTAGGATTGCGTAAATGTCAACAGTTTTTATGTTGATGATCTTTAGGGAGCTGACAATTCAGACAATAATGCAGTTTCATTTTGATATCAGCGTGCGCTTAGCATTCAATGAGCAAATTTAAAACTGATTTCTAAACGTCAGCTGAGTATTTCGTAAATTAAGTACAGGTTCTTACATAGATTTTGTATCAAATGCAACATAAATCATCGATAGAAGCGTATCAGTGTTCATGCTTATTATAACAGCAAGATTTGAACACTACAACCGAGTACAATTCAGTGCTAATTTTGTTGACTTGATGTAAGAAACTACATTGAGCTAGTAATCACCCACTGGGTAACATTTCAGCAGCAAATTTTTAGGCGAAATTGACGTAGAATGACGTTTATAAGTCAATGCTATATACAGGTGGCTAGGGAATCTATTTATTATAATTAGTGCCTATCAATTTTCTCACTATGATTCTATACTAACATAAGTTCTATCACCTAAAGTTATGTACTTGTTATGACACCTTTAGTTAAGCTACTTCCATGTTCACTATAGCTGACTAAATGTCCGTCCTGAATTCATTATATTTCAAATGTAAATTTGTCAGTACTCAGCTTTAATCGATAAATTGTGAAACTGTATACACTTCGGAAATATTTTGTACAGTAAATCAAACTAAACCATATGAATCAACCTACTGTAATAAGATCCATTCTAGAACTTTCAGGTTTATTTGAATATAAAGGTTGTGAGCTTCTTCTATACCTATCTGCTGTATAAAAAGGTGGGAAAGTTTTGTAAAAACATTCTGATTACTATGGGGAAACAGTGCTTCAGCATTAATTAAGACCTAAGCAACTAGATCTGTAGTGTAATCCGCTACACTCCGAAATGTGATACTGGATGGTAGATAGGATGCATCTCCGTAACGTTTTGACCAAAACTCAAAGTATTTGTCACGGTACCAGTTCGAAACTCCGAGATGTAGCTGGTTATACATGAGGTATCAATTTGCAAGTATTTAATTTTTAGCTTTAGATATTCTCAGTCAACTATCAATGTATTTTTTCTTTAATAAAGTAGCCTACTTAAATATGATTAAGTAGTGGAAGTGTAATGTACAAATAATTTTGCCTCATTTGTTTGATATTTGGACTTTATAATAACTTTGTATTGGTAGATGTAGACATGGTAGACATGAAGTCAAGATCTAGTTTACTCCAGGATTCAAATCGAAAGCATCAGTAGCTAGAGGATAATGTGGTCTACATTTCATCGATACGAGTTATGTCCACCACAATAGCCGTCTATGTAGGTCTTATTCTGTCACTTCTAAAAATATGGAAAAGACAGTTACCCATCATTCATTTCCATAATAACTAGGTCCATCACGTGATAGCTGCTATGAAGTGATTATCAAATTAGTAGCTCAGGTGGCAGAGTGTAGGCTATTAACCAGGAAGCGACTGGTACAAATCTTGCTGGGACTTAGGTTTTTTAATTTCGCCTTCAATCATATGCTACTTTGTTTATTTTGATGCATTCCACAGAGAAGCAATCTTGCTCACGGAACGATATTAAGAACACAACTTATTGTTTATCTGACAACAGTAAAGTGTGGATACCATAGCCGAATGACAGTGTATCAAACAGTCAGATCACGCAACATTACAAAAGGATGCTGTCCATAATCTTCGTTGCAAATTCCACCTTAACCCGAACTGTTGATTCAAGATCATTTGGCTGTGGTATCCATTCTTTTCTTTTGTTGCGTATCTCAAAGCATTAGTTTGGAGGGATCTGACCGATTGCAAGTTGGATCACGAAATGACTCCATTTAAAAAATCGATGAAAACCAGGGAGTTCTAGGAGAGTTGTTTCGTTCTTATCTGGGACTCTTCAACGGTAGACATCCATGACCACATTGGGAATGGAATCCAGGAATTTCAAGTTGCAAGGTGAGCTTGTTAACCATTCAGTCACTAGGACGGAATCTAATGGCCGATGATTTCTAACTTACTGACTACTGGATGAAGTTGCCTGGAGTTATGATGAGAAGTTGGGTGTGAGGACAGATACTCATCGATGATGCTGACTGACGGTCGTATTATTGTTCATCTTTTCGTCATAAACATCTCACTGATAGATGATATTAAATGGCCAACCTTATAAAAGTAATAACCGTTGGAGCTACTCACAATTATGCTAAAAGTTTTTTTTAAGGGACATTGTTTTCGTAAAAGAAGGATTCACTTTTCACAAAATTAAGTTAACCACTCATAAGTAGACAAACAGTATTCGTTTAGATAAATTTTCATAGGTTCTTAACGAATATGTTTAAATTTGTTAAAAAATAAGTAATGTTAACAACAGAAGCATTTTTACATACTCAAATCACTAAAGCTAAGGAATCCGGGGGGTTTATACCAGGGACATAAGACTGACTGGTTTCAACATAGAACTTTGCACAGATGTGCAGTAGTCCAAGTTGCCACACTCCATACAAAGCAAGAGAAGAGGGTTTCAAGAAAGAGATAATAAACAGAAGAATAGTAATATGGAAGAACAATAGATTTTTGTCGGATACGACAAACAACAAAGAGTGAATGAATCTACGCCAGCCATTGACAACTAAGATTTTGAGCCATATCACCAATTGTCTCCAGCCGCTATCGTGGGTTCCTACCACCCCGAGGACCCCAACCAGTCTACACCTCCCTATGTGACTGGCTGAAACTAACTCTTATGGATTTCGTTGACCGATGAAGCCATGTTTTGTTTGACCACCACCACCAGCTCTTTTTCAACGTGATCAATCCGTCAGTAATGTCAGCTATTATTGCCTGTTGTCGAGGAAGGTGACGGTTAGGAGTTATGCGTAACACATGTCATAACCATCTCAATCGGTGTAACTTCCCAACCTCGTCACTTGACTTGCCCTCCTTACCTAGATCTCAACGCCTATCCTCAGTATTACTCTCCCTGTTACACCTACAACCTAACACGGGAGATCGAACTCAAACATCTATGATCAAAGACAGCTAGCCGGCCTTTTCATGTCTGCCACTTTCAATGGCCATGTCTCACAGATAGCCATAAAGGAGGACGGAGCTAACTGCTGACCAGTTTACACGCTGTTTGATCTATAACCAGCCAGATATCACATCTACGCCACAGATGGCGTAAGTTAGCAATTGTCACACCTTCTGTATCTATGTGAGATTTCGTCTAGATTCAATCCGTTCGGGCTGATACATTTAAGCAAATAAGTAAAGTTGGTCAATACGCTTAAACCCTTTACCCCCTATCTTTGAGCTAGGATTCAATGTAGTCCAATCCTGTAGCATTATCTTACATTTGGCGGGAGCGAATTGCATGCCAAATATACGAAGATTGCTGCTCCTCATGGTATTCAGAAGACTCTGCACTTTATAGGCGTCTTCACCTATCAGAACAGTATCATTCGCATATTCTAGGTTAATGAGATTATCCCGTGGTAAGAAGTCAATTCCTGAGTCGCTGAGTTCAGTTAGGGTTAAGTCTACTAGCACATCTATGATGAACTTAAACAGAAATGGGCATTCCTGACGGACGCCATATAGAGGATGTGTTGCGAATGATAAATTCGAGTAAAATGTTAGTAGAACACAGTCCAACACCTGTGTCTACTATAGTAAACATAATTCCAACAGTAAATTGTCCACAACGAATATCCAAGAGACTTTGTTCGAAGTCAGTGACGATAAACGAAATGAATATAATAGTGAGTGCTCTTTATTAACGTTTAAAAAGCACTTTTATTCTGTCTTATTACAGAGTTTACACCGGTAAATATTTTAATATCAACAACAACAAGAAGATAAAGTAGAATGAAGGGTTATATGTAATACTAAGTTGAATGAATCCAACAAATTTTATTTGGAAAATAATCGATAAGCGAATGCAAACAAAAAGGAATAGAAGTTACATTCAAACGAGTATACATTACTTTCAGAAAGAGAAAGGGAAAACTGAAGCATGTTTCCCACTGATTTAGATTCTGAGCCATATCTGTTAACACGTCTAGAGACACCCTCAACCTCCACATAGGAAGTCGTGATTCACCAACAGATGCTAATCGTACACAACTATCCTTTATCTTACGGCGCACATCATGGGCTAACCACCTTTCCTCCTTCTAGCAAATAGTGGACTGTAAATAAGTTATTGCGTCGGTGGCATAGTGGTAGAATGCTCGTCAATCCCCCATGTAGTCCGGGGTTTGATCCCCGGCCACCGACGCACTCCTTTACCTCGCTAAGCCAGTAATAAGATTAGCAACCCTCTCCCGTAAAAATAAACACCACTGCTACTGAAAATTCAAGCCTCTAGCTTGAAGCTCTACGTTCTACTGGGAACGTAAAGGAATAGAAATAAAGTAATAAGTTATTGGGATGAAGCTGTTTGTTATCTCAAGAATAACACCACGTATTCCAAAGGGATCTCCACCATGTTTAAATACACGCCGTCGAATTCCACTAAAGTTTTGATTTCAACTATCGTTTTTTGTTAACACTGCAAGACTTCTATGCGCGTACTTTTTCACCTATTATCACGCTTGTTTTTAAATTACTTCAACTGATGAATAGATTTATGACTAGTATTAAATGTTCGATTTTCTAGCCTACCAATGGAACAGGTTAAGAAAAAGAGGAGAGAAAGAACGGGAAATCAATCGATGAGGTATCGAAATTACATCGATTGAGATGGTTAGGACATACATGTGTTACGCATACCTCCTAACCGTCGCCTTTCTCGACAACAGGCAATAATAGCTGACATTACTGACGATCAGGTTGCAAAAGAGCAAGTGGTGGTCAAACAAAAACATGATCTAATCAGTCAACGAAATTCATAAGAGTTAGTTTAAGCCAGCCAGTCACGTAGGGAGATGTAGGCTTCCTGATTGGTCGGGGTCGTCGGGATGGTAAGAACCAATGACAGCGGCTGGAGACAATTGGTGATATGGCTCAAAATCATTCTCAGTGGCTGGCGCAGATGCATTCAATCTTTGTTGTTTGTCGTATCCGACAGAAATCTACTGTTCTTCCATGTTACTACTCTTCTTTTTCCTTGACACTTCTGTTTATTATCCCTCTTTCTCTTGCTTTGTGTGCCACATGAAGGGAGTGTGGCAACTTGGACTGCCGCAAATCTGTGGAAAGTTCTGTGATGAAACCAGTCAATCAGCCAAAGGAACAAACTCTCACAACTGCTCACTATTATTTTCAAAAGGATGTTATAAAATGATTACTCCTCTAACTCACACTGTCTCCATGATCCATCTCTTCCCGCCATTACTGACCACACACCAATCCATTTCACATCAACGATAGAACTTGAACTTTTGATACGGTATACCTTCAGAATAGATTCAATACTTATTAATATTTCGAGTTCAATTTACTGCACAAAGTCATATCAGTAATCACTTTGTTTTCATTTCATCGATGAGAGCATTACGTTACTCCTATTACCCGTGTTGGATAATTATTTGATAAACTGAGATTGCGTAATCAACTTAACCCCCCCACTTAACTATATTAGATTTAAGAACCGTTACTCTGGTGTGTCACTGAATACATTCAAATCTTGCTTCACTACCTGTTCTGAGGAGTAGAGTCTTTCCTACGATATATAAGTTCCCATAACTTTATTAGTTTTCATCGACGTGCTTAACTCATGCACACGACCTCACAGACACTGTATAATAACTGGTAGCTTAGATTACTTCATCAGATTGGATCATATAATGTGTTGCTTCGGTTATCTACGTCAAGGCAAGAAGATTAAGACTGAAAATACTAAATGAACACATTTCATCTTGACGCTTCTATTCACCTACACAGATAGCCTAAAATATACACTTTTCAACTGTGCTAAACTCAGTATCGAGATTGTACTTTCATAGAACAGTAACAAATGGAATGATAGATAGACCGTTTGTATTTGAAATGGGAGAAAACTGACTACTCATAACTAGCAGTTTGGAAGAATACTAGGGATTTTCAGTTTGTAGTCTGTGACAGACAGGGAAACTACGTAATTATGTACAGAAAAGCATTTAGGAATAAGTTATAACTTCAGATAAGTGAGTTAAAATTGATAGTTCATAAAAAAGAAGATAGATATTGACGACACAAGATACATAATTACGCAGTAAGTTCAGTAACTGTTATCAGAGTGAGACTAATTATTAACCTTTGGTATAAAAGGTTGGATTCTTTTGTCCAATGACAACTGTTTCACCCTACTTTGTATCCAGAACTGACCAGATGTCAAAATTAGAAGACTGGAAACAATTGGCTCCAGGTTTTTAGAAACATGCTCGAATATGAATACCTATTCTCATATCCTTCCTATGTGGAATTCCTATCACACGTACATATGAAACGGTGAGCAAAGTTTGTGGCAATTCCTGATGGATATCTGTCAACTTCCGACTGTTCGAGAGCACGGGAATAAGTCTGGCAGCCGGATAAGTACTTCCGACAGGAACTCCTAGAGTCTTAGCCATTGTAATAGCATATCTCCCATGGAAGTTAGTTGGAGACTAACTTTCCTGTCTTGTAGCAACAATTTTGATTACCAAAACTACCTCTATACTGACTTGTGAATTTATCTGTATAACTGTTTTCAGACAAACCTACCATGTAGTCAGTCTTCAGAGCAAGATTTTGGGCTGTTTCAAACAGCAACTCGACTGATCCCCGTTTGTCACTTAACAGAAACTAGTATAATTTAAATATGAAAGTAAAACTCTGCACAAAAGTGAATCAGTTATCATACTTCATAAAAGCACACGTAAAGGTAAGGGGGTGGAGAAATACAGTAAAACTATAATAAACGGATATCTATATAGGAATGGATAACCGGATGAAGAACAATGAGGATTTTATGGATTTGGAAGGTCACGATAAGCGACTAATTCTGAGCCATTTCACCAACTATTAATGCCAAGTAGCTGTGAGAAATCTCCTACGTGTCTCTAATCAAAAGTCAATCCATGGGATCGTGCTGTTTTCGTTTGACCCTTAACTCAGCTAACAGTGCTTGTTAAGAGAGGCAGTGGCTCTGAATGCATATTACATATAGTAGATATCTCAGTCAATGAAGCTTTACAACTACACCGACTGACTTTCCTTCTTACATCAGTGTAAAGCTTTTGATGTTTCTTTTTATATAGCGATACCAGAGAAACCTTGAATTCCGTTTTTACGCCACCGCTTCATCATTATCGACTAAAATCCGAAACACAAGGTGGAGTTATTTGTGTACACTGATATGACTGTGAATGATAAATTATGCCCGAAACTTTATCAGTAAGCATTACCCACATACGTGTGTGCCATATATAAAACTGATTACTCTACTAGAGTCATTCTAATGCTTCTTAAATCAGATACTACTCTTGCTTTGAAATATAAAGTAGTATATTAAAAGTATTTCAGCAATTGCTGGAAAGTTTATGTGTCAAAAGTATAAATCACCTCCTGTCTCAGGGTTAATGATGCTACCCAACAACCCGAATCCTAACAGGTTTAAAGATACAAAATTCACGGTCTCAATGATTTAATTTGGGTATATAGCGAACTAAGACTTCAGAATAAACCGATGTAAACACTCATGTCCTACATTGCTGGTATTAGATGGTTGGAGGCAATTGGTAGGAAATCTTGGTTTCGTGCTTGTTGGCACTCGTCAGCAAGCTTGAAGGAACTTATGTCCCTTCAGAGTAGTAACGTCTCTGACTTCAGCACTGGGTGATGCGAGTTCGAATCTCAGAGGGGACAAGACCTCCTTGAAGCTTGCAGACACACCATACTGACTAGTGAGTACCAGCAACCACGACACCTAGGTCAGGCAAAGCTTCCTGCCGATTACCTCCAACCATCTAATATCCACAATTCAGAGTGCACCGTGATGACGAGCCACCTAGCATAGTGGCCACATTGCAAACTTGACTGACAGAATTTAGTCTGCACCAAAACAAAGGACTAGACACACTACACTAGTTACTAATTAGTATCCAATCAAAGTAATTCCTACACTGTATATAACACTTAGTTACATTAAAGTAAACTACTTAGATACACTACTCACGTGCATAAACGAAGCAAGAAAGTTGTGTGAGTACCTTGATATGATTATGAGTGGCAATAAATTGTGCTCGAAACTTGGTCATCAGTAAATATTACTGTATAATACTGTGTGACTTTATCAAAATAAAATTTTATCCACAGTGAAATTATACTCTACCACAGTGCCCAAGTTTTATCCTTATACGTAGATACACTATTAAAGTATGTTAGGGCTGTTCCATGAACGGTGATTGCATTTTCGTCATTCGAATCCTGATCAGTCAGTCAAATTTTTCAAACTTATTTAACCAAACGGTATTGGAAGCTGTCCTAACGAATCCCAAAAGGAAGACGATTATCACCTTGGGCTTTACTGTTCGCTCCAACTGTGGTGAGAGCTGTCTGATAGCCAAAATTGGTAGACAGCAATTGGCGTCAATGTTTAAGTCCCAAATCTTGGTCATGAGAAAAACAAGAACAAAGACTTTGCGTGGGCAGATATGATTCGCAGATATGGTCTGACCTTCGAAGGAACAGCCACAAAGAGATGACGATTAACTTTCAGCGAGAAAACAACCAAGACGCTGTTTATCTATCAATAATTACGAATAATAAAGTAAATAAAAATATATAAATATCTCTTGATTTCCTCAATAAACGATCTGTTGTCCGGCCCTTGTCTTCTGTCGTTACATAACTACACAAGTTACATCTACCTTAAAGCTCAATCGAATATTTATACATAAAACTGCACAACACTGAAGAAACCACGTCTAACCAATATATTTCCTGTGAAGAAGTAAATAAAACACCCGTGAAATAAGCATTTTATTTTATATATTTGTTTGCCTATGAGTTAACTATGCGGTTTCAAAGTTGGATGAAAAATCTAATGATCAAAATGAATTACTGCAAACTAGTTGAAGATGAAATGATCAAACTTATTCCAGTAGTCCTGTACAGCCAATCTGTTCAACATCTTAACGATACACATAATCTGCTTTCAGATTCTCTGCAATTTCAACTTCCCATCGATCACCATTCTGCAATAACTTTTCTTTGTTATAAAGCAGCTCTTCGTGCGTTTCAGTAGAATATTCGAAATTCGGTCCCTGGAATCAAAACGGAAATAAATTTAAAAGAAAAAATAAATAGTCACACCACAAGAATTAAGAATATCCAAATTTTTAACAATTTAGCCAGCTTAGGTTTGAAAAAAGCTGTGGGCGGTTGCATTAGTTTGAAAAAAGCGACAAGAGTCGTTGATGAATTTTTGACAAGATTTAGGAGGGTTTACCTGGCACTTGCCATCTTGTGTTATCTTTCGTGTTGGTGAGACATCTGGTTAGTTAAATTATCCTACTGTACTGCTGGGACATGGCCAATGAAGTCTTAGATATCTCCACACAATGAATCAAGTGAAAGGTAGTAGTTGTAGGCCAGGTAAGAAATGTGAGTCATCTGATGAGTCATTACCCAATAATGTGGCTCGAACACTTATTACACACGCTGAACCTGTAACGCATCGTAATTCATGATTTAAGATTGATACTTAGTCATTTTCAAAGAGCACCAATGAAACTTCATACAAGTGATTGTGGTTTAACTAACAGAAGCTTATGGACCATCCACGTAAATATAATATCTTGGGTAATAAAGTGCTGACTGACGATATGGATTAAAAAACAACATGTGCATATGGTGATACATAACTACTGAGAAATAAACTTTAAAAGGAGTCAGTTCATGTAATATTTAACGCAAGTGTCAATCTAATTCTTGAAAAGAAACATTATCCTCCACTTAGTTATTTTGATGCCTAACCACCTGTAATAATACAATGAAGTGAAAATGACTCATTTTGAATTGACGTTAGTGCTAAGTGCACATAAGCGGAGAAAAAGTTAGCGGTGACCAAACCCACACTTGGCATCAATCCATGGAGTCTTCGACAGTTGGTGCAGGCCAGTCATGAAGGGAGATGCAGAGTGCCTGGTTGGGGACCTCGGGGTGATAAGAACCAATGACTGAAGACTATTGGTGATATGGCTCAAAATTGCTTATAGTGGTGCAGATGCATTCACTCATTGTAATCTATACCCATTAGGTTCTCATTTTCCTACCACATATTCCTGTTTATTATAATCACTTTTATTTTTTCACTCTGCCTTTGTGTATTACATGGAGTGAGGCAATCCGCGCAAGTTTCTGTGTTGGAACTTAGTCAAACAGACACGTGATAGAAACAACCAGAAGGAATTACATAGCAAAATTACCGATACATGTCCTTCAAACCATTAGTGATACATACCATAGATCACCTAGAGTTTTATCATTAAATGTGTATATTTGGAAGTGCACCTACAGGAATACTTAATTTACAGCATCGGAAGAGATCCATTTACTTACACATGGTAGTGTATTGACACAGATCGAACTGATCCAATGGCAGTTATAGAAACTTAGTAAGGTGGAATTTGAGTAAAATATTGTATGATTTAATAAACTGCATTTGATTTCGCAGTCAACACTGCAATGAGCAACGGAGACGTATTCCTAAATCACGTATGGGATTGTCTTGCATTCTTCACACTATATTCGATAGAAGCACTGCTTCACGACTTATTGTTTTTAGCAATTGAATATTTCAAGCAGCCGCATAAAATTATTTATCTGGCTGTTCGCCCAAGTTAGCATTATTTCTAACTTTGCTTACATTAACGTACATCCAAGTTTAGTGATGAAGTATTACGCAAAACTAAAAGACTTGGGTAATAAGTAATAATACATTACCCACTACTATATGGAACAGTTGTAATTACCTCGACGATTGCGTCCACAGGACAAGCCTCCTGACAGAAACCGCAGTAAATACACTTCGTCATATCAATATCGTATCTTGTCGTTCGTCTGCTCCCGTCAGCCCTTGGCTCTGCTTCTATTGTAATGGCTTGTGCAGGACATATAGCTTCACAGAGTTTGCATGCAATGCAGCGCTCTTCACCGCTAGGATATCGACGGAGAGCGTGTTCACCTCGAAATCTAGGACTCAAAGGCCCTTTCTCGAAAGGATAATTTAGAGTTGCGGGTTCCTTGAACACCATGCCAAGAGTAATTGATAGGCCTGCGTTTGCGAAAATGAATTAAAAACACCAACTAACCTTTGAGTATTTCTGAAAACAAGAGTCGCTTTGTTATCTGCTCAAGGGCAGTTTCCACCGTTTCATCGTTGTAAGGATTGCCAACCAACTTATATGACGCACTACATGTTCCCACGTGAAACCTAGCTGCAAACACCCTACCCAAAGTAGAGATCTGAAACGGACACCTGAAACCCAACAAGGTCATTGGTGGTTCCCGCAATAAACATACTCAATGCTCAATGTTTAAAGTCAATTGGAAAATGTTATTTTCACTACTATTTTGACTAGGAAGTCATTTCGTTTCGAAACATGGGAGCTTATCAAGAATGGAAAAACAGAAAGACGTAAGAAATACTTTTATGGGACACACTTTGGTAAGTAGTCAAAAATCTGAAGTCAGATTTATTGAATGGGATAGAAAGCTTGAAGCTCACGTTAATCCTTTACCATACAGTTTTTGTGCCTTTGATAATACTTGCTCAAAAGATCGACTTGTGGCACTGACACTACTTCTGGAGGCCAGTTCCAAGAGTTTGTTACTCAGTAGGAGAGTGGACACTCCCCGGCGATATAGTTACTCCTTGGTTTTAGGACCCTCCTTCTATGTCCTCTGAGGTGTTCCGACCTGGCGGAAGGGAAAGGGAAGGGTGGGCTAGGTTTATAGTTACTATTTGGATTTTGAAATCATGTAATGAGATCCTTTGCCTGACTATGTCATCACAAACTGATCATATCAAGAATCACATACTCTAGAGAGGGCCCGAAGTAAGTATAAGTCACTGACTGACTGGATTAGGCAACTCAGTTTCCACCTGACTGGAGATTCGCATAAAGAAGTGAACATATCTGTCGTGATTCCGGTAAACGCTCTGTGTATCGCCCATAAAGATCTGAAGCAAGGAGGTGCCAGCGCGCAACAGTGTGCTGTGGTTTTAAAGGTGTGACTTATTACGAGACGCAGACCCATATGAGTCTGAAATAATGCAAGTGTTATTCCCTCTAGTTCACATGAGCTGATAGTTGCACGTCCAATGCGCATGGTTGCGCATTTCTTCACGCTGGTCAGAAACATCAATTCTTTGCACCATTCTAACAATTTGCAGAGGTCTCACAACGTGGACGCGTCATTTTAAACCTTGAGTTCTCCCCGAATCTTTAAGTCATCTGAGCAGAAAACCCTAAGGGATTCGCAGAACACAAGCAATGCATTGATACAGAAGATAAATAAGTGGGAATCAAGTACGGCGCCTTGTGTTACTCCACTATGTACCACCGTCCAGGAAGAAGGTTTGAAGTCGACCCTGATCCTCTGTCTCTCATTGGCGAAGAATTCTCTAATCCATCTCATTTAGCCGCCTTTGATTCCAAGACTTTCCCATTTCCTTAGCAGTCCTGTGTCAGGTACTTTGTCGGAGGATTTGCTGAAGTATATGAAAACGATGACAATGGTTTTTCTGTTGTCTCTTGACCAAGATCCCCCCACTATTATAAGATTTATAAAGCATGAGAGGTTTCACCAAAAGCCATGCTGTGCATTGGACAGAAAGGTGTTTGTTTTCAGGCATGCTATGGTGGCCTTCATGATAATCCTTTCCAGTAGCTTGGCTAAGACGCTGGTGAGGCTAATTGGCCTGTAGATTCAAGGATAGTCTAGATTACTTCTTGTGAGTGTGACTTCTATGGCGTCTTTTCAGTGAGTGGGTAATACAGCATTTAGAAGGGGAAGTATAGGGACTCTTAAACATAGTATGCTATGGCTACTCAGACGTCGTAAGCAATTGAGAAATTCGCAGGGGACGAGCTACAAAGTGGAACCTACATCTTCTTTATAATTTGTAAGGTTTTATTTTTCTGTTGAATGATGAATACCCTCCCGTCTGTTTGATTGCGTACTCCCCGCCTCACTTGACCTCTGTCATGTTTTTGAAGGTAAGGGTTCACAAATAACACTGGCCTTCCACAATATTTCGAGTCGACAGTGAGTAATTTGAATTATTACTTTGATAGAAAAATTGGCTTCAAAATTGGTGAGACCGCTTTGTTCACATTTTGCCTTCTGTTTTGTTATAGTTGACTATAATCTATGTATTTCTGATTTTTGGTTATTTTTCGGACATTTGGACTCGAACGCACTGCCTAGTCCATTTTTTATTCATTATAATTTCCGTTTGCCAAACATGGAAACTAACTTTAAAAGCTACTTCTACGGAGGTGGATTCCTCAGTGACTACCAAGGCTAGATTACTAGGACTTGGTCGACATGTCCCGGAATATCAGTGTGCACAACTAGACAACTACTTTGACCGGTATAACATTAAGTCTGTGAAGGAGTGTGTTTTCATTTACCTCATGAGATCAGCAAGGAGGTGAGGGAACTTGTACTTCGACCCCTCAACAAGCTTCCACACACAGTACTCAAGTGGGAGTTGATAAAATGCCCCTCTGTTTTAGAGAACCAACGTATACGACAGTTGCTTCAATGGGGGAACATGGGAGATAGATCCCCATCACAGTTCCTGTGCCACCTGAAAAAGCTTCTAGGGGGCATCACTGTGGGAGAGGCTGCCCTGAAGAAGTGTTGGATGCAAGGCCTGCTAGTGTATGTGCAACAAGCACTAGACGCACAAAATCCTGATCCCCCCACGCATCGCTGATCGAATGTTGGAGAGGAAATGACTTACAGAAGAGCATCCAAACCATATGAGTGTAAGCGAATACCCAACAATCGCAGAACTTATAACCAACTTTAGATCACCAACGAAACAACTGGCAAAAATACAACTAACACAGGGCAAACGAGGTAGATCACCTAATAGATCACGTTTACAGTCAAAGTGTAGACCCACACATGCTAGATCGGTAGGCCAATTCTGTTGATACCACTGAAGGTTCGGAGCATAGTTAACAGAATGCACACAACCATGTGCCTGGCCTGAACCATCTCACAGTCAGCAGGGAAATGATTAACGCCTCCTGAGTCAGCGACTAATGAGAAGGGGTGCCCGGAGAGCCACCTATTCTATAATAATAATGACCATTTATATTTGGTATAAATGGGTAAGTTTACAAGAAATGCATACCATTTTTACAGGCACGATCAGTAGTGTTATAAATTGCAATCCTGAAGTATCATAAGTTAATACTTTTTCAAAAGTTTGAATTATTCAATTATTGTACAGGCAATCAGAACAGGTTCCTATAAATATTTAATTGTAAACCGTTTACTAAGGTCACCGTCAAAGCTGACAGACAACCCAAACATCGTTCCGTTTCCTGCTGATAGTTATGGTCAACCAGTGGACAACGTATATCTGGGTGAGTTCTATGCCACCACGTGATTGAACCCTATTTCAGGAAGATAAGAAAATTCTTCGCAGCTGCAAAATGGTATAAAATGCAATTGTGAACAACACATTATTGGAAGCATGTTTACAAGGTAAATACAAGAAGAAGAAGCTATATAGTACTTGAAATGATAGTACACATTTGCAATGTTTAAAGCTAACCATATTGGTCTAAGCATGGAAACCATGATGTTTTCGATGAAGATATAGCTTTGTTCAAACATTGGTGTTTTTGTGTTTTCAATTAAAGTAACTAGACTTTGGGCAAGCAACAAACATGAACAAAGAGCAAGTTTTAGCTTTAATGATGGCCTAGGTAGTTAACATAAAGTAGAGTATAATGGCGCGTAAATAAAAAGATTATTGTGAGGTAGGTAAGTGATATTTAATTGAGGAGTGAATTCAAAGATCTGGAAAATTAGAACCCGTAGGACAAGCTGGCCTGTGTGATGTCTCGCAAATTTCTGTAGGGCCCAATGGGTGGCATCTTGACAAGAAGGTGAACAAGGTTGTAGATGGAAGGAGCAAAAGCACTTTTTTATAATTTAGATCTGTACAACCGTTATTATTTATTTTCTTGAGGGTCCAGACTAATGTTTAATTCTCGAGCTGTCAAAAAATCCATATTGCTGTCCTACAGATCGCAGCGATTCACATTTGTGACTATCACCATATCTGCTGATCAGCATGCGCCACCCTGCCTCCTTTTTGATGGTAATCTCTGAGATTTTTCGCAATAACTGTAGTTGCAGCATTGCATTGCTTTGAGCCCGTCCCAATCATTACTGTACATTAATAGCTTTCATGACAAGCGCTTCCCATTAGGTTATCTGATACATCGATACCTGAGGACATTCTTAGCAGTAACACCTTTATACATGCATGCACGTATATAAGTACAAACGACTAGGAAATTGAGTTTACTTTAAGAAGCATAAAGTATAGAAGTAGTCAGTATTACAGCAACCAAGTTATGATCTATTTAGTAGATTTAAATGGATAGTGGAATAATTAGTGATAAAATTATGCAGAATGATCTTGGAGAAAACAGCTGGCTAACATAACCAGCTATGCTGAATTTTCATGACCGATTTTCATATGGTATGCGTTAGACATTGCAAAGTAACCCTTCAACTTATACAATGTTAAAAATACTGCGAAATGTTATAAAATTATACACTTAAGAAAAGTATATGGGAAAGATAGTTATTGACTGAGTGAAGTCACTTCGACACAAAAAAGAATTGTATTATAAACTGCGTATATATGTAAATATTAAAAGGTGTGGTTGCTAATATAATTATTTCCAGAGTGACTTATACTAACAAAACTTATTGAAGATTATAGAGAATAGAAAATCAGTAAATTAGTTAAACGTTCGCTGCGTAAGTAGTAGAGTCGAGTTATACGTATGTGGCTATACTGAAGACTTGACTGGCTTTCAATTTCCGTTCTACCAACAGTTGTGGTCTCTTAGACGTCTAATGTGTCTTTCTAGGCTCCGTTTGAACCCATCGGGGTTTTCGCAACGTCTAATTTCAGGTGGTAGTTGGTTCCAAAGAGTGCAACATGTAATGGTGAGAGAAAGCAGGACTTGACTTCTGTGATTAGAGTGCAGCACCGAAATACCTTTGGCCAACCCCCTATTTCGCTGTTTGGGGGACGAGGTTTGGCTTGCCATTTACGGGTTTGGTGTCTCGCATGCACCTGACCTTAGGGTAGACTTAATGCACGCTAGCTCAGTAGGCTGGAGCCAGGGTCACAGCCTCAGTAATAATAGTGCTCAACCTTTCACACTCTGGTATTTGTGCTGCAGACAGGCCGTTATCAGGTATGATATTCTGACCATAAATTGATCGTGATGCACGGGATTGGAGATGTACTGGAATGCAATACCAGCGACCGAAATTCCGTAGACACACAATCAACTGGAAAAAGGTTTCTCGACTTCTTGAGAAAGCACTTAATAAATAATCTTTTTTATTATGTTACAAGTTATTCTAATGTGTGTTGAGAAACGATAGTGACTTGAGCATAAAATACCACACTTCTCCACAATGATCTGCATCATCCATGACTTACACCAATTCTCAATATTATCAATATCCGACTGAAATTTTTGAAACAGATTTGTCACTCCTTGGGTGGTACTGTGGTAGACCACCTTCAAGAAGGCTCTGCCATGCTCTATAACATCACAGACGTCATTTAGGTATATAAGAATTAAGAGGGACCCTAGCACACTACCTTGAACTACGCCACTTGATACAAGGGTGGTACTAGAAAAAGTGTCGTTAATCTTAGCAGATTAGGACCGATCACATATAAATGAATTACATCACTGTAAGAGATTGCCAGATATACCGTAAGCCTTTAGTGTTTTCAGGAGTAAACTGTAACATACTTTATCGAATGTCTTCTTAAGACCAATAAGCATAATGAGCACAAAGAATTTCATGTCTGTAAGTCCATTTATAAAATCAAATAGTACCAAGTGGCAATTCATATATGATCTGGACTTTATAAAGCCATTCTGAGAAGGTGTTATGAGGTTTTCAGTCAACTAGAAGTCAGTGATTTTGGTACTGATTATCTTCTCAGGTATCCTTGACAAGACAGATGTTATATTGATCGGCCTGTAATTCCTCGCATCATATTTTGAGCCTGACTTAATTCTAGGGATAATAAATATCTGCTTTCATTTGGTAGGATAAACTCCATTCATAAGACACGTTAAAAATATTTGAAGCAAAATGAGAGGGAGATCTGAGCCACCATTTTTTAGGAAGGATGGGGGAATTGAGTCAGGTCCGGGAGTATTGCAGGATTTCAATGAACTTATTGCACTTTATATAACATCAACAGTCAAGCATATCTTTGGCAGTGTTTTGCCGGTTACAGGGTCAAAGTCGATGCATGCAGAAATATCGTGTGTGTATGAATTAGAAAAGTGCCTGTTAAAAAGTTCAGCTACACCTGCATCATCCTTAACAGCAACATTATCATGAAGAATATAAGGAATGTTACCTTTGGCATGGCATTCCGGAGGTCGTCGTACCAGACAGTGGCAGTGAGTTCGCATAGCACCATTTCAAGATTTCTTTCAAAGAAATAGTAAACAAGTTTTATTTTTATAAAATTTTATCCATAATGATATTATGTCGGCCTAATTTTCCCAAAATAATACATTCATCTTAACTGTACGGTGCTGCTTCTATTTTCCTTGACTTACGACGCTGGAACCCCAGTTGTTGTTCACCTTTTTAACTTATCAATGTGATTGGTATCTCTCAAGGCTATTTAAAGCACATTCATACACAAACGCTGCCAACCCTTTTCGCTGTTGATTTGAGACAGTAAAAACTCAGCATCAACAGCCTGTCTTCTTTAGTTGCTTTGCCACAGATTTGGTGGTACAGTATCGTGTTGTTGTTGTTGTTGATCAGAACAAAAGGCTCGTAAATTGAATGGGAGGGAAGTTCGTTATCGCAAACTACTAAATGCATTAGCGTTCGTGACAGGATCTTCAAAGACATATCACTAACCTTGAGGCTGAGGCCACGTCCCCCGTCTGAGTTCCAGTAAACATGTGGCCTATGTAAAAAGGATTCCCACCGATTTTCGCCAACCGGTCGACGTGCATTCGTAACTGTGTGCCCTACTTTCATCTGAAGCTCAGTTGTGCAGATTATTGGGAATTGTTGCCAAGGTGGCTGTAAAAAACCTAGACTAGCAGTAAAGAGCCACAACTTTGTCTTGCGCAATGTTCATAGCTCTGTGGTAAATTATCTGTTTTGGAAGCTACTTGCTAAGTGTTTGAAAGCTTGGCTTGGTAGAAATATTTGCATTTTGGTGCGAGCTTCACTCTTCCGATATACTGCATGGTTTACTGTTTCACCAGCATCCACTGGCTACAGTAATGCCGGGCTAAGAGGAACAAAAAGGCACGGTGAACTAACGATCCAAACTATCTTCGTGTACCACTGCCGTTTTCACCACTATTGCCCAGGTGGATTAGATTGTCATGAGTCGTTGGTGGCTAGGGAAATCGCCAGCAATTAAGAGACATCTGGGACAATTACCGATACATTCGACAGATAGCTTAATAACAAGAAAGCTCACAATGTGTTTTTATTCAGCGAATCGTGGTGTGTGATGATGTCGTCGGCATTGTTTCGGTCCAACTAAATCTGGCTATAGTTATGGCGAAGCTGACAAAGCTGCATCCGTTATGACCTCTGGATTTAGCTGTTAGACCAACTGCTCTGATACAGCGCTCCGAAGCCCAACATACTCCTGTCACCATGCTGTTTTAGTACTCATCAGACATGCGACAGGAGACACGATCTTGTATCTCCCTTTTTAAAGAGGAAGGATTGGCGGAGCACAGATGCTGTCAAAGGTGATAGAAAGCCTGCTGGATCACCACATAAGGGATAGAAAATAATATCCTACTCGAAACTCAACATGGCTGCAGTGAGGATCGGACCTGTGCCTTCCACCAGCTGAAAGCCCGGATTCATTCAGGGAACAGAACGTTCGCTCACTTATTGCCTCTAGACCTAATCAAAGGCAGAGACATTCAGTCTAGTCTTTCACAGGCAACTAAACAGTAGCGAGGATATTACCCCCACAAAACATGAAAATTACAATGCAAAACCAACGCGCGAAAACCTGCTGGGTACATTTCAAATTTCCCCGGCTATGGTACTCGTAAAATTGGGAAAGTTGACTTCGGGAAAGTCCTCAGGTTGTGATGACATCAGACCATCCGTCCTGAAGCAGTGTTCAGTAAGTTTCTGCCAACCCCTGAGTGATCTGTTTCAACACTCCATTGATGTAGGGAAACTTTCATGTGAATGGAAACGAGCCATCCTATCCCCTATCTTCAAGGGTGGTGACCGACAGAATGCGACCAGTTGCAGACCAGTTACGCTACTTCCAGAGATATCGAAGATATTGGAAAGTTTCATTGACGACCACATGAGAAAATACTTCGACGGGACTAACCTACTCCATGAAGCACAGCATGGTTTCAGGAGAGGAAGATCCTGTGTGACGAATCTTCTACTAGCTCGGAACGATTGGACACTATCCTGGGACGTAAAGGTACCAGTCCATGTGATCTTTCCCGACTTTGCGAAAGTATTCGACACAGTTCACCATGGTCTGCTCCTTCACAAAATAAGCAAGGCGGGTGTTTCTCGAGCACTTCTTGCATGGCTGTAAGGTCACTTAGACGAGAGAGAATTCTGCACCAAAGTCAACCGCATCCGATTATCCTAGGACAACTCGGCATCAGGGTTTCCTCAGGGTTCTATTTTAAGACCGTTGATGTTTTTGATTTATATCAACGACCTGCCCTGTCAACTGAACTACTTTGCGCTTCTTTATGCTGACGACGTAAAGATTTGGAGAGCAGCAAACTCATCGGAAGACTCAGACAGATTTCAGGCTGACCTGCAAACTCTGGGAGACTGGGCTCTGGCTAACGGAATGCCTTTCAACCTAAAGAAGTGCGAAGTAGTGCAATTTCATTCCGGCAGGTCACAGAGTGCAAATTACACCCTTGGTGGCCAGAACTTGAGTTGTGTGCCATCAGAGCGCGACCTAGGTCTTATTTTAACAGAAAAGCTAGACACCAGTGGAAATTACACGAGGGACGTCACCAAAGCTTACGCAACTTTACACCTTATGCATAGGCAGCTGGGAGCTCTTACTCCCGAACTATTCTTAAGGTTGTATAAGACATACGTGAGGTCACACCTTGAGGTGCATAATATCATTGCTCCTCCGCTACTCAAAATGGATAGTAACATTCTAGAGTGTCCAGAGACGAGCGACAAAATGGGTGATCGGCCTCCGCAACAAATCATACGAGGAAACACTGAGGAAATTAAGTCTTTTCACACTTAGTTACCGTAGTCACATGGGAGACCTCATCACCGTCTGTAAGATCTTAAATGAGCAGGCCCACCCAAATAAAAGCATCCTGCCATTAAGTGATTATAGGCTTCCACGAGGTAACCTGCTAAGTATAGCGCACCAGAGACCAAAGACTCGAGTGCGTTCACATTTCTTTTCGCTTCGAGTTTGCCGTCTCTGGAACGCTTTACCGGCGGCCGTCTGTGGAGACTTTTAAGCGGAAGCTGGGCAGTCATGCAGAAATGCATGGTTTGTGTCTCAATGGCTTGTCCTTTTAAAATTTGAAACCGCACTGTCAATGGATAAGCATACAAACTAAATCCCCATGACCCGTTCTGTCTTCTATCACTGTACCGACTACTCTATCTTTTCCTTAGGTCACCTTTATTATTTCACTTATCTCAACCTATATTATCTACACTACAACCCATTATTATTACTATTCTACTTTTATGACTACACCGATTGACCAACGGGAGTTAGGGCAAACTCCATTCATGGCAGCAACACAGTCCTAACATTCTGCATACTACAAACCACATTTTGACCAATCCCCGCACCACTCCTCTTGGAGTCTAACAGAGCTAAAGCAGCCGAGTGGCGGGACTTACTACGCATAAGTCCATCGAAGATCTGGGACCTCCACCTTAAAATGAAGAAGCGAACTTAAAGAAATCACTGGTTTACACTAGCTCGTAATCAGGATATTGGAAGTCATAACCTGGAAATTCCTAGAAGCAGAAACAGTCAATTCATTTCCATCTTCGATGAGAGGCTAGTAGAAGATGGGAGGATTTTGTGTGAAGTTTCCCCACGTATGCTTTACATGGAGAGTGCTATTCATAGATCCTTGCAATACCCTACCCTCGAGGAAATATTAAAAACCCTATGCCACCCCTGATTTTTATGAATTATCTGAAGAATAAGTGGAGTGCTCCGAAATTCCTTTACATCGATGATGTATACTTTCAGAGGGCCGTGAGATATGAGGAAGACTTGCCCAGGTAATACGAGAAACCAGCCAACCGAAAGGACCTGAAAACAACGACCGAGCTGACACTCAACGTAAATATATGTCGGGCTGTTCAACTACGCAACAGTAACGCAAATAGTTCCATACTGTTTATGTGAAACTAACCTCTTGTATACAGATACAAAACGTGATCTGGGCTACTCCTGATGTAAGTGCTAGATGCAAGTACCAACTAAGCGGGAGATGCAGCCAAAGCTTCTGTAGCTTTCTGCACCTTGAGCAGGTAGTTAGGTTCACTAACATCCACGCACTGATAAGAAAAATAAAACACAACAAACCTTGTAGAAACTATAGGTCAACTCCAAAATAAAACAAGGCGTTTCCTCTCACTATGTCCAGCAGAACCTCACTAGAATCCACCAAAGGTCTAGAACGTTTCCGAATTTAAATTACACAGGCCCCAAGAAATCATAAGTCCTATACAAACTCGTTATAGAAATATTGGATGAACACTGCTAGTGATCATGATAAATGCTACTCACCTTTTGCATACTAGAGTGACTCGAAATAAAAATATGCTGTCGTTTGGAAACATTTCTTAGTTGACATCAAAACTCAAACTCTATGTCGACCGCTTTCTTGAACGTTTTTAAAATTGTCTCTATATGTTCAGGAGTTCTCCAGCATCAGAGTCTGCCAGTGAACCCTGGGCTTGTAGCCATGTAGAAACTACAGAAAAAACAAGTTTGTTTTATATTCTGTTAACTAAAGTTAAAAACACTTTACAGGTGAAAATTTTAACACCAATGTTCAAAATGTCACTGAGCATAATAATAACCCTGAGAATCCACTCAATAATTCAGAAGAAGATATCAAAAAGAAATTGGAGAATGAAAAATTATGGTCACCAATGGATAAAAAAGAGACAATATCGCCTGCATGGGCATTTGGTTATAGCCATTCAGTTCCCCTTATTAACTTAAGCAATGATAAGTCGAGCGTCGTATTCTTTGCGTCTGCTCACTTGCTGGTCTTATATGATTTCAAAAATGAAAGACAGAGGATTTTGAGGGGACATGTGAGAATTCGTTTTGAATACATACTGATATAATTTTTTTGAAATAGTGCAATGAAATTACAAGCATAGCATGTAGTGGCGATAAGCGCTGGTTGGCTTCTGGTGATCGCGGCATTGACAGTGTTGTCATAATTTGGGATGGTAAAACTGGAGAAGCAGTACGTACAATGCTGAAACCTCACAAAAATGGCGTGGTATCCATCGCTCTTACCAAAGATGCTCGTTATTTGGCTACGTTAAGTGCTGATCCTTCTGATCAGAGTTTCGCTATTTGGAACTGGACAACTGGAAGTGATCTGCCACACTGCCAAGCAAAAATATGTGGGGAGAATTCCTTTCAGACAAAAATTACTTTCAATCCTGATGATTATTATCATCTCTGTACGAATGGTGATCAGCAAGTCATCTTTTATAACTGGGTACATATTAGTATTTTAATTTATTTGTCTTAGAAAAGTAAAGAAAAAGATATGGTGGTCTACGCGCCTTCGCTTAATGATGAAGATTTCAGACAGAAAATTGGCCAGTTCTCCTACACACAGTACATACCCGAGAAATATAACGCCATAACTGCAACTTCAACGGGTCTTTTGGTTGTGTGGGAAGCTGATAGGGAACCTGTTAAAGGTAAAACAAAAAATTATAACTAACCAGTAACTTTTTGTTTATTATTCGGGCAACATATACCATACTGCTATGAGTATCAGTCGATGAAATATACCTTGTGTAGGAAGCATAATAAGTGAATTCTTTCTTTATTGATGCAGAAATCTCCACCTCTAGCAAGCGATTTCTCTCCAATTACGGGATATTTTTACTCTTGCTGATTAGTTGTTTTCTTGCTATGTATGCAAAATGTTGAAATTCAAAAGTAGGCATGTGTTTCTTGCAATGTTTTACCCTTAAATGTTACACTGAAATAGAGTTGTCTGCACAGATCTTATCCTAGAGTAAGTTTGACAGAACGATATCTTAATGTACCTTATCAAATAATAAATGAGCTTGATTGTAAGAAAATCCCATAAGTTAACTAGTTTACCTTCAAATAAAAGTGAATCTCTGTCTTACATCCTGTAACTAGTTAGGGTAAAATAGCTAAATTTCAAACCAAAGAATATTTATATTCAGAAACGTAGTTTTCAGCAGTTATAATAATCCTCCGTATAGTCTCTGTAAGAACGAATAATCACTGCATATCTTTTTGATTGTTGATCAAAACGGTAGTTAGAAGGCATTACCTGCTGTCAGGTTCAGGGTGATCAAGAATGCTCTGAACCCGGGTGGAGACTCACCATTGCACCTCGGGGGGTTGAAACTCACGACGGACCCTAATCGGATGCGCTTGGGCGTGTAGTTCTTTTCAGTGGGGAGGCCTCAAGGTCCTCCCTTTATTTTTTGTGCGTCGGTGGCACAGCGGTTAGGACGCTTGCTGACCATGCACATGGTCCGGGGTTCGAACCCCTGCCGATGCACGCCTGTTACTAATGGGCTACCGACATCATATGCTGAAAATTCCATACCTGCACCAAAAATACGATGTGGAATCAAGTTTAATCAAAAAGTTTTTTTTAAACTTGGAGTTTAATATAGTTAGTGTAAAATCTAGTCACCGAAAAGTATTTTTACCGTGGATATGTATTCTTTTATGTGGTATTTACAGTTGATATGGCCATAATTAGCTATTTTTATCTCTCAATATGAGCTTCGAGGTTTTCTTCTGAATAGTAAAATCCCTCATATTTGTTAAAGGAAACTACTTCGACATCTTTTAGAAGATGGATTCATCTCAGTTTTCAAATGCAATAACTTTTAGCTACAAATTAATCCTAATAATCATTTTAAATCCGTTTAGAAAGTGTGAATTTAAAATCGGATCGTTTCTTATTTCATTTAACAGCCTATAATAGGTGAGAAGAACAAAGTTATGTTTTACTCTATGTATAAAACAAATAATTATGACAATATGCATTAGTTCAACTGTTTTTATTTTCCTTACTGACTTAGGGATGTACGGTTTTGCACAAAAGTGTATCTCTTCAAATTGTCACACTCCATAAAAGAATACATAGAGGTGGGAAAAAGATATAGAAAAAAAACTAGAGTAAACAAAAGTGTACGAGAGGGAGTACAGTTAATTGAAGAATAATGCAGATTTTTAGGAAATGGAAGGTGTTGAGGAGAGAATACATCTGCTCCGTCGTGAATTTTTTTGACCGATGTAAATAACGTTGTGCAGTAATGGATTCTTAGCTTCTCATCAATCCCAACCAGACACATCAAACCTACTTACGTGGCTCTAATTAGCAGTTAACAGCCTTATGGATTTGTGCCACGTTCTGGTCTAGCAACTCCTAACTCCTTTCTGACGTAATCTTAAATCTGCTACCATTACCTGTTGTGAAAGACCTTCGCTGAGAATGCGTAACAAGTCCCAGCTTCATCAATCGGCGCAGTTAGGCGACTATATCAAATGACTTGTCATTTTTACCTCATACTCATGGCCTGAGCCCATTAATAGTGACCACATTGCGCCAAATACTACCGGAGACTGTACAGAGGCATATTTCGCATTCAACAGCCATGTCTCACGGCCAAACAGAAGGACGGAGTTAATTACTAAACATTACATGTGTCCTTTGATAGGCAACCGATATTAGGTCTGCGTCAAAGATTATGTCATTTTGCAAGCTCAAAGGGAGTTTTTTATCTGTGCAAAGATTTTGTGAGCAGTCAGACCGTCAGAGCTTATTCAACTCTCAAAGTAAGTGAGATGGCGAACCATTTAATTGTGTGTGCACAAAATGAGAGCTGCTGTGGACCAGTCATGTACCATCATCTTACATTTGACAGAAGTGAATGGCATACCAGATATACTCAGATTGTTGATGATATTCAGAAGAATATGCACTTCGTCAATGTTTATACATGAAAGGATTATATGATCTGTATACTCTGAGTAAGTCTGAGTTTTCCATGGTACTGAGCCGGTGTCTGAAATATCAAAGTCAATGTGGATCGTATACATTTTAGTAACGATGATACTGGACATTCCTGAAGAACACTAGTTGTTGTTACCACCTCAAATCATAACTCTTCATAGATTATTACACAACTGAATTTTTCCTAGTTTATTGTCTTTGTTGGTTTAGGATATTTTCTCTGCACTCTGTTCGTAATAAAACATTGCAACAACACCTCTAGGTCGACTGAATTAAATGAATTTTTTAGGTCAAGATATATGGTTAGTGTTCAACTCCAATAAGTATGCTTTTGTTTCAAAACATGTCTTAGGGTGAGGATCTGACCAATGCAGGCTCTTTCAAGCCTGAAACCTGTCTGGTTTACTCGGGTTGGTTGGTCCTACTTTTCCCTTGTACGACAATAAGCTTTCCGGTCTTAGGTATTATGTTGGTCAAGCTGATAGGCTTGTAACTATAACAAAAAGATTTGTATCACTTCTTATAAACTAGGATGATCAACGAATTAGAGTGCTGTCTCTAAGTAGGTAAAGTTTCCATTTCTATAAAGGTAGTTGACACCCTCATGCATCTTTACGTTTGAGCATCTACACACCTAATATTAAACTTATCTGGTATTTTAGGCCATTGTCAATGTTAATGCAGTTGTGAAAAAGAGTATTCATCTAGCAAATTAAGGTGTCAGAGACATAAAAGTATCGGTTTTCTTTAGTAGTAATAATTCAATCGTTCTTTACTATTAAGGAACAGTTGTGGTACCTTCAGTAGATTTATCACCGCCATCTTGTGTAGTAGGGTTCAAAATTCCAAATATTAGTAGTTTCTTATTTCTTTCAGTCATGAGCTATTTAAAAAATAACTTTATACATGTGGCCATAAATCACACCTCTGCAGTTGGAGCAAAGGTGGAACCACCAATTCGAAGGATAGAAGCAAAACGCCTACACCTATAAGTTACAAACCCACTAAAAGCCTTACGGTAGGATATCGCATCTTAAACTTCATAATAATAATAACATCAACTTGAGGGTGGAAATTTCTAGTAACATATCGCTTGGCACCACATCTCAGAAGTTAAAAAGGTTGGCTTTTGCCTTTTTACTGGATGGAAAGCATCTAAATACGAGTTACATAAAACAGTTTTGTACAAAGTTGATACGAGTTGATCACGGATTGATATCAGTTAGAGAACCATTGAAAAACAGGGACTACTGGACAGCTGCTTCATCCTAGTTTGGGAATCATCGGCAGTACGTACTCTTAAAAACAAAACTAAACCTTACAAACCAAACTATAGAAAATTAATCTGATGCTCGCTAGTGACTTGCTACAGGATGGAGTTTCCTGGAGTTCTAGTGAGAAGTCGTGACCAGTGAGGTCCAGTTAGATGTCACGTGTGTGGATGGATGTCCCACCTACGACAATGGTTCGGGTCGCGTTAAATCACGAATTGGTAGAAGTTGGAATTCATGAGCCACTGAATCAAGTCCCAGTGCCTGAATGGTATACGAGCTTGCCTTGTAACCAGAAGGTCCTGGGTTCGAATCATGGCGGTGGGTGCGTACTGCCGATGATTCCCAAACTAGGATGAAACAGCAGCTGTCCAGTACTCCCTGTTTTTCAAAGGTTCTCTAACTGATATCAATCCGTGATCAACTCGTAAAAACAAAACTAGCCCTTACAAACCAAACTATAGACAGAGTTAATAGTTTTTTCTTCTTTGGTAGATCCTTTTTAACAGCCATAGATTAGATGTGCTAAAAGCCTTTTTTTAATCATTTACGTTCTCAGTGGAACATAGGGCATCAAGCTAGAGGCTTGAAGTTTCGGTAGCAGTGATGTTTATTTTTAGGGGATGGAGTTGCTAGCCTCATGCCCAACCTTCCCTCTTTACCAGTTTTACCACTGGCTTAGCGAGGTAGAGGAGTGCGTCGGCCGAGGATCGAACCCCGGACCACGTGAGGCGTGTTTGGCGAGCATTCTACCGTTGTGCCACAGACGCACATGCTAAAAGCCTAACTCATTAAAAAAGAGACCTTCTGCCTCAGACTGTTATAGTTTACGCACCAATGAACTTAAAAGTAGTCATTGCGTATGAACAGTCCTTTTTATGTCTCTAACATGCTAAGTTAAATGCTTCTCAGAATTCGTGAAAATATCAGAATAACTTTTCAAAGATTATTACTCACCGAGTAAGTACCTGTATATGCATAAGACTGTGATATATACTTCATTCGTGCGGGGTTTAAGGTGTCATCTAACTGTCCAAATATTCATCGTCGAACTGGTAAGTATAAGTGTATTTTGCCCAACAACTGTGCAAAGTGACTTTCAGTATTTTCAATTGCAAGTTTTTCTTTATTGTGCCAAATGCTCTATATTAATTGTTCATCTCGTTAGGTTTTGAGTATTTATTCTTGGCTGGCAAATGTTCAAATCTTTATCTACTAATTTTTGTCTTATGAACTATGAGCATTTATGAACGGTAGAATTAAAATATCTTTCCCTGTACTGTAAATTTTTCTGTATCAACTCAGGTGGGAAAAGTTAGTCAGTAATTTATTCGTTGTTCATTACATACTGCCAGTTTTTTCTACCTGGCTAGCAATTATATTAAGGGAACAATCGAAACGGTTTCGTCTAGTTAAAATTTTCTGAAGTGTAACACCATATTTTCAATGAAATAATTAACTTTTTAAGTTTTCTCACTGACCACCTGATTGACTAGCTGAGTTTCAATGTAAAACTCTGCACAGATGTACAGAAGTTCAAGTTGCCGTGCTCTGTGCAGCACTCAAAGGTAAATAAAAAGGGTCTGAAAAGAACTATAATAAGCAGAAATGTGCGAGAGAAAGAATACTAACATGGAAAGACATCAGGGTTTAATGAATGACAACTAGTGAATGCATCTATGCTATTAAGCCATTTCACTAAACGTCTTCAGCGATTGACGATCCCAGCCGGGAGGTCCACACCTTATTTTGATTGGACACTAGTAACTAGTGTGACGTGTCTAGTCCTTTCTTTGGTGCAGACTGAATTCTATCAATCAGGTTTGTAATGTGGCCACCATTCTAGGTAGCTCGCCATCACGGTGCACATTGGTTTGATGATATTAGATGGTTGGAGGCAATCGGCAGGAAGCCCTGCTGGGACCTAGGTTTCGTGCTAGTTGGCACTCGTCAGCAAGGCATATCTGCAACCACCTTGAAGGAACTCATGTCCCTTCTGAGATTCGAACCTGCGTCACCCAGTGCTGCAGTCAGGTCCACACCTTCCTACAAATGGCTGGCTGAAATCAACTGTTAAAGGCTTCACATATTTTATTCCAGGTTTGTGTTTGACCATCTTTAATTGTTTTCCACCGTATTCTTATGTCACCTAACATTACTGAAAAGTCTTTAAATTATTACCAAGTTCTAGTATTTTTTAAAATTTAATTTTTTCTTGCCCTTTGCCATAAACTAGTTTATGCATATGACGAGTTAACTGAAACTAATCAGTACCAGCTGAAAAGTAATGTTCCGCGTTGAAGTTCATGTTTGTTACGATTTTCTGCGTCTAAACCTGAAATAGGCGTTTTTGTTTGTTTTGATGTTTATTTAAAAAGTTTGTAACTTTTCTCTCTGTGAGACCAACGTGATGTACCAGGCCGCGTGTAAGGATAAATACTCACTGGCGGTGGTGCTTCAAATCGCAGTTTCCCATTTATTTTACAAGTTTCGTTCCAATTTAGTTTGTTTTCAAAATATAAAAATACAAATTCACTGGGTAAAATACTACAAAAATAATTTAAACCTTGTTTATTTTGCTGTTAACAGGAGATAATTCAGAAACACCTTATAAACGGGCTACAAAAGTGATACCATTACACGATAAGGCGATTACCTTTCTGACAATAACAACATGGTAAAGCGTTTTGGTTTATTTTCTTATACAACTTTTCTTGCTTTGCGATCATAACTTAGTGTAAAATAGAAAATTTTTTATTGGGAATAAAATGACCTTATTGTCAAAGAGGTCGGTTCACTGGTAGAATACCCAGTAACCACTCACATGGCTCGGGGTTCGAATCCTGCCTGATGCACTCCTAAACCTCACTTAGCTGGCAGTAAGTCTGGTAAGGAGGGAAGGTTGGGCTTAGGGCTAGCAACTTCACCTTGTTAGAAAAAGATAACTGCTGCTGAAACTTCAAAACCCAAGCTTGAAGGTCCATGTCCCACTCGGAACGCAAAGGGATAAAATAAATAATATGCAGTATTGTCAAAGAACATGTTCATGCCAGGTATTTGGCTCATTTAAACGTTCTGATGCCTTCCGAAACGAATGTATAATTGAAGTATTTTAGTAGTTTTGAACATATTTAGGCTCTTTCACTCTATATTCAAAAAATTTAGTTGACACTTTCAAGAAGTCAGACTGATTGCGACAAAAAATTCCTTCCCAGATGTGATCACGAACTGAATTAAGTCAGAGAACCATTGAAAACCAACAGAGACTAATGGACAGGCGTTTTGTCCTTGTTCGGGGCTTTTCAGCAGAACGCACTGATTTTCTGTGGTTCCCTACTAACTGGCAATCGATCAAATCCCTGAAAAGGAACACTCAAATGAAACATAGAGGAAAGCAATACATTTCTTCATTCAACCAGTTTTACTGTTAGATCTTTTATGGTTTGTACGCTTATATGCATTCTGTGCCTACTGATCGACCGTCGATTACTTTATGAGATGAGAGTTAAGCGAAAACATGTGTGCTGTAAAACTGTTCGAAATCTAACACTATTCATTACAAGCATATATGTGTATATATGTATCGCTTATGGGTCTGACCCAAATAAGAGAAACGAATTTCCAGTATAGGTTTGTAGGGATTTGATTGATTGGTTACAGGATTTCATCATTAGCTGACATCAGTTAGAGAACCACTGGAAAACGTGGGAGTACTGGACAGCTGTTTCGTCCTAGTTTGCGACCGCTGGGGTTCGAACCAAGGACTTTCTGGTTACAAGGCTAGCGAGCTCGTAGACCATTAAGCCACTGGTACCCAATCCAATGCCAATTCACGACATAGCGCGACCACTAGCCAATGTCTTCGGAGCGTATTTGTACTCACACCTGATCTGCTGTACCCTACTGGTCACTACTTCCCACTAGAAGCCCAGGCAACCTACCTACCTACCTGAATAGGACCAGTCGCTAGTGAGCAACGAATTTACTGCTTGGATCACCTCACCTGAGATGGGTACCAACTAATCATTTAGATCAACAGAATATTTCGCATTGGATTAGTCACAGCTGATATGGAATTCATACTTCCATATCTATCATGCCATAGATTTAAAATACTTGTATTACTAATAGTAGTAATTTGAAGCTGTTATTCTTAAGTAACTGATACGCTAAATGTATCTCACATATTTAAGAAGTGAATTTAACAAAAAAATATATACTCACCGATGTTCTCTGATAAATAAAGTAATAATTACAACTTTACTTCTTTTTCCTATTTTATCGTTTTAAATCAGTTATCCAGCTGGAAAGTGTATTGTCACAGGTGATTCTAGTGGACAAGTGAAATTCTTCGACTGTAACTTTATGCTGTTATTCTGGTATCAAGATATTAAATGTGGACCGATCAACTGTGTTAGTTTTGCTACAACAAGCCTTTTCGATGAGTAAGTAAAAAGAAATATGATTAAAAAGAAATAATTAAAGGTTGGAGAGTTTTTGAATTTTTCAAATTATCAGACATTTAAAAGTACCGTTTGATTGTTGTTATTATTCCCTTGAGTTCCTATGAAACACAGAGCTTCAGCAGTACATCTCCACTTCACTTTGTCCTCTGTAGTCACTTTTAGCTGTCTGTACGACTGACCATAAGCTTTCATCTCATTCTCATGCGATTTCCTCCACATCACTGTCGAGCCAATGCCTAAATCATCATTCCCCACTTGAGGGTCTGACATGTGGTCTCGCTCAATGGTCTTCTCAGTGTGTGTCCAATCCATCCCATTTTCCTTCTGCACAAATGTCGGGTGATAGGGTCTTGGTTTGCTAGTTGCCACAGCTGTTTGTTCCTAATCGTTTCTCGCAGACCATCTGGTCTGCAGTATGGAGACAGCAAAGGTACCTGTCGATGAAGTCTACAGCGGCCTTCTGGAAGTGCTTTCGGTGATGCACTAAGTCTCCAAACCATATGGAAGCGCTGACTTAACGCTACTGTATAAAGTACTATGAAGGAAAATTATTCTTAGTAATTCTGAATTGACAATAAGGTACCATTCAGTCACCTAGTGCACATGAGGAGTCCTGATGACTTACGTTAAACAAAGACACGGTTAAAGCATATTTAGAGTGATATCCACAAGGACCATATGTATTATTGATATAAGTATGAAACTTGGGCACTGTGGTAGAGTATAACTCCATAATGGATAAGATTTTATTTTGAGCACAAACTATTGCTCATAATCCTTGAATATGAGCAATAGTTTGTGCTCGAAACGTTATCAGTTAATATAACTGTACAACACTGTGTAATTTATCAAAATAAAATCCTATCCATTATGGAGATATCCAGAAGGACTTTGATTTCGACTCCGCTTTAATAATAATATAAATTTGCTTTATTCCAAAATAGTACTTGTGATACAGAATGGAATTCTCAGCATTTTTACTACAGTATTGCATCCAGTTAGTACATTATCAATAAATAGAATTCTACATAGATTAAGGAAATCTCAGTTCATTATGAAAACAACATATTGGCATGTCGGTAGCAAAGCCAAAGTTGAACAGTGTTTGAAGGTGTTACAAAAGTAGGTGCTATCATATTTACTGGCGGAAGCGAGAGAAAAAAAACAAAGCAGCACATAACAGAAGAAAAAAAGAAAGAGAAAAGGAAAAGAAAGAGAAAAGGAAAAGAAAGAAAGAAAACGTTGTACCTGTAAATGATATGAGTTGGAAAGACGAGATCCAGTTGTTCTACTGACTATTTAATGAATTATAGGTGTCACGCCTAATGCGTTCTTTATCGCACAGAACACGAGCTAAGTTGGGTATGGTTGAGTTTTTGTACTTGCTGGTGCCCGCATACAGTTTTCTATATAGGCTACTGGTTTTACCTGATGAGATACAAGGGGAGAGTTGTGAGTGAAGAGGGTGGTGTGAGTTAGATAAAATGGATTTGGCCCATTTTTCACATGAGTCCATGTGCCTGTCAACCAGAATATTAACAAGTTGGTTAAGTGGCACGTTGCTTACTCTGCTAACAACCTTTAACATCCTGCGTAATATGTTATAGTCTTTCTTCAGTAGCCCGGGAAAAACTAAGCGTCAACAATAGAGAGTAATAGACAGAATGTGACAGTTAACGAATTGTGGGAGTAAGAGTTGGGTTATTCCAGAATGTCTTAACTTCTTGATGTAGAAAGTAAGACGGAATACTTTCTTAGAAATCGTCAAGATATGAGACGACCAGGAGAGATCAGCAGATAGAATGACGCCAAGATATTTGATTTCCGACTTGGTTTCTATTTCAGCGCCATCTATGTTGCATACCTCGTGAGAGCCAACCAGTTTGTTTAGGTCGGATTTATGCCTAAAGGTGAAATTGACCGTTTGGCATTTGGAGGGGTTTAGGGTAAGACCGTTTTCCTTGGACCACTGGCTGATTTCTGATAAGAAGCCAGTTTAGTTTAGAGCAGTCACTTTGACATTTGTCAGGCAAAGATACAGTCAGGTCTTCAGCATATTTGACAAAATTAATGTCATTTGAAGATGGTAAGTCATGTAGAAGGAAAGAAAAGAGAAGTGGGGAGAGTACAGCACCTTGGGGGACACCAGCTTCAGTGAGCGCAGCAGAGGAGGATTTGCCTTTATATACGGTGTACTGCATTCTGTTAGAGATGTAGGAATGCGACCAGTTTCAGAACACTGAATTTTGTTCCAGCTTTGGACATAAGACCGTTCACTATCTTAGTATCAATCTGAAGATAACTATGAAGGCAGTTCAAAGCGTTTATTTCATTGGCGGTGGACTTTCGGGAGTACCAAATTTAATATGTAATCTAGTTCTCCTTATGTTCCATAATTTCCTCATATAAAGACAGTATAGTTCCACAATATTATTATTCCTTTGGATTCTGCTTTTAACAGCAAATCTGCATTTCATTCTGTTTTCTAAAGTCGTCTTCAGATGGCTCCACAACTGCTCATAGGCTTTCACCTCCCTTTCACACGATCTCCTCTGTGTTATCTTTGCACGCAAGCTCAACTCGTTTTCCATTCGGGTCCCACTCGAGAGCTTGGTCTTCTCTGCGTATGTCTGATCCATCCATCTCCGTTTCTTTCATCAGATTTGTTAAGCGACTGATTCCTTGTCGGTTCTTTGCCAGAGTTCTTTGTTACTAGTCGTCCCCGACCACCTGATTCTCAATGTGAAGCGAAGGCAGCTAATGATGAAAGCATGCATTAGCCAGTTGGAAATATCTTTGGTGACGTGCATGCTAAGTCTTTGAACTGAAGAGAAACATTGACTGACTTGACACTAATGTTGAAGATTCGGATATTGTTCCCTAATGCTGAGTGAAGCAGATTCCCAAACTGATTTCAGAGGTCTATCTTGGTTTCCTGGTCCTGACCACCTTTGAAATCTTCACCTGTTCCACCTGCTGGTAGTTGAAGTGATGATGCCTAGGTAAGTGAAATAAGTGACTTCTTCAAAATTTCTCTGCAATAAAGACAGTATATATAATTGAGAAAGTCTTCATCGAACATTTTATTAATTCGTTTCACAGAGATATTCACAATTATCGGTAATTGTTGTTCATAGTTAAAATTGAAATTTGTTTATTTTTATCCAATTTTAAGCAAGTTTAATTTGTTTTTAATGAATCAAAACAGTCATCTTTGTTTGATTGAACTTGTTCGTTTTACGCATTTGTTTGCTTTTTGATAAAAAAAATACGTATTCCCTATTAAAAGCTAATAAACATCATTCGAAACATTTGTAAAAATCCTTTTTTGTAGACATTAGGTTGTGATGAGATTTTACGTTAATCATGCTGTGTTCCGAGTGGAACATAGGACTTCATGCTTCAAGCTCTGAAGTTTCTCTATCAATTGTGTTGTTTGTACTGGATGAAGTTTCTAGCATCATGCCCAGCCTTTCCTCTTTATCGGGCTTACTGCCAGGTGGGCAAGGCTTAGAAGTGTGTCGTCCCAGGTTCCAAACTTGAGCGGCTGACGAAAATCCTACCCGTGGATCCCTAATGCAAAGTTCAAGTTCATAAGTGAGATTGATAGCAGGCGTAGTTATTTTATTTATTTATACGCAGCAAAAACTTGGTACAATATGGCACCAAGAAAGATGCGCCAATAATAATAAAACAACATAGATTAAAAGTAAAAATACAAGTAGAAAACGGATAAAGAACTTCATCTGGAAGGAAAACAGTCATGTTTAACAAGTTCAAAGAGTATTCGTTAACTATCATCAGGAAGGGAAGAAAGAAGGAAATTGCAACAAGTTCGTCATTGATTACGATTCTTGGCCATATCCGATAACGTTTCGAGCCATCGATTCAAGCTATCTCGCGGACCCCAACCAGGGAGTCGTGACACACCAACCGATGCTAATCTAGCACAAAAATCCTTCATCCCACGACGCCACGTCATGGACTGACCACCCCTCCGTCTTTTCCATCCTGTCCCAAGGCTAGCGAACAGAGACCTGTACGGAAGCCTCTGGGATGACATTCGCAGCACATATCCAAGCCACCGGAGCCGGTGTTTCCGGATGACGACACTCAATGAGTGGTGATCTCCACTGTGTTCAAACACACGCCGGCGAACCTCCAAATTACTAACGCGATGATGCCATCGAACGCAAGCAGTCCTGCGGAGACAGCGGTGATCGAACACGCAGAGTCTCCTCACATCCTCAGCTCGGAGAGGCCAGGTTTCACAGGCGTAGAGCAAGACACCCTGCACCGAAGCATTGTATACCCGACCTTTGACAGCCAGGCTAACGTCGCGACGGCGCCAGAGGTGGCTCAAGTTGATGTATGCCACCCTAGCCTTCATTATACGGTTGGAAATCTTATCCGTCACTACTCTGCCAGCACTCACACAACTACCCAAATACACAAACTTATCAACAACTTCAAGCTGTTTACCCGCAAGAGTGAGTGCAGGTACAGGCTCCTGCCAATCTTGTAACAGTACTTTGCATTTAGATGGTGTGTAGTAATAATATTTGAGCTCATTCACTGCTTTGTAAGCGAATCGCTGATACTTTTTATTGAATTTATTCTACTTAAGTTGGCTCATGGAAAATTTCATATTTGATTTACTTAAATTTGATCAACACAAGTGATAACTCTCAGTTAGTGGCTCGTTCTCAAACATCTACATACAGTTGATCAGGAGTTCAATCCGTGCTCTACCTATCAAAGTTTGAGCATGCAGGCTGTAAGTATCACTAGCACTCACACTATGTGTGGATGAAAATACAAGGGTTTGTTAACAGCTTACAAAACTTGTTATGTTACTTATGATAATAATAATAATACTGAGTGACGATTTTATTAACTGGTAATATTGAAAAATAGTAATGTTGTCCTTTTAGAATATATTCTGGTTCTTTTAATTCCACTTATCAGTTTTTGACGTTATATCTGTACATAAAATTTATCCTGGTCGCATTCTGAGTGTTTAAATTTAATTATTTAAATACCCATAAGTTTTTAACTGCGAAGAAGCATTAATACACCTTCTAATAAGGGTGAAGCATTGACTTTAATCCGTAATTTGTTTGTCCGTTTGTCTCTCAGTCGGACTTTTAAACCATAGACGGATTGTAAAGTTGTCTGTTGACAAGTCGTTTTTCCCTTCATTAAATTACGATATACTACAGGTAAAGACCCATATACGTTTCCTCTGAGTGCGTCGGTGGCACAGCGGTTAGGACTCTCGCTGACTATGTACATGGTCGGGGGTTCGGTACCAAGCCACCGACGCACTCCTCTACTCGTTAAGCCAGTAATAAGACTGGTAAGGAGGGAAAGGTGGGGCATGAGGCCAACAACCCCATCCTGTAAAAATACACTCTGCTACAGAAACTTCAAGCCTCTAGCTTGAAGCCTCCTATGTTCCACAGGGGACGTGAAGGAATAGAAAAAACTTTTTCCATGAACGATGACTGTTAATATTCAGATAGCGTTTTTGTAAATAAGTATGATTTGATTATCATTGTGAACATTTTTCTCATATTCAAGCAGTGTTTGATATTATCTATTATTACTTGTGATTTCCCGCCTATATTTACATACAGAATTGATCTGCCTTATTTTGACATATAAGCCCCTTGAACGTGTGCCTTAGTATTACCATGATTTGGAGTTTCTTGTCCAGTAGCGGTTAACAGTACAACCCAGCCATTCACATAAAGTTATTAATTATGGTTATAATTCATTGGCTGAGTAGTCAATGAGCTTGGCTTGGAAACCTGAATTTCCTGGGCTCGACCCCTATTGAGGTTGTGCTTACACACTACTGAAAATTCCCAACCTAGGAAAAGGTGGTTGTCCAGTATTCCCTGGTGGTTTTCGGTGTTTCTCTAGCCTGATATTAATTCGTGATCAAACTTGAGATGGATCAAATCCCTACAAACTAACTTTTGAAATTCATAGTAATATTCAGTCAAGAGTTTAACTAGCCGACATGTTAAAATGGAGCTGATGATTTTATTTCGGGAATATCATTTTGTTGAAATAACAAGTATCAGTATAAATACTATGAAGTCATTCAGGTTGAGCAACACAGATGGTCATCGTGGCTGAAAAGCCTAGTGGACAACTCTTCAGCTTTTAAAGTGGTAGATACTTGACTCGAATCTCAGTGCCAGCATCATTCCTCATTGAGGATTAGGCATATCCAGTTAATGAGTCTCAAACAGGTCGAAAGGCACCTCAATGAACAAGTGACTTCAAGTAATAGATTTTCCAGTTACAAACTATTTGCTATTTGCAAAGATTCTAACTAACGGTACTTTAACTCCTAATAATATCACCTTATTGAGTTATAAATAATGCATTTTATTGGCTTTTAATGTCAGTGTTCGTTCACCAGTCTATATTTACAGTCAAAAAAGAGCTGGTATTTAGGCAATAATTCCAAACGATCATAAGGCGCTTAAGACGTAAACTAGCTAGGAAGACTTCCAGAATCACTTTGATTCCTTTTTCTTGTCACAGAAGTGAATTACTTCATTCTCAGCTAATTAACCCTTTGATATTAGAAGGTTGGGAGCAATCGGCAGGAAGTCCAGCATGACCTAGGTTTCGCGCTAGTTGGTGCTCACCAGTCAGTCAGCAAAGAGTATCTGTAACCTTGAACGAACTCATAACCCTTCCGAGATTTGAATGGCTGAGTGGTAATGTCTCTGACTGCAGCACTGGCTGGTGACGCAGGTTCGAATCTCAGAAGGGACATGAATTCCTTCAAGGTTGCAGATTCGCCTTGCTGACTGACTAGTGAGTGCCAACCAGCACGAAACCTAGGTCCTAGGCTTCCTGGGGCCGACTGCCTCCAACCATCTAATACCAACAATTTAAAGTGCACTGCATCGTGAAAGCGAGCCTTCTAGAATGATGGCCACATCGCAAACTTGACTGGTAGAATTCAGTCTGCACCAAAGATAGGACTAGACGCATCACACTAGTTACTGACTAGTGTCCAATCAAAGTAATTATCCCTTTTTTGACAAGTGTACGGACAGGAATCCAATAAAGGGATAAAAATCGTCTCATTTTCTCTTGATGAAATTCTTTTCCTGTAATCCGTGCGACTTTCGGCATTTAAAACTGATTTACAGAATATATTTCACTTCTATTTGAAAAATTCCAAGGTGCCTTCAAATATATAGTTGGAATTTACAGTCATTAATTATACAAGTTACGTGTCATAATGAACTTCTAATGAAAATTTGACTATTTGGGAACAGGGTATTACTACAAGTGACAAAATTATCCAAAGTGTCAAGTCACTTATTTACAAAATGTACAACCTGATGTACAATATAAACAAATTTTCCCTTACATAATAAAATTATTAAACTAACAGTTTGTGGTTGGGCTTGAAAGCATAAGTAGTGTGAAGACTGTGTGTATAATGATTTATAAACTATGTATTGAAGACTATTCAGCTAGATCAAGGTGATCTTGACAACAAACGATTATTTCGCTCCATTGAAGTCAGTATATCTGGATTAATTAAGTATAGAGGTTTGAACAATTAAGAAGTTAATGTCTACGTTAATCCCTTTCAAATAACAAGCATGAGTTTATGTGAACTACTTAAATTAGTCAGTAGTATTGATTGTATCGTGATAATGAACTACAAACTATTGTTTAATAATGTTCTCCTTACCAGTAATAGCTATCAGGTTCAAAATTAATTGACCAGTCGTCAGATACATACCTTTTGTCATACATATATAATATAGAGAGGAGACCAGTAGTTCATAGAAGGGTCTCTTTTCGGTGAATTCATTTTCACAGCTGTATGTGGTTATTTTGTATGTGTGTGTACGTTAAATTTGTCAAACGAAAATACAGTTGGGTACCAATCAATCGGAAAAGAAACCTAATTAGATTTCTTGCTACCTAGCGTCCGACGCATCTACAGCTCTGATACCCCGGACAAAGAACTACACTTCCTGAAAGAAATCTCCATGCAAAACGGATATCTACGAAGATTCGTAGAAAAAAACATCAAACAGAAAATCCAAAAGCAAGAGATACCATCTGTGCCAAAAAAGATACTTTATATGAACCTCCACTTCAAAGATGACCTACTAAGTGACGTCCTTAAGAGGCGAATTTCCACTTTTGTAAGAAGAACTTTATTCGCAGCAACACTGAGAGTAGTGTTATCCAGTGGTCCGCTGATCTGCAGAAGCCCAAAGGAAAAGATCTCGTACCTGACCACTTCTGTGTGTATATATCGGCTCACCTGTTACTGTGGAGCCAAGTGCATTGGTCGTTCGTCGAGCATCCTGTTAAAAAGGGTCAAAGAACAATATCCAGCGTAGTTGCTGAAAAGAAGTAGTGACCATATAAGGAGTGCAATAATCGAACATCTCGTTCCCACTGGTTATTCCATCTCAACAAACGCCTCTTTTAAAGTAATCTACAAAGTAAAGAAGAACTTGCCAATGAGAATACGTTTCCGCCTTCTTTGCATTGCAGAAGCCCTAGTCATTCAGTTAGAAGAACCAGAACTATGCATAAAAAAGAAAATTATTTGACCACTTCTACTATCATAGTGACAACTCCGTTGATTTGACTCAACGTTTTTCCTAACTACATAAAACTCCTACGTAATTTCTTATTTTATTTTGTTTCCATGTGCACCCTGAGCAAAACTCTTGCATCAAACTATTCATGCTAATACGTAACTCTTTAACAGTCGTTTGCGACACCTCATCACTTTTGTTACTATCCTCTTATATCAACATCCAATTCCTCTGAACGCTTTTGTGTTACTTAACTCCACAAAAAAGCTTACTAATTGTATTTTCGTTTGACAAATTTAATATATATATATATACAAAATAACTATACGTATTTACGATTGTACAGCTGTGAAAATGAATTCACCGAAAAGAGACTCTCGCTGAATTACTAATCTTCTCTCTATCAATGTTCGAATGGGGATCTTTCACGGATATACAATATAAACGTTTCTCCTAATGATATGTGTAGTCATTAAAATAAATTATGTCAAGATTAACCAGTGCTCTATATGATGGGATATTACCACCATGTTTATCACCCTGTTGCATTTTATGCTTCACTGTTTCAAACAGTATTGTCTTCCTGTAACTTTGGTTCAAGAAGGCTGATCAGAAATATTAGATGTTTTAAAATTTACTGATGGACAGCACATCCTTCCAAAACGATTTCTAAGAGGTGTGCACTTAATCGGTAAATCATACCAATGTCTCATCAACTATGTACTCATTGTTTCATGTTCAATATTCATCTGTATCCACAATTGTTTGACGTTAGTTTGTTTCTTCCTTATATCTATCTACTCACATTTACTGTTTTGTTTGATTTGTCTTCTTTTTTAAACCAACCGGTTCATTTAACTGGATAGTTTACTTCATATTTATTAATAACTAGGACGTCACTTGCTTATTGTTTGTTGATTCTGCATTATTACTATTATTTTTATTCTTCATTATTATACTACTTAGTTATAATACAGCTTCCTTTTTTATTTTTCTACATGTTTAATGATTGTCGTCATCTGAAAACAGCTTTACAACTTCTATCAAGCAAAAGGATTATCCTACTTGTGCAACAATCAATGGTGAAGCATTTGTAGTTGAAGATTTTATAGTTAATACATCGAATGCTGTTATGATTTCTGTAACAGTTGAAGGAGGATTTAAAAAGGTTAGCAACATTATTTTTTTTAATAGTAAAAACGGAATATTATTCAACTTAATAGAATCAGAGTAGTGTTTACTGTTGAAGAGAGAATATTACTGTAAATAATTATATTTTATTGTACAAATCAATAATACAATAGAAATGTTACACAATGCGGCAAAGTTAAACTTTCGACACCAGTAACAACCAATCAGCAAACGACCTTGAACGAACCAATCACATGAAAGAGGCGTCTATGATAATCGGAAACGTATATGTATAGAAAAATGCATAAAAAAATGATAAAACGATTACAATGGGTATCTTTCCCGAACATGGGAGAGAAACATTTCCCAATTCAGCATGGGACTGTCAATAGAGAAGTCGCACCACATTCTATACATATATTCATCTAAATGACTCTAAATGAGCTCCTTTTGAGATCCATTTATAGCCCTTATTCTATTTTCCGATCGACCCTAAAATCCTTCAGTGGAATTTGTATGAGTCCCTGTAACTGGATCCACGAAATCACTGGAGCGGTTTACTCTGTGATGAATGTATCCCAGGGATGACAATGAATCATAACCTTTTCACTCGTCCGTATGTACAATTGATCCCAGTTACACAAGTCGCTTTATAATAGGTACCAGAGTAGTCGCCTTCCTGTCTACTGTGATCGGTTGATGAGTTCCTCAAGGTTAAGCTTTGTTATTGTTTTTTTTCTCATGACCCTGATTCTGGACGTAAACACTGATGTAAAATGTTGTCTACCATGTCGGCTTGCAGCCAGCTCTCACCACACTATCAGTTTCACGTTTAGCTTAAATCATACTTGTACATCATTGGTAAATCCTCTTTCAACAAGCAGAAGGTCCCGATTTGATCCCCAGCGGATGTGCTCCTAAATTTCACCCAGCCGGTAGAAAGTCAAGAAAAGAGGAAAGGTTGTGCGTTAGGCTACAGTCTCATTTCGTAAAAACAGTACTACAAATACTGCAATTTCAAAAAAACTAAATATAGTTTGAAGCCGTATGTTCCACTCGGAACACAAAGGAATCATATTTGTTAAACTGTTGTATCATTCTGTTTGTTTTGACTTTAAAAGCGGTGCTTTTTCAGTCCTGCATCTGTGCACCGTTAATGAAAATGCTACATACTTGAAGCCTGTTGAACAAGAATGCGGTGATAAAAATGTTAACAGTTTTGTAAGTGATTAGGTGTTGCTAAAATGATCTGAGAATGATAAAAAAGCTGAAAAATCCAGTTGATTACTGAATAAATTAAAATTCAGTCTAGAAATGATCAATTTGAATTATGTTTTGTTATTAAATCCCATAAAATGAAATTCTATTTTAGGCGAAGTTAGAGTTCTTTTTATTGCTTTACATTCCTAGTGGAAAATAGGGCTTCAAGCTAGAGGCTTGAAGTTTCGGTAGCAGTGGTGTTTATTTTCACGGGATGGAGTTGCTAGTCTCATGCCCAATCTTCCCTCTTTACTAGTCTCATTACTGGCTTAACGAGGTAAAGGAGTGCATCGGTGGACGGGGATCGAACCCTGAACCCTGGTTGGCGAGCATTCTACCGCTGTGCCGCCGATGCACAAGAGCCCAGGGAGTATTGGACAGCTGTTTCATCCTAGTTTGGGAATTATCGTCAGCACGCACTCACTGTGGTACGAACGCAGGACCTTCCGGTTATAAGGCAAGCTCGTGTACCATTCAGCCACTGGGACCCATAGCTGAAGTCAAGATCTTTCAAAAGTTGATCTTCAATAGCCGATCAGACACAGGGAATGCTAAGACATGTCATTCCAAATCAAATGATGTATGCCTTTTTGGGACTGGGACGGAAAGATACAGAATTCTACTTATTTACTAGGTACTTTTTCTGCAAATCTATAGTATTAAGTGGGGTTATGGAGTTTAAGATCAAGGTTTAGGGTCTAGGGTTAAAGTTAGGGTTAGGGGTTAGGATTATGGTTAGAGTTAGGAGTAGGTTGGAGAATAGTGTCAGAAATATCAATGGATCTCAAAGTACCATGACCACCTACAGTCACCTGGATGAATGGATGTATCGTGCATGATACGATTTCTCTGTAGATAATCTGTTTTGTGACTGGGAGACATTCTAACAACACATAAGCTACAACTATACAATGTAATATCAAGTTTGCAATATTTTTTAAATGTATTTTTTAGCGATTATGCGACTTCTTTCTATGTGAATTCTGATTGGTTGTTCAAGGTCACTGTGGCTTTGGCTGTGATACTTTAAATTCGCCCTACTTTGGTTTACATTATTTCACCAGTCATTTTATGTTTCTAAAACTTAAAACAGAATAATATAATGACTGAATAAAATGAACCCTACTCACCTAGTTCGTTCTGAGTTACTATGGCCTTTTGCAGGAAGTCATTGACAAATGAAAGTATCTTCAAACTAGAGTAACACTGATTGGAAATAAGTCTCTCAACATTCTGTTATGATTTCGTATTGGTTTAATTCGTCTCATTCTAGGTGAACATATCAAAGATAATAAACTATTGTTATTATTTTTCCCTTCAGTTTCAAATAGAACGTAGGGTTTCAGCAGTACATTTGTATTTCACTCTGTTCTGCCCATTCTTGTTTTTGTACCTGCCTCCATGACAGCCCATTAGCCTTCACCTCCTCATCACACGACTTCTTGCATGTCACCCTCCGACCCACGCTCAACTCGTCATTTATCAATCGGGTTCCACCCGAGGTACTATGTGTGGCCGATTCATGTCCATTTCGTTTAGCCTATTTATTGTACAGTTGGTTCTTGGTTAGTTCATTGACTCAGTTCCTTTCTGTTAAACCTTCTGGATGGCCATCTGATCTTCAGTATGGGTTGAAGGCAGCTGTTGAAAATACGTTCCATGACACACTAAGTCTTTGAACCATATAGAAGCACTTACTTGAAATAATTGTTGAAAATCCGAGTCTTGTTCCCGATGCTGATTGCAGTAGATTTACACATTGGGTTTAGAATAATGAAGGTCTGATGCTACCTTTGACATTCTCATCTGTAATGCCTATAGTTGAAGCGATACAGCTTAGGTTACTGGAGTTAACTTCCCTCAAATCTGTCCTGTCGATAGTGACTGATACTTACTGTTGTTGGTTAGGTATTTTCATTATCTATGGGTTCTGTATGTTCACTTGAATTTCAGCTTTTGCCTCCTGAACCTTCTGACAATTTCTTAGTTCTCGCCTGTAGATTTTCAAGTTTATAGGACATTAGACAAATCATCAGCGAAGTCCAGACCTTCTAGAGTTCAGCGTATACCAATCTTCTCGTTACTCAGTCCACCACCGTATGATCCATCGATCAGAGTCAGCAATATTGCCGGTGGTGATAGGCAGCTTTGTCCTACTCCTGTTTTCACTTCCAAGATTTTGCTGAGCTTTCCAGTGTGAATCGCTTTTCATATTGACGTCATCGTACAGCTGTTGAATAAGGTTGTAAAAATGCAAATTACTAACTGGGTTTTTGTCATTGATTGATCGCTTTTATTGACGTGGAACTTGAGTTTCTCTGTCATCTGGTTTACTCTTTATTACTTGATAAATTTGATCTATAGCAATGTGTTTGTTGATTCGTGATTTGTATGAGTACCAGGCTTCTAGGAATTCCTTGGGACTTTTTGTGTTTCCACTGTTGAATAATTTCCTCTTAGTTTCTAAGGATAATTTCTTTCTGGCGGTTTGATTTCGGTTAGGACATTTTTTCGATAAAACTGCGGAAGTATCCATTTTTTTCTAAAGACAGTTAATCAGTGTTTATCTTCTATCCTCATCAGGACTGAAGCTCTACAGTGTGATTCAGTCCTTTTGAATAGTGTTTTTACACAGTTGCTTTTGTGTACTATTGGATTATTGCTCTTCTAGCTGAGTATTTTGTCTGTTTGGGTTGATTTCCTGTATACCCGTGTTTCTGGATTTCTTCTGACTGTTCTCTTGACTAAGACATCTATGAAAGGGATTCTGTTATCTGATTCTTATCCTGTGAATTTTATGTCTCTCGAAAAATTCTGTTTATTAATTTGTGAGTCCATTGTAAATCATTTCTTCTAATTATAACAAATGTGTCGTCAACACAAGGTATCCATAATTTTCAGTTTAATAATTGGTACAGCTATCGGTTTCAGTCTTTTCGTAATGGTCTCAGCAGTTAATCCTGATGTGAACTACCCTATCGCTATTTCTTTTATTTGCTTGTATACTTTGTCACTGAAGTGAATATATGTTATGAGGCAAAGTCCTATAAGCTCCATCCACCTTGAGCATTGTGTTTTTGTGTATTCATCACTAAAGAGTAGTTGTCACGCTGTTTCTTTTTCCATGTTCTGTACAGTTGTAGTGTATAGTACTGTGAAGCCAAAGGACACCATGACTTCATTGTCGTCTGTAACGACAGAAGACAAGGGCCAAGCAACAGATCGTTTATTAAGAAAATCAAGAGATATTTGTAGATTTTTATGTACATTATTAAACGTTATTGTTAGTAGAGAAGAAACGTCTTCTGATTGGTTGTTTTCTTGCTAAGATTATTCTGTCATCTCTTTGTGACCGTTTCTTAGAAAGCTGAGCCATATATCTGCGAATCGTACTTGCACACGTTAAGTCTGCTGTGATTGATTGATGAGTTCCTCAAGACTAAGCCTTGTTATTGTCTTTCTCATGACCCCGATTCGGGACGAAAACAATTTTGGCTAGGAGACAGCTCTCACCACACATCTAGTTGAATGCTTTTGATATTCTTAAAGAAACTGAGTTAGCGAAATGATAGAATGCTTCGCTTAATTCTGTTTACTTGGAACATTATTTATCTAAACCGTGTATTCTGTCGCTTGAATAACTGGTTGTACAAAACCTTTAACTTATTATTACATTACTTCCAGTTTCCTTTTTCTTTTACAATTTTTAGTTACTTCTAAGAGATCATGATTCAGATGTCAATGGGATAAGTGCTCATCCAATACTGTAAGTTAAATACTTTTTTATTTCCTATTTGACAATTACTCAACATTTTATCAGTAAACATTTTGATCCATCAGTTCTTCCAAAACAATGATAATAATAATGGCTTTATTCCAAACATTAATTTTGATGGAATATGGAACTTTCAGTACTATACCGCATCTAACTCTTTTAGTATTAACTTCTGTTATTAACTCCTTTTTATTAGACGTTAGTGGGGGGGGGTATCTATTGACATGCGTTTAGTTCTTCGTTTGGTACAGACTGAATTCTATCGTCAGTCAAGTTTGCAATGCGGCCACCATGTCACTAGATGGTTTGCTATCACGGTGCATTCTGAATTATTGGGTTCAGAGTGGAACATAAGGCTTCAGCAACACATATCCACTTTGTTCTATACTCTTCTGTCCTCTTTAGCTGGGTCCACGATTGACCATAACCTCTTATCTCCTCCTCCTAACACGATCTCCTCCATGTCACCCTCGCACCGATGACCCACTCGTCGTTTCCCATTTGGATTCCATGCGAGCTACGGCCTGCACTGCACACGACCACTTTCTCCTACATATTTGTTGACCAATCAGCTCTTGGTTGGTTTGTTGCCAGCCAGAGTTTCTTATTTCTAATTCTTTCTGGCCTGCCGGCCACTTGATCTTCAGAATGGAGTGAGCGAAGGCAGCTGTTGATAAAAGTCCTTAATAATTAAAGAATCATTGTTATTTAATAATTCCCATTGTAGCATTAAGAACACAATATTCAGCGAAGAGACTCTTTTCAACGAATTTATTATCAAGTGGTATATATATATATACATGGTTTTTAAGAAATTATATCCAGTGAGGGAATTAGGTCAAAGGTGTGAATACATGAAATAATAATAGTATGAAATGCAGTTAAAATATTTGTGATTATAATCATAGTTTAATGTCAAGTGGCAAAATAATTAATGTCGTATATAGAATAATACATAAGGTGTATAGAATTTTGGAAAGGGGTACATAATTATAAGATTAGTAGATGACATTAATGTTTTCATTACATAGAACCTATAATATCAGTAGATTACAGTTTAAAAGCATACGCTGATGATTATATGCATCAGCATAACACTAAACTGAATATCAGATAAATTAAGAAAAGTAATACAGAATTTATGGGCTTCAGAGCAGTTCAGGGTAGCGATAAGGGTTGAGCCTGTTTCTTTCTTATTCAGAACTCCGGTTGTTCTAAGTGAATTGCAGTGACCCGTGCTGTTTGTGCCGTTCAGCACCTGGAGGCTTTTAGCAACTTATTTGGTACCTGATAGATGATTGAAAAAGACTCTTCAATGCTGGCTAACTTTATGACCTGTTTGAACCAAGTGGTTTGTTATCGAACTGTAGGGGGGGGGTGACTCTATATTTATTTAGCGACACTGGTAGGTGTTGCTGAGCACAAAAAATTGATTTCCTATTGCAACAAACAATATAACTGGCTCTACAAGAGTATTTGAATAGGTAGATATAGGAAGAGGTGGCAAGCTTATGTATTTCGCCTTTCAGTTGAGAAATAACAACCAGGCACGTGTAGAATATCAGCTATAGCTTACTGACACTGAAAGCTCTTTGAATCGATTCCCTTAACTTGTTGGTCATTATTTCATTTTGTACGTCACTTTTGCGTTGCAGTCCCAAATATAGAGGCTTGTTGTTATAAGACACAGAAGAATTATTTCCTATTTTCTTGGCCTTGTGTTTCGTGATGAACGTTTCTGGGTAGCTGTATTAAGTTCGTCTTCACAGTTACATCTTCTAAATAAATAGCTCTGACTGTGTGGCTGAGGATTCTGACCAATTTCTTTTGTACTGGAGAAGAACAAGGCATTAAAAGTGTGTATTAGAATATAAAATTAGCTGGAGACATATAGCATGCTATCTTTGGAATTCACTTTAACCAAATGCATGTATGATACTTGTTAGTCAGAAAAAACCCTAGTGTTCTAGCAGAGAATGATATCTGTAATGCATATCACGATATAACTGAACTGTAACTGTGACGTAGGTTTTTTAACTTGGTCTGTGTGGGCTATGATCTGTTAGGCCGCTTCTTTCTAGGCAGTCGACATGCTAAATTGTATGCCAGCACACAATAATACTATCAAAACGTTTGAATTTTGGTTTTCGCTTCTAAGTTTGGCAAAGATACTAAGAATCCATCAGAATTTATCTAAGCTGTAGCAGTTTCCGTGCTATACAGTTCAGTGGCTTGTTCCTCACTATTTTAACCGGCGTGTGGTTAAATACAAAGGTGTCCACTCCCCCGCTCCCACCGAATAATAATTAGTTACAGTGTATAGTGTCAGTTTCTTTCCAAAGGAAAGTTTAAGGGTTGTTTTTCAGCCCTTTATCAAATAGATGTTTTGTAACATATCTGTGTAAGATGGAATCAGATTTATGATTACTTCTTTTCTGTTGTAGGAACCATGTCGCTGCTTGCAGTCACTCTGGCAATTTGAAGATATATGATTATGAAACTAAGTGAGTTTATCTCCAAGAGTAGAAATAGGTCATATTTAGTTGTATGATTATTTCTATAAAATTAGCAATTTTGTCTTTGTATCGTGAGTCCGAGTTGGTTTTATCACTGAGAAATATCAGCTTAGTAGCGCATATAATAAATATTTTTTTGTAGTGGATTACATAATCGCTTAGAATTAATCAGTTTTCCACGTTAATTCGTCTAAATTATTACAATTGTATTTTTTGAATTCTCCGTTGATTGATTTTATCCAACTTAAGTGTTCGGCTTCTGTTGATATGTCAGCTCCTAGTGTGGACAGTTCGACGACATCTTAGGTTTAACACGATGTTATTTGGTGAATAGTGAGTAGCAGTCGAATCCAGAATGGAAAAAACAAACAACAAATTGACAGAGGAAATACACATTCCTTCCCGATTAGTTCCCCATCATTGGCTCTACACTAATGCATAGCTTTTTACGTCAAAATTTTATCAATCATCTGGTAGCTTCGGTCAGTAAGAATTATCAGTTTTAAGGGAAGGAATAGTATGTGTGGAAACAAGAGACTATGCGTAATCAAAACAATTAGCAAGTAGGTTTTAGTAACAAGATATTTAAATTTTCAGGTAGGTGGTTGAAAATAATTACGAATTCAAGATCAGTTAATTTGTAGGGGTTAGCAGTAAGTCATTAGGTAATTAAGAAATTTGTAAAATGATTATGACTAAGAAGAGTAGAACGACTTGTGGCGAGAGCTGTTTGCTAGCCGAAATTGTAGACAACAATTTATGTTTACGTCCCAAATCCTGGTCATGAGAAAAAAACAACTAACTAAACAACCAATCACAGTAGACTTGTTGCTGCTATATTTTGACTGAACTAGAATACACGTTTATCTTAGTACTTCTTCGCGTTTATATTTGTGTCCTAACGTTGTGATTACTCGACATCCACAACGTAATTAAAAAGGCACTTGCGAAGGAATACGACAGTGTATTATTGCAGCAATCAAAATTCAAAAATCGAGCGAGTACCAAAAGGTATCAATTGTTAACATGCAAGATTTAGAGTAATAACAAATCAAAGTACAATTACATAGTGAAAGTATACTGAGATGATGAGTAGTAAAACGGGTCACTACAATAGCCCCTCCGTAGAATGCAGGTAAATGAAGTTTACCTGTATTCGGAATGATATTGTAAATTACAAGAACAAAAAAAATATGAAAACCGAATTGAGGCTTTTAAATTTTCTGAGGTTCGATTATAACTGTATATATTCGATAATGTTAACAACTTTGAAACGAACTAAAATGTTTAGAAAGTTGTGCAACATGTAACAATAAAAGCAGAAAAATTATTAGAATAATAATGGGGTTGTTATTGTAAAGAGTTACAGAATAGATTTATATCTTAACATACAGTTAATAGTATAGTAATAAGGTAGTATGGAAATGAATTGGGTAAACATTCAGTTACCTCTATTTCCATGAAAGCTGGTTGTACAAGTGGAATTGTACAAGAAGAGATGGCTGTGCCAGAGAAGAGTGCAGCAGTAGCTGCTGCTGCTGATACGGTTGAAAGTGAACGTCCGTCAGCATGTTGTTGCTGTTGCTGGGTGTTGTTACTCGGCGTTGAGGAGTAACTTGAATTGATGTTTGCTGAGGTTGGAGAGTAGAAGTTGGTTGATTGATAGCCATTGCAACAAGAGCAGTTGGCACAAGCTGTGGTAAACCAGTGGTTTGAATCAATTGACCGTTAGGAACAACAGTCATGACTTTTAATGGAGCTCCTGGTGCCAGAGTGATAAACTGGGGAGTAGCATAGGAGCGAGCAGCTGCAGTACAAGGTTGACCACTGACAGAGACGTCAGTTGCCATCATTGTTGCTTGTTGCTGATGTTGTTGGATATAAGCTTGCTGTTGAGCTGGTTGTAACTGATGAGCTTGTGCTTGAATCTGTTGTTGTTGAGGTGATTGGGTAAACTGTTGTAATTGAACAGCTGTAGGACCGGCTTGAGTAAATGGAGTTGCAGACCATTGTAAGAGTGTTTGCACACCTGTAGACAATGCTGAAGCTTGAGGACAGAGAACTGGAATTGAGGTGTTGCATAACAGCCAGCTGCTACAGCTGCTTGAGTATCAGGGTGAACTGGGATAGCAGCCGCTGTGCCGCCAGGTCCGGAGGTACTTTAAGCAGAAACATCAGTAATTATACATCCAAATGTTATGAAGTTATAAAAGTTAATGCGATGGCAAAGATGATTTATTCCACTGTGTATACTTCGAAATGCTGTAGTCCATCAATCAGCTCTGTCGGGCTCACCAATTTTGTTGCTGCTATATTTTGACTGAACTAGAATACACGTTTATCTTAGTACTTCTTCGCGTTTATATTTGTGTCCTAACGTTGTGATTACTCGACATCCACAACGTAATTAAAAAGGCACTTGCGAAGGAATACGACAGTGTATTATTGCAGCAATCAAAATTCAAAAATCGAGCGAGTACCAAAAGGTATCAATTGTTAACATGCAAGATTTAGAGTAATAACAAATCAAAGTACAATTACATAGTGAAAGTATACTGAGATGATGAGTAGTAAAACGGGTCACTACAGACTTAACGTGCGCAGATACGATTCGCAGACCGGACTTTCTGTTAAACGGCCACAAAGAGGTGACAGAATAACCTTCAGCAAGAAAACAACCAATCAGAAAACATTGCTTCTCTACTAACAGTAACGCTAATAATAATGTACATAAAAATCTAGAAATATCTCTTGATTTCCTCAATAAACGATCTGTTGTCTGGCCCTTGTCTTCTGTCGTTACAGACTAAGCAGAGTTACGTGAGAATACCAAGATACAAACAAGTTGACTGAATTAGCTAGAATTCTAATCATGATTAAATAACAAAGCCAAAAGATAGTTACAAGGAGGGCAGGATTTTGTTTGTAAAACTCAATGTATATTGAGTAGTTGGCCATGGTGACGAAAGGGGCTGCAAAAATTTCTCTTGAGCTCAAGGATTTGGCTTGTTTAGATGAATTCCGATCGCCTTTGCTGTATGTAAGAGTCGTACTCGTAGAGAATGAGAAAGGTTGGATGAAATACGATAAATAACTTCAAAAGCTTTGTTAGAGTCAGCTTGATGTCCAGTATCGACGAGATGAATCAGCATTGAGCTGCATATATCTTTATTCGAACCTTTGTCAAACCAAGATGGAGGGTGTTCAGAAATTCGACGATATACCTGCCTGATCAAACACCCAATGTAACTAGCTCTGCACGAGCAGTTGAGCTGGTAAATGCATATGGAAGAGGTGAAACAGAGCATTTTGTTTTTATTTCTTTAAACAAGTATTGGCTGGTCAGTGAAAAAAGCAGCATAGATTATCTGCATTAAAAGTCGTTTTGAAGGCCCTTCTCAGACGTTGCATTGAAACCTCACTATTAACATTTCCCGTGAATTGCAATCTTAGGAACACTGAATTTTTGGGAACTGTAGGCACCGTTGGCTGTTTACTTGCTAAGTCCATGTGTTCATTCAGAAATTTTGTCGCATATCCGTTTCTACTTAGTGGATCACAGATATTAATTGAGTTCTTCGTTCAGTGGTTCATTTAAAAAAAATAACTCTAGCTCGGTAAAGCAAGCATCTAACCAAATTACGTTTATATTGTATATTGAATACATTGCCTAGTTGATGTAGATTTCTGATGCAATCGTCCGCATATTGTTCTGTCTGATCGTTTAGTCATTATGATATCCAAATCCAGAATACGCCTTTCGTCTTACTTGGGACTCGTCATCTGGAATTACCCTCAACCCCCAGAGGGGGGCATTGTTCGCACTGAGACTCGGACACAGAACCTATCGTTCCAAGCGCCAAAGAGTTATGCAGTACACCAGCTGGGATAATGTTAGTTACCATCCACCCGATAATATAATTATGTTGTTTGTTTGAAGTTGTTTGAAAGACCTTTCTGTTGACTTCAAATGTTCCAGGCTATGTTTCATTTGGATTCAGGCAAAGCATTACTAAACTCTTTCGAGAAAAACTCACTGATTAAACATTTAACATGAAAGTAATTTTTGTACAACATATGCGTTTACATCTTTTTTAGGGTACATACTGTCAACATTCATTACTAGTATACAGCTGAATAACCATGATCTGATCTCATTAAGAAATGGTCAACATTGGACATAAAGACAATGCGTTTTGTTAAGGATTTGGATTAAAATTTCAAAGCAGATTTCATCGCGAACCAACATCACTTAAGGGGATCATTGAATACCAGGGAGCACTGGACAGCTGTTTCGTCTTAGATTGGAACTTTCCATCAGAGCGCACTTGCGATCCTCACCAAGGATCGAACGCTGGGAACTTCCGGTAACACGATAAAGCTTGGGTCACTTATGTTCCGTCCTTGTTGGGGTTATGGGGACGCACTGATGAAAAGTCCCAATTTCGGATATGAAACAGTTGTCCAGTAGTCCCTGTTTTTCAGTGCCCTCCCTACGTGATGTTAGTTCGTCACGAAATGTAAAGGATGTCTAGATAGTGATGCTACCGAATGATAACAAGATATTTTCAAGTATTGGTTTCTGTAGGGAATTTGTTTGATTGGTTGGAGGATTTCATCATGAACTGACATCAGTTAGAAAACCACTGGAAAACCAGCAGGGAGTACTGGACAGTTGTTTCGTCCTAGTTTGGGACTCTTCACAGTACGCACCCACTGGGGTCCGAACCAAGGACTTTCTGGTTATAAGGCTAGCGAGTTCGTATATCAAGCCACTGGAACTGGATCCAGTGACCAGCCCATGAATTCCAACTTCTTCCATTTCACGGTATAGTGCAACCACTTCTCAATGTCTTCTTCGATGAGTTATTGCCTCACCTTGAACCTGCTGTACCCTAATGGTCACGGATTGCCACTAGAACCCCAGGTTAGCTGCCTGAATAGGGCCAGTCGCTAGTGAGCATCAGACCAATTTTCAATACGAAATAGCTGTCCGGTACTCCCAGGTTTTCCAGTGGTTCTGTAACTGGTGTCAGCACATGATGAAATTCTCCAACTGATATATATTATTATTGTTCCCTTGGATTCCTAGTGGAACATAGGGCTTCAACTGCACGTCTCCACTTGCTTCTATCTTCTGTTGTACTTTTCACCTGCATCCATGTTAGTCCATACTGTTTCAACTCCTCTTTACACGATCTCCTCCATGTCACCCTTAGACGTCCCGCTCGCCGCTACCCTTTCGGGTTCCACTCGAGGGCCTGACGCGCGATGTCACCCAGCGGCCTCCTCAGCGAAGTTCCAATCCATCTCCACTTTCTCCTGCATATTTGTTGGGCTATTGGTTCTTGTTTTTTTTCCCATATTTTCTTGTTGTTGATTCTTTCCGGCCATCCTATCTTCATTATAGAGCGAAGACAGTTGTTGATAAAAGTCTGCAACAGGCTGTTGGAAATATTCTTTGTGACCCGCCAAGTTTCTGATCCGTATAGAAGAACCGACTGACTTGACGTTTGTATTGAAAATCTAAATTTCGTTGTTGATGCTGAGTGACGAAGATTTCCAGATTGGTTTCAGGTTGATGAATGTGTCTCTCGCCTTCCTGATTCTCGATTTGACATCCTCATCCGTTCCTCCTGTAGTTGAGACAATGCTCCCTAGATAAGTGAAGTGAATGAAGTAACCTCTTTCAAATCCCTCCCTTTGATGGTGATTGGCGGTGGATGTTGCTGTTGTTGTTGTTGGTTGTTTATTTTCATAACCTCCGTCTTGTCTATGATCACCTGGAGTCCTTTCTTTGCTGCTTCTTCGACCAGTTTTTCGGTTTTGGCTTGTAAGTCTTCGATTTTGTGTGACATCAAACATAAATCATCCGCGAAATCCAGGTCTTCCAGGTTCTTCACATCTGTCCCTGTCTTCTCGTTTCCCACTGTCTGACGCATAATCCAGTCAGACAGTGGGACAGACAGTCCAACTGATAACAAGATATGATCAAAGGGAAGTGTTAAAATACGCATAAATACCTGACTACTTAGGATAAAAATAACTAGTAATCTGAAATGCTGGTACCTCTATCTTAGTTTTCGTTACTGTAAATCTATTATTTCACCTTTTTTTCTTTCATAGATTGCTTGTTAAGTTGAAATCTTTTGGTTCTGACAATCCTATTGAAACGTGTGCCTACGATAAAAGTGGACAATATATTGGTCAGTCTTGCGTTCCATTCAACTTTTATAACTAATCAATTCGTTTCATTTTATTTATTCTCTGTATTAACCGTAAATATAACATGATTGTTTAGGTAAAACGATGCCACCTAGGTGAATGGAAGAGGCTATTTCAATTATGTTCCTCTCATTATCTTCGTCACCCCTGCCTTCTCTATGTTCAGAGGTGATGAAGATACCTAACCAACAACAATTACAAGCATTACAAGCTGGACTGACTTGGTTCAGGCATGGAGTGGTGGCGACGAGCAGGAGGGTCGCTGTGACTAGCGGAAAGCCTCAGGTGTAAGCCTAGGTGATGCAGCCGCAAGCGCAGATCTTGGTGGAAGTAGCAAATATTCAAGTGAGAACCTTGAAGGCAGTTGGCCACGGGTCAGGCGGTCCTAAGTGATCCGGTAAATCGGAACAGAGACGGGGTGTCTGATATTGTCCGCTTGCAGGCTTTGTTAGTATGGCTGCTAAATTGTACTGTTGCAACGCAGCCCCCTGTAACGAAAGGGAATCGGGTTAATATTCTCGACCCCGTCTACGGAGGTTGGTGCATGTTGGATCTTTGATTCAGTGTGTGCCCAGCGCGGTAACGCAACTGAACTCGGAGACGTCTACAGGGGTTCTGGGAAGAGTTCTCTTTTATTAATTAGGAGTGCATCCACCCCCTGGAATTGGCTTGTTCGGAGATAGGGGGCTAGCCTACGTAAAGCACCACCCTTTTTGTGATGTCCAGAACGCTCCTGTCGGCCCTTGAAAATCCGAATCGGGCGGTAAAATGTTCATGGCAGGCCGTACTCATATCCGCAGCAGGTCTCCAAGGTGAACAGCCTCTGGCACTTGAACAATGTAGGTAAGGGAGGTCGGCAAATTGGATCCGTAACTTTGGGAGAAGGATTTTCTCTGGGGGCCCAGTCAGACAGGCCGAAATCACATACGTATTGGTCCATTTGGAGGCTGGCTTCTTTGCTGCTTTGTGTGCTTCGGTGCGCATTGTTGTGGAGTTACTGGACTCTGACCGTGATCGATTGTGGGCGGTTTCAGATGCGGAAGTGGACTTGCTCTGCGTTGCGTCAGGCGGCTGTGCTTCCACTGTTTGGTGCTCGACGGCTAACTCAGAACTGGCACGGACCAGGGGAACCCGACTGTCAAATTAAAACAAAGCATTGCGAGTAACGCTAATTAGAAGCCGGCCCAAAACGTCGGTGATGTTGATTGACCTGCAACGCAGGAAAGATCGTGAAACGAAGGTTCTAGAACCTTGGATTTTGTTGGCAGGATTTCGGTTGTCAATGCAGGCGTCACCTTTATTTAGGTAAAAAAGGAAAACTGATCTTTTTTCACCGCTGTTTATACGATAACACAATGGCGCTTGGTGAATTCTATTCTTTTTGATTGGTTACCTGTTGAAGATCAGGATACTTCAAGCTTTGACTGTTGGACTGGGTTTAGACTTTTTTCTATAATGTACAACAATAAATCTAAGATTGCGGAAAATCTCTTCATAAATTTTATCGAAACATTGTTAAAAAATTGTATCGAACTTTGAAACAGGCTGACAATCTACACTTGAACTATACATGAATTACAAAAGAAAAGGCGTTTATCAAAGAGTTGCTCTTTTAAAACTGTACAATCATATATGTACATGTTCATATGTGCATTTCCATGGCGACAAAAGGTGTGCTTCCAAAGACATGTCGTGAAAATTGTAAGCTATACATAACAAATAGGTAATAAAGAAAGCACTAATCGGGTAGAAACTAAAATAACATAAAGTAAATTGAGTGGCGAAAACCAACAAACTGGCTGAAGAATCAGGCAGCGAAGACAGTACTCCAGGTGAACATAGAGAAGATAGAATTGATGAAGATAACCGACCAACCAACCAACAGCAGCAACAACAACAAACAGCACCAATCACCATAAACGAGAGAGATTTAACAGAGGTTACCTCCTTCACTTATCTAGGAAGCAAGCATCGTTTCAACGACAGGCAGAATTGATGAAGATGTCAAAGTCAGAATCGGAAAGGCGAGATACGCCTCCATCAACTTGAAACCGGTTTGGAAATCTTCTACTCCCAGTCAGCATAAAAACATAAGATTCAGGTTTTCAACAGAAATATGAAGTCAGTCATTCGCCTCTTCTGTTTGGGTCATAAACTTTGACTGCGTGTCACAAAAGCATTTCCAACGGCTTGTTGCAGACTTTTATCAACAGCTGCCACCTTCGCTAGCTCCATACTCAAGATCATATGGCCAGCCTGCCAGAAAAGAATTAGCAACAAGAAACTCCGGCAACAAACTTATTAAGAGCCAATAGCTCAACAAATATGTAGGATAAAATGGAGATGGATCGGACATACGTTGAGGAGGCTATCGGATGACATCACGCGTGAGGCCATTGCTCGTGAGGAATCCAAATGGAAAGCGAGAAGTGGTTCGTTGGTGTGATTGTGACATAGAGGAGATCGTTTGGCGAGGAGGACATGCGAGATTATAGTCAGTCGTGGGGCTAGCCAGCTGTAGAAGACAGCAGAAAATAGAAAAAAGTGGAGATGTCTTGTTGAAGCTCTATGTTCCACTTGGAGCCCAGGGAATGCAGTTGACAGGAGTGAGTATACCTCAACAAAAATTGGAAGACAGTCAAGTTAATATCAGTGTTATAAGGAGTAGAAGTGTACTAGTGAAAAGAGAGAACATTAATAAAACTAATCAGAATGAAAGAAATCAGGATTAACAAACGTTAAGTAACAAGTATTGAGACAAATTATGTCCATTGTAGGTTCAGTGACTGGAAAAACTTCTTCTGTATGTAGAGTTCAGGATTCAACATGTGAACTGCCATAGTTTCTGCGACTTGAGGAAGTTTGATCCGTATCCCTTCGGCAAGATTTTCACGTACTCTGTATATGATACTGAAGTTGATTTCCGAATTCTCTACGTGTTCAAAGTCGATCAAGTGTTCCACAATAGGGCTGCTAAAGGGGGATATTTCTTCTCGTTTGCGAAAGCATGAGGCTAAATGTTTGATAATACATTCGGTTTCAGGATTTCATCATGAACTGACATCTGTTAGAGGACGATTGGGAAACCTGGGAGTACTGGACAGCCAGCTGTTTGTCCTAGTTTGGGACTTTTCATCAGTACGCATTCACTGAGGTCCGAACCAAGGACCTTCTGGTTACAAGGCGAGCTCGTAGACCAATACTTGAGCATCAGTCTGATGCTCACTAGTGACTGGTCTTATTGACGTAGTTAGCTACCTGGTTTCTAGTGAGAAGTCCTGACCAGTTGGGTACAGCAGGTTGAGTGTGAGGACAAATACTCGCTCGTGACATTCGCTAGTGGTCGCACCATATCGTGAGTTGGCAGAATTTGGAATTCATGGACTGGCCATTGAATCGGGTGGGTCCTAGTGGCTTAATGGTCAACGAGCTTGCTTTGTAACCGGAAGGTCATGGGTTCGAACACTGGTGGTGGGTGCGTGCTTATGACGTATAGGGTCGAAACAGCTGTCCAGTACTCAGGTGGTCTTCTAATTGTCCTCTAACCGATGTCAGTTCATGATGAAATCCTGAAACCAATCAAATCCCTACTGTTTGCTGAACACCTCTTCTTTTATAGCATTTAATGGAGATTTCTGTGCGTCGGTGGCATAGCGGTTATGACGCTCGCCGACCATGCACATGGCCCTGGGTTCGATCCCCGGCCGATGCACTCCTTTACCTCGCTAAGCCAGAGATAATGCTGGTGAAGAGGAAAGGTTGCGCATAAGGCTAACAACGCCATCCTGTAAAATAAACACTGCTAAAGAAACTTCAAGCCACTAGCTTGAAGACATATGTTCCACTGGGGAACGTGAAGGAAAAAAATGGAGATTCCTAAGCTAGCTATAATATATGAATCACTGGAGATTAGTTTTTACTCAACCTAATGCGTTCTAATTTTCATTTCATTTTCTAGCTGTTGGTTTTGTTAGTGGACTGCTGCTTATGTTAGATGCACTGACGCTAAATGAAGTGACAAATGGAACATTTGATTATGGTAAAGGTCCTATTACTCACATTGATTTTTCATACTGTCATGGTTATTGTGCATTCGCTGTAAGTTTTACAAACAGTTTTTACTCTCTCTCTGTTTTACTTTAAATCACCATGGTTTTAATATAAGAAATGTGTATGCGTGGCCAGGCTTAGGTTTCTTTTGTAACCATTATAGTGAACTACGTTGAGGAGGCCGTCGAATGACATCGCGCGCAATGCAGACCATAGATCGAGTGGAATCCCAATGGGAAGCGACAAGTGGCTTGTTGGTGAGAGAGTGACATGGAGGAGATCGTGTGGCGAGGAGGAGATGAGAGATTATGGACAGTTGTAGACCCCGCTGAAGAGGACAGCAGAAAATAGAAGAAACTGGAGATGTGTTGTTGAAGCCCTATGTTCCACTAGGAACCCACGGGAATAATAGTCATAATAATATAGTGCACTAAGGGACGGTTTCGTTCTCAGGAACTGGTTTCCTTTCTAACACTTCTCAAAGTTGTAAGTAATCAGCTGAGCAGATTAAATGCGTCGTAGATCCGTGATATTTGAATGCTGCAATTCGAAGCATTAAGCGGCATACTTCAGTGTCCGACGGTATCTATTTATGTTAAAAATCTCAACTCATCAGTTCCATCAAAATATCAGAACTACAACAAAGAACTCTGGAAACGAACCAACCAAGAACGTATCGCCTAACAAATATGCAGAAGGAGATGGAGATGGATTGGACACACACACACACACTGAGGAGACCACTGGGTGACATAACCCGCCAAGCAGACCGTCCAGTGGAACTTCAATAGGAAACGACGACTCAGGCGTAGGTGCGAGGGTAAAGTGGAGAATATCTTGTGAGGAGGAGGTGAAAGTTTATGTTCAACTGTGAACCTAGCTACAAAGGACTGCAGACAACACAACACACTGAAATGGAGATAAGCTGTTGAAGCGGTGTATTCCACTCGGAAGCCAAGGGAGCAATAAAAGTCATTTGGTTGTTTGCAGTAATTATCAGTTGTTCAGCGGTGCAGTTACTCATTTCAGAGCTTTAATTAGTTAATTGTTGCTGTTGAGAGAAATATATAATACTGTCAACATCCAGCAGCATCTTAAGATATATAAAGCATTAGTATATATTTACAACACAAGAAACAAATTATCCTTTCTTGTTATGTAAAATATTCTGGTAAATTTCATTGAGGGTAAATTATAACTTGTTTCTAATGAGCTAAAGTGCTCTAGTTGATTCGTACCTGAATTATCAACATAGAGCTTACCCTCAGTTCAAGTTATCAAACTTACAAGAGCGCCAATGAAGGTTGGTGAACGAAATGCAGTCAGACTAAACTAAGCCTAAAGGAAAGTTACGTGAAGAATAATGCAGATTTTCATAAAATGGAAGGTGACAAAGAGTGAATGGTTTTGACCCATTTCTCTGATGGTTACGAAAAAACTAGTTCTTATCATTCCAAAGACTCAAACCAGACATTTCACACCTCAAACCAACAGTCAACAATTTCATGGAATGGTGCCATGTAATGGTCTGACCACTTCTAACGTTTTTCCAACGTAATCTTATATTAGCTAGTGTTACTCATTATGGAAAGCTTTAGCTGAGAATATGTTACACATATCCTTGTCTTATCTATGAAACTTGATGAAGTTTCGACTTACAAGATTGAAAAGTATCGTAAATGTGAACTACTAAGTGCTTTCAAATCGAGATGAAACAGCAGCCCACTGCTCCATAACTCATATTACCTTCTCATAAAACGTTGTCTAGAATTTATCTACTCTTTGTAAAGCTTCTGAGTGAATTCTTGATATATTTCAAGAAAGCAATAGCTGTAAATAATTTTATAATATAATTTCTTGTATAATATTAAAATTTACTACAAATAATCGCATATCTTAGATCTTTGGAGGCAATGGGCAGGAAGCCATGCTTGACCTAGGTTTCGTGCTAGTTGGCACTCGCCAGTCAGTCAGCAAGGCATATCTGCAATCCAGAAGGAACTCATGTCCATTCTGAGATTCGAACCCATGTCACCAGCCATTGCTGCAGTCAGATACGTTACCACTGAGTTCCTTCAAGGTTGCAGATACGCCTTGCTGACGGACTGGTGAGTGACAACTAGCACGAAACCTAGGTCAAGCAAGGCTTCCTGGCGCCGATTGCTTCCAACCATCTAATACCAACAATTCAGTTCACAGTGCATCATGATGATAAGCCACGTGGCATGGTGGCTACATTGTAAACTTAACCGATAGTACTCAGACTGCATCAAAGATAGGACTAGACACACAAATTACACTAGTTACTGACTAGTGTCCAATCAAAAGTAATCACATATCTTTCAATGGTGATTATCCACATTGGTTTCCGAGTGACAGATTAACAAATCTGTATCAATTTTTGGCTTGCAGGGATTTGACAGATTTCTAGACTGGTCATGAACTGACTTCATTTAGAGAACCATTGAGAACCAGGGATAAATGGGCAGTGTTTCCTTCCTATCAGATGCGGGTGCTGAAGAGTTCGAAGCAACGACAAAACAACTGTCCCTTGTTTTCAGTGGTTGTCAGTTTGTGATCAGTCTTGAAATCTGTATAAGTTAAGTGGGTCACTTAAAAAAGATTAACACAAAAAAAAAATATATTTAGTGATTCAAAATTTGTCATAAACTCACTGCAAAGAAAAGATTATTGAGTCATTAAGATAGAACTACCTTATTCATAAAACTGGGGTATGTATCAACTAGCGCTATTCAAGAATAAATACGTCGTATTATTAGAAATAAATGTCAGTGTGCTTAGCTCACTTTAGGCTTTCGAAATTTCCAAGTGTTGGTTCGGAGAGATTCGGTTAGTTTCATGTCTGATCAGGAATTAACATCTGTTACAGAATAATCAAAAACCAAGGAGTATTGGAAAAGTATTTCGTTGTTGTTTAGAACTCTTCATAAGTGTGTGCACCCATGCTGCCATCGTTGATCGAACCCAAGGTGTTCAAGTTACGATGCGCGTCTATTGCTCATTCAACCGCTGAGACAGAATTCAAAGGTCCAATGTCCCAAACTGGGGCATTGATTGTCTCTAACGGATGCTAATCCGTGATCGAACTTAAAACTTCAGAATTGTAAACCTATATTTTTAAAATTATTTCCTAACACATGCATAATATCATTCATGTGCAATATGCGTTTCTTAAATAGTGCAATAATCTTGAATAAATCATCAGTTCAAATACACAAAATGTGTGCAAGTTTGTCGGTTTTCGTTTGCCCAGACTCTACTTTATTCCTTAACCGTATAAACTTTAGGATAATTATTATAGAATTAACTCGGACCTCAACTTAAGATGCATTTGTAATTCCTTGGAAAAAGAACTCACCACTATTGAACTGGTATTTTGATAAAATTTTCAGAATTTTTGTTATTGATACGGAACGGTTGATTCAAAGTTAGTTGAGAAGAATTATTTTTGACTGGACACTAGTCAGTAACTAGTGTAATGTGACTAGTCCTATCTTTGGTGCAGACTGAATTCTATCAGTCAAGTTTACAACGTAGCCACCATGTCATGTGGCTTATCCTCATGAGACACTCTGAACTGAATTGTTGGTATTAGATGGTTGGAGGCAGTCGTCTCCAGAAAGCCTTACTTGACCTAGGTTTCGTGCTAGTTGGCACTCACCATTCAGTCAGCAAGGCATATCTGCAGCCCTGAGGAAGTCCATGTCCCTTCTGAGACTCAGACCCGTGTCACGAGCCAGTGCTGCAGTCAGAGACGTCACCACTGACCTGCTCGGACTCACGATTAACCTCTTGTAGGTCTGTATTGGATATTTTTTGATTGGATACTAATCAGTAACTAGTGTAATATGTGTATCTAGTCCTATCTTGGTGCTCTGTTCATTTTTAAGTCACATCACAGACTCCTTACCAGTATATTCATTCGGATATGGTTAAAATGAGTGTAATACTAGCATCTTTTATGCGCTAACGAAGCGATTTGGACGAAATGCTCTACCCAATAGTATTGATAAGTATTCCAATATTTTAATGTACTATTTTCTTAAATAATTACTCTTTTCATTAATTTATCATTTATTTTTGTTTTTATAAAACGGAAAAAAAGGATTCTGCATATACTACAACTCTTCTACGTACTGGTTTTCGTGAATTCGAAGATCCATGGTGTTATGTTGCACGAGTTCGTGCTCATTATCGTCGTATTACCGATCTTTTATTCTGGTCACTAACAGAGTCTAGAAGATCTCGTTTATTTACACTAAGTGAAGATAGAACACTGGTAAGTACTTGGGTTTTTTCAGAACGCTTCTTCAATAGTCATAACTTAATAACCATTAGATATTTCTGAGAGTTACTTTGTAGGGATTTGATTTGTTTCGCAGACTGAAATCATTTAGAGAACCATTGAAGACCAGGAGAGACAGAGAGAGTACTGGACAGCTGTTTCGTCCTAGTTTGGAACTTCATAGCAGTACGCATTCATGACCCCATCAGAGGTCGAACTGGGGAACTTCAGGTTGTGAGTTCAAACCTGTTGACCACTCAGACACTTGAAGAGAATTCAATGATCCGTGAAGTTTACCTTCTTTCGATTCGCAGTTTTGGCGTGACCACCAGCTAATGTCGTCAGCACGTATTTATCCCCACACTTGACCTGGTCAACCCCACCGGTCATGATGTTTTCCTAGGACTGGTCTATATTTCTGCTAGTGTTTTCATTCTAAAAAAGATTTCTTTCCTAAACAATATAGTCGTTTTCAAGCTTCGAAATTATGTCAACATCATATGTAGCAGTAGTGTAACGACAAAAGACAAGAGCCAGGCAATAGATCGTTTATTGAGAAAATCAACAGATATTTATAGATTTTTATATACATTATTGTTAACAGACAAACAGCGTCTTCTGACTGGTTGTTTTATTGCTGAAGGTTATTCTGTCATCTCTTCGTGGCTGTTTCTTAAAAAGTCAGGTCATATATCTGCGAATCGTATTTACACACGTTAAGTCTGCTGAGATTGGTTGTTGAGTTCCTCAAGGTTAGGCTTTGTTCTTGTTATTGTTTTTTCTCATGACCCTGATTTGGGGACGTAAACATTGACGAAAATTGCTGTCTACAATTTTGACTTGTATACAGCTCTCACCACAGTAGTAGTCCTTACACATAGATATTTCTGAATATGCGACCGTAGGCATAAGGCACGCGAGCTGTTTGAACTAATCACTTTTATCATTTTTCGGTATTTTATTGCAAACAAACTTTATTTTTTGATATCTGTTGATAATAATAATCACCATAGCCCACCTTTATTATATCAAGAAACCTGTGCTTTCTCAAAGGAATCAGCTCATCTCATTTGACATCACTGTTAAATATTGTCATGAGAAAAATTTTAGGAAATGTCCTAATGTCTAGTTTACTAGGTCATCCTGAGCCCAGAAAAAGAGAGAAACTTGGGAATGGGGACATGCGCCTTACATGGGAAAACCAATCCAGTCGCTGCATAAACTTCAAAGCACAGGAAGGTTTCAAACATAAACTTATTCTTAGCTGAATTCAGAGAGCCGACATAACGCCGGCTGATGAAAGTCTTCAGGAAACCAGTCAGCCCAAAAACAAGCATGAGGACATGGAATGCTCGCATAATTTTCGAAGCTGGAAAGGCTTCTGAGATTGCAAAAGAAATGAAAAGATATGGTATAGGAGTGCCAGGAATGTGTGAGAGTAGATGGAATGGAAGTGGACTCTTCAAATTGCTAACTAGAGAGTCGAGAATCTACTCTGGTCACACAGACGACAACTATGAACATGCTGATGGAACGTTCATTGTGATATTACCAATAACATCAGAAGCTCTCATGCAGTGTGAACCAATCTCTTCCGGAATAATAACAGCAAGATTCAACTCAGAAGGTAGGAAAACTGCAACTATCCAGTTCTACTCTCATATAAACACCTTTTTGACAGAAGAGGCGATGAAGATAGGATTTCTAGCAACCAGAGGAGATGATGACACTTAACCAGCGACAGAAAGAGGGGAATTTGAAGGAATTTACCTCTCTCACTTATCTAGGCAGCACTGTTTAAACTGCAGCTAGGTAGCACGGATAAGAATGTCGGAAGCAGGATCAAAGAAGCGAGAAGAACTTTCACTGACCTGAAATCAGTCTGGAAATCTACTGCAATCAGCGTAAAGAATAAGATTCGGATTGCCAACACTAATATCGAGTTTGTCGTTACTTCCACTTAGTTCAGAGGCTTAACACTTCACGAAAAGCACTTACAACAATCTACAAACTTTCATGAGCAGCTAACTTCGCGCCATACTGAAGACCAGATGACTAGATGGGAAGGATTAGCAACAAGGGATTCTAGCAAATAGCCGACCAATAACCTATCTCCTGGGAAGCACACAAAAGTGTATGGAGATGGATTGAACATAAACAGAGAAGACTGTTGAGTAACATCACAGTCCAGGCAGGTCCTCAAGTGGAAGTCAAATGAGAAATGAATGCTTAAGTATAGGTCCGAGTGTGACATGGTAAAGATCCAATAAGGAGGAAATGAAAGCTTATGGACAGTAGTGAGGCCAGCTAAAGATGATCACAGAGAGCAGGATCAAGTGTAGATATGCCACTTAAGCCCTTTGTTCCATTCAGAACAAAAGGAAATACTAATAATATTTCTTACATTTTCAAACGGCTAAATTTTGTTCAACCATAAATCTAAGGGCCTACTTGTAGATTACTTCTGATCAACAAATATAACTGAAGAAGTTAGAAAAGTGAGGTTATTATTGGTTGGCAAACAAATAACATATTTTTAAGGCGTAATATAAAAGCCATCAACTGAAGTATACTTTCATATGAACTGTGATCAAGATTTGACCGGATAGTTGCAAAATAATTGAGCGCTGAGTGAGAAGTAGACATTTATAAAATTATATTTGTAAAATCTCAGCGAAATTGAAATGATTAATTAATGATTAACTAAGTAATTTCCCTGAAGAAGTTCGGACCAGATTGCCGAACGAAACGTTGGAATTAATCATTTCAATTTCGCTGAGATTTTACAAATATAATTTTATAAATGAAGTATACTTTCATTCTATTATTATTGTTTCCTTTAATTCCTAGAGGAACATAGGGCTTCAGCCTCACGTCCCCACTGCCTTCGGTTCTCTACCAACATTTTCACCAGGCTTCACGTCTGCCCACATGATTTCATCTCCTTTTCACATGACCTCCTCCATGTCACCCTCACACTAACGATCAACTCATCGCTTCTTATTCGGGTTCCACTCAAGCCATGGCTTGTCTTGTGATGTCACTTAACGGCTTGTTTTCTCAGAATATGGACAATCCACCTCCATTTCTTCCTGCATATTTGTTGCACAATTGGTTCCTGCTTGGTTGGTTCGTTCCCAGAGATCCCTCCCTGTTGCTGATCTTTTCTGGCCATCTGATCTTGAGCAAGGTGTTGAGCGAAGACAGCTGTTGATGAAGGTCTGTAGTTTGTTTGAGGTGCTCTTCATGACGCGCCAAGTCTCTGATCCGTATAGTAGCACTGACTTCACATTGGAGTTCAAAATCCGGATCTTGTTTTTCATGCTGAGTGCTGTTGATCTCCACACAGACTTGATAGTAATGAAAGCTTGCCTTGCTTTCCCGATCCCCGCTTTGATATCCTCGTCAGTTCCATCGGCCTGTAGTTGAAACTATGCTTCTCAGGTCGGTAGGTAGGTGAAGGATGTTGCTTATTTCAGATTCCTCCCATTTATACTGATTGTTGTCTGTTGTTGTTGCTGTTGCTGTTGGCCAGGAATCTTCATCACCTCTGTTTTCTCTATGTTCACCTGAAGTCCTATCTTCTCTGGATTCTTCTTCTGCCAACTTGTTGCTTTTCACTTGCATATCTTCCAGTTTGTGGGAAATCAGACATATATCATCGGCGAAGTCCAGATCCTCCACGTCTTTTGTGGGTTCATTTTATGCCTGTCTCCTAGCTGCCGCTGTCTGTCGCATTATCCAGTCTACTGCAATCAGTAAAATCAATGGAGACAGTAGGAAGCCTTGTCTTACTCCCGTCTTCACTTCAAAGGATTCCGTGAGTTTCCCGTTGTGGATTACTTGGCATGCAGCATTGTCGTACAACTGTTGGATGAGATGTATAATTGTTGGCGGCACCCCATAGTAGCAAAGTAGTTTCCAAATACCTCTCGATCGACGCTGCGCTATCGAAGGCCTTTTTCAAAGTCAATGTAGTTGAGATAGAGAGCTGACTGCCATTCCAAGCTCTGTTTAATGATGATCCGCAGTGTTGCGATTTGATCGACGCATGACTTGTTCCTCCTGAATCCAGCCTGTTCCGGTCGAAGTTTTTCATCCAGGGTGGCTTGTTTGATTCTCTCTTCAGGATGATGTGGCGTAGTATTTTGCTTGGGGTTGACAGTAGCATAATGCCGCGCCAGTTCTTATGCTCCTGTATACCTTTAAGTTACTATTATTATATCTTATTTATTATGCTTCACTTTTCTTTCCCTTTTAGGCTGAATACGATCCACACAGTGCCAAGAAGCATTTATTACCAGTTATAGCACGTTATCAAATTGAACAATTAGCTATCCCATTGTGTTTAAGCATGTTACCACCGTATTATAAAGAAGAATTCTTTTTTGTATCGACTTCAACTTCTAAAATGAAATTGTATAATACAGCCACTTTAATGTGTCGTAAAACGGTTAGTTCATATCCTCAAGGTATCACATACACTAAGTAAGTTGAAAATTATTATTATTATTATAAAACACTTTAAATGAATGAATGAGTAGTTCCCATCTATGAAGATTATACATTTTTTAAGTGTTTAGCTGTCTTGAATATTATTGGTAAGCCTTGTAAATGAAAAGTCTGTTGTTGTTGTCTCAGTAACAGCAAGAAATGCTACCATACGACCAGAAAATCAACCTTACACAATAGTGGATTTTAGATATCATTACCAGAATGACTCATGCGTTATTCTCCAGAACAGTCCTCTGTAAATCTGGAGACTGACGTCCATATAGATTTAAAATCAACGAACATGCTTACGTCTACTATGTTTGAAACATATACCCAGAACTTCAGAGTTTTACTTTAGAAGGTTTGAATGGTTGTGAATTTTACTAGTTAGTTCGCTCATCTGTAAGATATACGCAGTTTAAATACTTTCTATTATAGAAACAGACACTTGATAGAGTATATACATGTAAAAATATTTTTTTTCAGTCAACTTGATATCACTTACACAGAATCTACATGTCTACACTCAGTGCTGGTAACAACAGTACCTAATTATAGAAAGTTGCCTGATATTATCTGGTTGGTGATACCATTGATTATGCATTTTGACTGAGTTGTGTTCTCTGTGAGCTGCTGATTTAATCGTGAGACTTTTTTCGTTGCCTTCTGTGGTCAGATATGTTAGTTAATTAAGCTGCCGATCGATACGATCAGGTAAATGCCCGCAGAATAAATCAGATGAAATGTTATTCCATATTAATTTGTTTACCGGATATATCAAACACAATGAAACAATACTGTTTGCGGGATAACTTTTTGAACACAATTTATCGTTCACAACCATACCACCTGTAACTACACAACTTCGAAACTTCAGTTTAATAGCTCTGTTTATTCCACCAGAAGACATCCTGCTAAGAGTGCAGCTACGCCTGACTTCTATAGTATTCCAAAGAAAAATATACAAACAGATGAAGTGTGATGGGGTCACCAATATCCGGGATAGTGGCAGATGTATTTATGGATAGGTGAGGAAACTTAGCGACTGAAACGTTCTGCAAAACCACACGAAGTTTAGTGGATATATGTACTGAAACACAAGTTAAAATAGGTTACTCAAACTTATCAACTCAAAGGTAGAGGCAGTTCAATTCACTTATGAATTGGGAAGTCAGGAAGGGGAACTTCCAATGTCAGATTATATCATAAAAAGTAAAGAAGATGGGAAGTTAAATACTAGTGTTTACAGGAAACATACACACTCAATCCAATATTTGGATTTTGGTTCATCCCATGCTGTGTCAGTAGAGATAGGATTTCATCATAAGCTGACATCAGTTAGAGAACCATTGGACAACGTGGGAGTACTGGACAGCTGTTTCATCCCTATATGGGACTCTTCATCAGTACGCACCCACCACCAGGCTTCAAACCCATGACCATCCGGTCACAAGGCAAGCTCGTAGACCACTGAGCCACTGAGACCCAATCCAATGGCTAGCCCATGAATTCTAACTTCTGCCAATTCACGATATAGCGAGACCACTAGCCAATGTCTTCGGTGAGTATTTGTCCTCACACCCGACCTGCTGCACTCTACTGGTCACGAATTTCCACTAGAACCCCAGGTAACTGCCTACCTGAATGGGGCCAGTCGCCAGTGAACATCTCATCGATATTCATGGTCCATTGGATCGGGTCCCAGTGCCCTAATTGTCTACGAGCTCGCTTTGTGACCGGATGGTCATGGGTTCGAACCCTGGTGGTGAGTGCGTACTTATGAAGAGTCCCAAACTAGGACGAAACAGTTGTCCAGTACTTAGGTGGTTTCCCAACTCTTCTCTAGCCGATGTCAGGTCATGATGAAATCCTGTAACCAAAAAATTAGGATTATTGGAATGTTTGTGTAACATAACAAAAAACTGAATATTACCGAAGAAAATCTAAGGTAGGAAGTTAGGCATATATGAAAAGCTCTGAAACTTAATAATTGCCTCAGTAAATTAATCAGAAAGTATGTCCAAAATAGTGGAAATGAAATTAATACTAATATTACTACTACTGATAATGATAAGGACGACAAGCATGGCAAACAAACACAAAGTAATGGAAACACCAAGAAAAGGGAATTTCAGTTCTCAATAGTACTTCCATACTAAGAAGGAACCACTGAACCACCTTATATAGAGTACTCTTATCGAAGCAGGAATGAAAGTGACATTCAAACCCACAAACTCAATTAGAAACAAGCTTTATCGGTTAAAGTATCCTGTGGAACCCACCAAAACAGAATAATTCGATTTTTCTAATACCACGCACTGACTGTCAGGTCAAATATATATGAGTTAAGTCGTAGGACAGGGTAAGTTAGATTAGCCCAACATAAAAACCTACCAAAATGTGGATTAGTTGACCCTAATATGATGAGAAATCTTGAAAATAACTCAGCTGTAGTATTACATGCGGATGCACATAGCCATACAATAGGATGGGATAAGATAACAGTGTTTAAATCTAATTCAACAAGGTGAAGGGAGAAACTAATAGCGGTAGATTTATTTATCGAATCAACTGAGCATATATGCAACAGGAATGATGCAGCATTTGTCCCAGACACCTGAGAAATTTTACTACTTCTACAACAAATGGGGATGAAGGAATAAAGAGAACGACAAAAGAATGGTTACTGAACAAAGAATATTCTTTTCGATAACGCCTTCATCATCAGGTTCTACAGTTATATATACATAATAATAGTGAATGAATGAATGAATTAGTGTTATTAACAACATTAATGTTGCTTAAATAACATCGAATCAATAATAATATTAATTGATTACAGTTCAATAGCATCAACATCAAAATACACCGAAAATCAGATTTCTTTCTAAGAAAACTAAAAAATGTACCTTTTAACAACCTTATCAGAAAATTCCCATTTTATTGCCGGTATATGGATGACACCTTTATTTTTTGTGGTAATGATTCGGATAGGAACACAATAGCGACTCAGTTTAACGAAATACATTTTGCTACGAAATTCACGTGTGAAGAAGAATCCCAAAATAGTATTACCTTCCTAGATGTCCTCTTGCAAGAAAACCAGATGGTAGTATAAAGAAAAATTTTGCGTAGGAAAAGCACATAGACAGGACAATATGCACATTTTCGTAACTTCTCTCCTCCCCAGTACAAAAGAAATTTAGTAAGGACTCTCAGCCACAGGGTTAGAGTTATATGCTCAGAAGAGATAACTGAAGATGAACTAAGGATTGGATATGACACCCTAATTGAAAATAGCTATCCAGAAAAGTTCATCAAGAAACACATGACCAAGAAATCGGAAAAGGGCCACTCTCCGTCTGTGAATAAAAAGCCTTTATATATACGACTGCAATTCAAGAGTGATGCACCTAGTGCATTAATTACTAAAAAGTTAAGAGAATCTATTCAAAGAACTTCTAATGCTGGCAAACTACAAGTCATATTTTCTACACGACCGAGGGTGATTCCTTGATCGAGAGATAAAGTACCTAGACTAGTCACTTCTAATTTTTATCTACCAGTTCAGCTGCGCTTGTAGAGCCAGTTATATTGGCCGTTGCTCTAGAAACTTGATTTTTCGTGCTAGAGAACACCTATCAGTATGGTTAAATAAAGGTGTAGTGAGATGCATCAAAAGCTCGGTATTAGAACACCTGATCCAAACCGGCCACAAAGCCAGCATTCAAGAATCCTTCTCCATCATCTACTGGGTATCAAATAAATTGCCAAAAGCGTCCAGGTATCGCATAGTCTAAACAGTAGAGGCTATCGTGATTCGCGTGAAACAACCAGTGCTTTGTGTGCAAAAGAAGCAAGTCCAGCAACTACTACTGCCCTGGCCTTAAATGGAGACTATAAATTTGTATTATTATCTTCCTTAATTTTTCTGTTATTCACTGTATTGTTATGTTGATGTTGTAGAACTGCAATCCATTGATATAATTATTATTGATTTTATTTTATTTAAACAGCATTAATGTTGTTAATAGTACTAATTCATTGACTATTATGGATGCATACAATTGTAGAACCTGGTGATGAAGTTATCGGAAAGAATATTCTTTGTTCAGTAACCATTCTTTTGAGAAAACGTTTAAAAGGCATTTTTAATCAGCTAGAACTACAAAAATCAAGTTTCCAAATTATATAGTTACAATTGATGATAATGATTATAAACTTCTTCATGCAGTAAACGATGATACTGTTTCACTGTGTGATATATCTAATAGAAATAAACTATTATGAAATTACATACTGTTAAAGTGCCGAAGTCTTACACACATATATATTAACCTAATATCTTCTTATTTGCTCATTGGTCTGGCGTTAAGGTACCCTCCTAATTGGAAATATTCTGAAAAAACTGCTAATAACAGTGATAGTAGTAGAAATCGTTTTTCTCGTTGAAATTATCCATTAAACGTGAAATTAGATGGTTGGAGGCAATTAGCAAGAGGCCTTCAACCTGGGTTTCGTGCTAGTTGTCACTCACCAGTCAGTTAGCAAGGCATACCTGCAACCTTGCAGGAACTGATTTACCTTCTGACATTCGAACGCGTATCACCAGCCAGAGCTGCAATGAGAAATGACCTCCTGTAGGACTGTATTGTATACTTTGATTGGACACTAGCCAGGAACTTTTGTGATGTGTCTAGTCCTTTCTTTGGTGCGGACTGAATTCTACCAGTCTAGTGGTCACATTACAAACCTGACTGATAGAATTCAGTCTGCACCAAGCAAAGTACTAGAGACATCACACTAGTTACTAGTGTCCAATCAAAAATCCATTAAACTGTTAAATAATCAAAGAATAACTCATTGATTTGAAACCTAAATTTTTATCCAAGGTATATGGATCTTTTCTAAGAAAAGAATGTAGACTGAAACTCAACGTCGAGTTAATGAAGAGTGTAAAATCAGCATTACACTTGAAAGCATCTCAGTACTACACGAATTTCTTAGATATAACTGAATACATCTAAGCATACCTCATCTTCCCCTTTATTTCTATTTGTCACTATCCTTTCTACTGCATTTCATTATTCTTATATTTTTCATATTTGTAAAGAATTATAAACAAAAAAAACCGCATTTTAAATGTAATCTACATCCTTACCAATATTTACATATATACTCAGAGTTATTCCCCTGATTTCAAAGTCAAACGCTTCAAATTACTTTATGGTATGCATATCAAAAGAACGTTTAGCCTTAACTATGCTACCGTTGGACGGTGATCCATTGAAGTCAACAAATATTATAGCACATCCAAGTGATGGCCGTGGGATAGGAAATTCTGTTGCACTAGCTATTGATAGAAACGGGGATTATGCATTCACTGCTGGTGGTCCAGACACTTGTATACACATGTGGAGATTAAAACCAAGGTGAGATAAAAGTTGTTAAACATTCTTTTACTTTGCATTTTTCTGTATTTGCAATTTTTTGAACCTAAACTGATTTACCAAAGATGTAATATTCTACGATTTGTAAGTGTACTTGCTCTAAGAAGCTGGACTGAATAGAATCTTTTGGTATAAGCATTAAAAAATTACTGTGTAATAAAGGAACAAGTATTAAAAGTTGTGGAGAATTGAGGAGAAATTTCAAAAACGTCAGAAATGGCGATATTTTGATTCGGCTGAAAATGTAAATATTTGTACCACCCATCTTTGATCATTTTACACTTTGTTGTTTAATTATTCTGATGAATTAAAGAACGGAATTACGATATTAATATATATGTGTTATCAATCTCTCCCTCCACCCTGTGACATTAGATTTTGAAACTGTCATCTCACCTCATCCCATCCTATTGTATGGTTGTGTGTAATTGCATGTAGTGAGTGCTATAGCTGAACTATTCTCTAGATTTCTTATCTTATTTGGGTCAACTAATCTAGAATTGTTTGATGAAAGAGTTGTACTCAGGGTGTACGTGGAAACAAAATATACGGAATTACACAAGGATTTTAAGTAGAAAAATAAGCATGCAAACAAAAGTTAAGTCAAATCAAACAAACAACCTCAACTTTTGTTTCTTTGTTTGATGTGACTTAACTTTTGTTTGTATGCTTATTTAATCTAGAATTTGCTAGGTTTTTGTGCTCGGCTAGTCTGACTGCCCCTGTTCTACTAGTTTGACCTATGTATTTGACCTGACAATCATTGCAGTCAGAGTATTAGATAAACTAAATTGTTTTGTTTTCAAGGCTCCACAGGATTGATTTTTTAACCGACAAAGCATGTTTCTAACTGAGTTTTTGTATTTGAATGCCAGCCACTTTTATTCCTGCCTCGTTAAGAATTCTGCGTAAGGTGGTTTCCGAGGTTCCTTCCTTGTATGGAATTACTAATGATAATTTAGATTCCTTATTGTTGGTGTTGTCTTGAGCATATTTGACATGCATGTCGTCATTAATATTACTATTATTATTACTATTATTATTATTATTACTATCACTATCACTACTATCATCATTTATTTTATTTTTACATTTCCCTACATAAATAATGATAGTAGTGATAGTGATAGTAATAATGATAATAACTGTAATAATAATAGTAATATTAATGACGACATGCATGTCAAACATGCGCAAGACAACACCAACAATAAGGAATCTAAATCATCAGTAGTAATTCCATACAAGGAGGGAACCTCGGAAACTTTACGCAGAATTCTTAACAAACAGGCAGGAATAAAAGTGGCTGGCATTCAAACCCACAAACTCAATTAGAAACATGCTTTGTCGATTAAAGGATCAATCCTGTGGAGCCTTTAAAACAAAACAATTTAGTTTATCTAATACCCTGACTGCAATGATTGTCAGGTGAAATACATAGGTCAAACTAGTAGAACAGGGGCAGTCAGACTAGCCGAACATAAAAACCTAACAAAATCTAGATTGGTTGACCCGAATAATGTAAGAAATCTAGAGAATAGTTCAGCCATAGATAGCACTCATTACATGCAATTACACATAACCATACGATAGGATGGGATGAGGTGAGATGACAGTTTTAAAATCTAATGTCACAGGGTGAAGGGAGAGATTGATAACAGAAGCTTTGTTTATCGAATCAACTACAAATACATGTAATAGGAATGATTCAACACCTGTCCACCCAGACATCTGGAAAATTCTACTACCCCAACGACGACAAACAGGAGAGAACAAAGAAAACTATAAAACTCAAGTTTCGAAGTCGTGTGATTATAATTGATATGATTATGGAAAATAAATTTTGTTCGAAACGTCATCCAGTAAATAATACTGTTTCACTGTGTGATACATCTAATAAACAAACTAATATGCAATTACGATATCTTGGCACAGATACAAAAGACTCTTGTGCCATTTATTTACTAACTTACGTCGTCTCTGGCGTAGATGTGATGCCTGGCTATCTATCAATTGATGTGTGTACTGTGCACCAGTTCACTCTGTACTCCTTTAATGCTGTGATTCATGGCAACTGAAAGCGGAATATACCAACATACATGGCTGTCTTTGACCGAAGATTTGTATATCCTATTTTCCATGTTAAATGGTATAATGTGGTGAGTAATAATGAGGAGGGAAAGTCAGTCGTTAAGGTTGTGAAGCTATATCTATTGAGATGACTAGGGGATGTATTGCTCATGCTGAAACACCCTCTTCCTTGATGGGCGACGTTAGCCGATACAGGGTTGTGTTGGAAAAAAGTTGGTGGTGGTCAAACAAAAACCTGGAATAAATCCGTGAAGTCTATGACAGTTGGTTTGAGCAACGTAAGGAGGTGTAGACTGTCTGGTTGGGTTCCTCAGGATGCTAAGAGCTGATGACTGGAGACCATTGGTGATATGGCTCAAAATCGTTCTCATTGGCACAGATTTTTTTTGTCATATCCATGGAACCCTCATCTTCCTCCACATAATAATGCTTCTTCTGTCACGCTTCTGCTTCTGATGGATCTTCTGAATCGCTTTTTTTTCTATCTTTGAGTGATACACTGAGTGTAGTAACTTAAAGTGATACACTTCTGACTATTAACCTCACACGGATCAAAAATTCAGTAGGTACTAGATATCTGGAGACCTCGTAATTTCTGATGCTGTTAGTCAATACAGATCTACTAGTCCATAATTAGACTTGCGCCAATGGTTCAATCATGGTAAGCTCACCAACCAAACAAGTGGTCGGGATTTGATTCCCGACCGATGCACTCTCAAACCTCGCCTAGATCGTTGAAGAGAGGAGGTTGGGCGTACGGCTAGGAATCCCACCCAGCAAAATATTAGTACCTCTGTTTCTCTAAACTCAAAGGAATGACTCCAGTACTAAGTTTCTTGATTGTTTCATCTGATATGAATTGAATTTTTTCAAGTTTCTTCAGTTCTGTTAGAATAAACCTCTGTTCCCTCTTCTCAGCATCTTATAGTTTTGATCATTCATAGAACTTCCATAAAATAACAAAATCTACTTTTTGACAGTCAAGAATAATGAGTATTGTGGAATAAATAACTGTTTTCAGATCTACTCAAAAATAATTCCCTTACAGTATTGATTAACTTAAGCATTTATTTGAACAAAGCAAGAACTACAATTTTAGCAGAATAAAGTGGCAACATCTTTTATTTCGTTGCCTTCTCGTCAGCTGCTTACAGGCCAAAGACATTATTAAATATATCTGAAAAAACAATTTTAACATACTTGCACAGAGTTCATTTTAAACAAAAATCAATCGATCAATATACACATACACTAATAATATATACATATATATATATATATATATGTATATATTAAACACTATTCCGAACAATAGTGATCATACACAATGGAAACTTTCGGCATTACGTATTCAGATGAAAGAGAGATGAAAAATATCCAGTTAACAGGGCAAAGAAAGACTGATAACCTCTTCTTTCTAGACGCATAAATCAGGTTTCAGGTGCTTGATGGAAATGGCTTCAGCAAACTTAAGGAGAATTGAGCTTTTTTACCTATTGATAATTTTGAACGACTTTTCGACGTCCACCTGATGACCCGTGTCCAGGAGATACCTGGCAATGGTACTGTTTAAAGCATTTGTTCCCTTTAGACGTAAGCTTTTTGGTACATGTTCAGAAAATCGTAGATATGCCCTTCTTTCTGTCCTTCCAATGTAACTGCCCCCGCAGATACACGTAAATTTGTATATAAAGTTGGAGTTAACAAGAGAAGGATATCTATCGATTTTTGATTGCACCAAAGAGAAAGTTTTTCGATAGACAGGAGCGAGCTTAGCTGCAGGATAGCCTATGGCTAGTGATGTTCATTAAGAGGAATAAATGTATGAAATCCAAGCATTTATGTAAGACTTAGCCATTAAATGCGATACTTCAGTGTAGTTTGACCTTCGCTTTGCGTTTTGTAGAACAAAAACATATTCATTATAAAAGTCACATAGAAAGTGATAAAACAAAGCTTACTAATATGTTCAACTGTCAAGTGCTTGCTTCAATAAACGGTATTTTAGGCCTTTAAGCTACATGTGCCAGATCTATTCTCCAAAATCATGATTATATTCAAAAAGAAGTGAGACTGAAATGCAGTGACTATGGAAGGTTAAAACTTCTTCATTCCCATTTCTTCATTATGGAAGCACCAATTCATGAAATATAAAGAAACATTATTTTATCTCTATTCTCTTCTGTTTGTTTGCTCTATTAATTCACTAGTGTGCTGGAGGAAATAGTAGCAAAAGCTGGTTGCATGAAAGAGCGATTCTATGCTTTCCTGTCTCGTGACTTTTTGGATGAAATGAAAGACTACTTCTACTATTCTATGATTAGAACGCAGGGCATAGATTGTTTGGATAAGCGTGAAACATCCCTAACAATTCCAATTACTGAAATACCGTATGTTATGAGAGCGATAGGCTTCTATCCAACAGAAACAGAGGTTAGTATTTCTATTTTCGTTTGTATATTTAGTTGTTAGATCAAAACTTGACGACAGTGTAGTTGAATTTGCTTGATATTTTGTACACTTGTGAATAGTACACATGTCAGACTGCGAAATATGATATATGCTGTCACCTTTGTCCTATAAATTAATCCAACTACTTAGGAAAAAAGTGTTACAATATAAATCTACTTAAAAATTGGTTGTCTAACTGCTACAGAGACAGGTAGTGTTCTTTGTGGGAAATCAAAAAGCACTTTCGAGTTTGATCACGGATTGTTATCAATTAGACAAACATTGGAAACCAGCTGTTTTGTCCAATTCTGAGCACAAACGACCCAACCAGGAATCGAACCCAGTTTACAAAAAGTGATAGTTGATCATACAGCTGCTGGGATGGAGCCCAATGACCCATCGATTCCAGCTTCTTTCACAATAAGCGATTTTAATGCCACCGCTAGCTAGTGTCATCGGTAGGTATTTCTTCTCATAATCCGACCTAGTGGTGTGGTGAGAGCTGGCTGCTATCCAAATTGGTAGGCAGTAATTTACGTCAATGTTTACGTCCCCAATATTGGTCGTGAGAAAAATGAGAACAAAGACAGATTCAACAACCAATCACAGCAGACCTTGCGTAGGCGGATACAATTTGCAGATAGATAATCTGAGCTTCAATAAACGGCTACAAAGAGACGAACGATTAACGTTCAACGAGAAACCACCAATCAGAAGATTGTGTTTGTTTGCTTACAATAATTTATAATAATGTACATGAAAATCTATAAATATCTTTTTATGAGTTGATCACGGATTGATATCAGTTAGAGAACCATTGAAAACCAGGGAGTACTGGACAGCTTCTGTTTCGTCCTAGTTTGGGAATCATCGACAGTTCGCAACCACTTGTGTTCGAACCCAGGACCTTCCGGTTACAAGACAAGCTCGCATACCATTCAGTCACTGGGACCCGAATCAATGGCTCATGAATTCTAACTTCTACCAATTCGTGATTTAGCGCGACCCCAACCATTGTCGTAGGTAAGACATCCATCCACACACGTGACATCTAAGGGAACCTTACTGGTCACTACTTCTCACTAGAACTACAGGAAGCCCCAACCTGTAGCAAGTCACTAGTGAGTATCAGATTAATTTTTAAGTATTAGTCTGTAGGGTTCAGTTCCCACCGGGGTGATTTGATGCATGCTGTTAAGGAGTTCGAAAGCAGTACTCCTTTATTTCAGTGGTTTCTTAATTGGAGTTAGTTCATGGTCAAACTTGAAATCCCTACAAATCAATCCTTGAAAAATGTGCTTAGTAATATTTTGGCGCTATCTGTTTACAGGGAAAAAACATATGGGAATTACAGTTATTGATTATTTATAAGTATGACGATGGATACTAACTAATAGATCAACTGCACCAAGTTGTGTAGAGGCTGTATGGCTTTTGTATTATTATGTTATTATACTAGTAGGTAGCAATCAACTATTCATTTTTGTTGATTGTTTGCTCAGAAATGTTGACATTTGTAAAATCTTGTGGTCCCTAGCTGTCTTACAAAGTGATTACTGGCTACCATCATTATCTGGTCTTTATTTCATGCTTAGTTTATCTGTAGGCAGGTGATGATAGATGTAGCTACTTCGTATGTTGCCCAGCCAAAAATAGCACTTATGTCAGATTGTGCATCTTCAGTAAAAAATTTGAACAGAGTATTGATAATGCATAGCATACATTCCTTTGAAAGAAATGGGCTCCTCCTGGAAGTTATGTCAGTTCATTTGTGTGGATACAGTATTATTATGTTATGATGTGTACTTCAGTGCTGATTAGAATGGATGGTTTTTGGCCAGAATGGTTGACTAACAACCTATCAGACGATGAATATGCAGAAGAAAATAGATATGAATTGCAGAGACCGTTGAGTGACATCATATACAAGACAGGCCTTTCAACGGGGAACGAAAAGTTGGGTGTTGGTCCGATGGTTACATGGAAGATGAAAGCTTATGGACAATCGTTGGACTAGATGAACAGGATTGCAGTGAACCGAGTGGAATGGAGATGTGTTTCTGAAGTACTCTGTTCCACTTGGAACTCAGAACAATAATATTAACATCATAACCATCTCTTTTTCACAAAAGTGTTTCTGTTCACGAAGTAAAGCAGGTATGAAAATAAAAGAACTGGAACATAATGATATCCGAGTGGGGAAAAAAGAATATGAGAAGCAGAGTACTTCATTTTAGATAAATGAGGATGTTTAGAATCTAAAACTGCTAAACAGTGGATAGAACGAATTTGAAAGAAATCAACAACAGTTATTAAGGATTGGTTCTTCACGTTTCGAGGATTCGAGTCAAGCAACCTACGCTACTCTACTTAAAATGATAGTTAGAAAATGGATTGATACTATAATCGGTCTGACCACCTCTATCTCATTTCCAGCTTAATCCAACTTAACTTAGTACGACCCGTTCGAGGAAGGCAGCTATTAGATATGCATGTTTGTACATATGTCTCAACCACCTTAACCGATGGGGCTTTACAAACGCATCGATTAACTTGTATTTCTTAACAAATGATCCACACTTGACGCCTATGATCAAAAACTTTGATTCCTTATATATCGCCTACTTTCAGCAACCTTGTTTCACAAAAGTGAAGCAGGACATTCTTATCAACTACACTGTAAGCTGGCTCTTTGTGAATAGCCAGAATATCTATCTGGTGCCTTAAGTGACACACTAGTGGTATTAGACGATTGGAGGCAATCGTTAGGAAGCCTTGAACCTAGGTTTCCTGCTTGTTGGCACTCACCAGTCAGCAAGGTTTATCTTCAGTCTTGAAGGAATTCATGTCCTCTCGGAAATTCAAACCCGTGTCACCAGCCAGTGTTGCACTCAGAGACGTAACCAGTGAGCTATTCGGGCATTTGAAAGACCTCCCGTATGAGTGTATTGGATACTTTGATTGAATACTAACTAGTGTCATTCCTCTAGTCTTTTGTTTGCTGCAGACTGAATTCTGTCAGTCAAGTTAGCAATGTGGCCACACTATCAGAAGGGAAATAACTTCGTTCAAGATTGTAGATAAGTCTTGCTAACGAGTGTAGGCTAGTTTTACTGCATCATACTACATTTGGTAATGATAAACAGCATGCCAAATATAAGCACAATTTCACCCAAGTCATTGAGAATGCTCCATATTTTGTCAGTATCTTCGCTTAATGAAACCAAAGAGTCCTCATCTCATTAGCAAAATGCTGGTCCATAAGGCATCGAGCAACTGATCATAAATGTCTGTAAGCTGTCAAAGAGCTGGATGCGTTCAAGTGGAGTGCTCTAAACAGCATATTATCCTTTTTGACCACTCCCTTCATAAGCAAACATTATCACAACATCTCGCGATCTACAGAGTGGAAAGTGGTTACGTCCAATTTAACTTTCTGTGTATTTGAGTTAGGTTATATTGGTGACTACATCCATCTTTTCTGCGATCCAAACATAAATTGAACATTAGTTCCAAGCCACTCAATTTTGTAGTTCATTGCGGGATGTGACACTGATGAACAAGTCAAGTTAGCAGCTATTGACTGGATGGTAGGTGCATCACAGTTACTACAGATTTTCTTTAAACGGTAGGCGGCAGTATTCCAAGTATAGAATGAAACCTGAGAGGAGAAAATTTTGATTATACTGTGCTATAAATCAGTATTTTTAGACAGTTTTATTTCATGGTATGAGTCACATTCAGATTAGTCGACTTCTTTAAACCATTTTGGAACAATTCGTTATAATACGTATATATTTGTAGTTCTAATTTTAAGTTCGCATATAAACTTATGGCTGGTGGGTACTGCTGTAATAGTACAGGGCAAGACACTTGGTAATGGACCTTGATTAAGGGAAAACATATCATATTTCTACATTATTAGCCAAAGTTCAGCTAGGTCAAAAGAGAATAAATTGTTCTGATTCGTTGGCGATTACTCCAAGGTAAAACAAGTTGTCCAATGAAGTTATTTCATGCCCACAACGTAAACTAAATCCGGATTTGAGGAATAAGTACTCCTACCTCTGCTGCAGCGGTTGACTTAAAATGTTGACTTGCGTTTTAGCTGCTTCCTATCTATCTTCATCATGCTACACTACCACGTTCTGTGTGAAGTGGACAGTCATCGATGGCACTAGTTAGGAACAATGATATATTGCTATCTGACTGGAGTTAGAATTTATAGGTTGATAAATTTTATCTAGGTGGCCGAATAGTTGGCATGCTGTTGTTGTAAGATGAAAGTATTTGGTTCGATTCTTACAAGGGTCTTCAGTGATCTGTGCTGATGAGACCCAGACTACGACGAAACAGCTACCTATTCCTCTGTGGTTTTCAATGGTTCTCTGAGTGCTCTCGGTTCACGATGAAACCCACAATGAAAAAAATACATGTGCGTACATCTGTGTTAACCTCTCATTTATCGAAATGTAGACTGGTCGACAAGATGGACACATCCGTCATAAAAATGAATTTGAATTTGAATGAAAACGAAATGAAATAGTTTTATGGTATTCTTTAGAATATACTTCATTCTTTGTTTGTTTTTGCTTTTTTGAATCTTTCAGATTGAAAATATGATCAATGAAATTAAATATTCGAAATTTTGTGATATTGGAGAGTATACAACAGAAGTTGATTTAGATACTTTTATTCAATGTAATTGAATTTTGAATATATATTAGTGAAATCTTATAAATGTATAACTTAAGGCAGTACACTTTCATTTCGGTGAAATTCACGTATTTGGGAGGAATTACAATCTTCAGATTATTAAGTACTATGGGAGAGGAGGTTGTGATCATATGTTTTTATGAGAATGTTCCACTTTTCATTCTATGATTGCACCTTTTTGCTTATAAATTGTCCTGAATCCATAGAGCTGTTCACCATCTTACACAAATCCGTTATCTATATCCACTAATTCTGTGCCTATAGATCGTTCATAGACAACATTATTATATTTTGGCCTAAATTCCAGTCCAGGTGTGAACTAGTACCATTATGGTTGATGGTGACTAGCAGTGAAATCCAGAATGCGTATTTCGTACTATTTGAGACTCGTCAAATGGATATACCTGCATTCCATAGTGAGTGATTTTGTTCCTATTGAGACTTGAACCCAGCACTAGTCTTTTCAAACACCAAAGCGTTATCCAATAGACTATAGGGGCCATCTCTTGTGCAACGGATATCAGTTATTGGTTATTTTTAGGTCAACAGAGATCCAGCATTACAGTCCAACATATTCAGTCAACGGGGAATGCAAATTAACACTATCTCCAGTTTGAATCCATGAGATGTGCCTATGCAACCTGAAACTATTCGTACAGAATTCAGTTGAAAGTAAAGATGATAGGCTGCAAATGCTAGTTTTTCTGTCAGTTCACATGAGTCGGTATATTAAGTTATCCACGGAGAATACTTTGCTCATCTGGCCACATTTTATTCAAAATTTTACTGATACTATTCCACTGAATATACCAGTGGGGAACAGTTGTGTTACTATCTGTTAACTTTAAGTTGACGTAAGTTCTTAAGCTTAAAAAAATAACATTCAAATGGTTTCTCCGAGCATAGAATGAAATACGCGAATTTCTTTAGTCTTATCCTCTATCATTTCCCCACTTAAGTATATGTCATTTTAGTTCAGCTGAAATTAGAATTTTTATCTGATTATCCCTTTAAAGAATAATGAATGTTACACTGACTTTTCTTCACTTCTTATTGAGCTTTGTCAAAAAATACAAAGATAGGTGTTAGGTAGAAATAATGGCGAAGACTTGGGGTTTAGGGGGATGAAATTGGTGTAGCTATCTTCTCTGATATGGATGATTTTTGTTGTGAAGCTTTCAATGGCTCTTTGGAGAAGTTTTTGACATCAGAAGTATACTGAGTAGACGACAGACAGGTTTCGACATAAGTTTGATATGGACTGATCATAGATGTACTAATGGACTTAACCCTAACACACTTCAGCGACTCAGGGATTGACTTGCTACCAGGGAATAATCTCGTCGATTTAGAATATGCGGACGATATAGTCCTTCTAGGCGAGGACACTGACAAAATGCAAAGTCTACTGAACACCTTGAGCAACAATCTTCGTATATTTGGCATGTGATTCGCCCCTGTAAAATGTAAGATGATGCTACACGATTGGACTTCACCGACCCCTAGATTAGAAATAGGAAGTGAAGTGGTAGAACACGTTGACCGTTTCAATTACTTGGGAAGTACCATCAGCCCCAACGGGTTGATCTCCGACGAAATCTCAGCACGAATACAGAGGGCTAGGTTCGCATATGCCAGTTTACGCCGTCTCTGGCGTAGACGTGATATCCGACTATCGACCAAAGGGCGTGTGCACTGCTCAACAGTCCGCTCCGTCCTTCTTTATGGCTGTGAGACCTGGCCATTGAGAGTGGAAGACATGAAAAGATTAGCTGTGTTTGATCATAGGTGTCTTCCTTCTATCTCCCATGTGAAGTGGTATAATAATAATAATATATAAGGTGAGCAATATTGAGGTTAGGCGTCGAGTGCTAGGTAAGGCGGGGAAATCAATCGACGAGACTGTGAGATTACATCGACTGAGATGGTTAGGACATGTGTTACGTATGCCTAGTCATCGCCTTCCTCGACAATGGGCAATGTTAGCTGATATAGGGTCAGGCTGGAAAAGAGCTAGCGGTGGTCAAACGAAAACATGGCACCAGTCAATGAAATCCACAACAGTTAGCTTAAGCCACGTAGGAAGGTGTAGACTGGCTTCCTGGTTGGGGTCCTCGGGATGGTAAAAACCAATGGTTGGAAACAATTGGTGACATGGCTCAAAATCGTTCTCAATAGCGCAGATGCATCCACTCCTTGTGACTTATGATTTCCAATGTAACTGTTTTGCTCTCCTTTATTACTATTCCTTTGTCTCATACCACTGTTTACTGTCTATATTATGCATTTCTTCTACTTTCTTGCTTTGTGTGCTACATGGAGTGTGGCGACTTGAACTGCCGCACATATGTGCAAAGTTCTATGTCGAAAACCGACCGACCGACTGATAAAGATGGATAAAATTCATCGGCAAATGTATAAAAATTAATGAACAAGGTCGATATCTTCAACACGAATGTCAAACCAACACTTCTATGTGATTCAAAGACTTTGCGAGTCACCTGAAGCATTTCTAATAGGCTACTGCAGACCTTTATCAACAGCTGCCTACTTCGCTCTGTACTGAAAGTTAAATAGCTAGAAATGATAAGCAGTGAGGAATTCTGGAAACTAGCCAAAAAAGAACCTATTGCCCAACAAGTACTCAGAAGGAAAGGAAGAAGGGTTGAACACACGGTGAGGAGAGCACTGAGTGACATACACAGGCACTGAAGTTGAGTTGAGTGTGTGTCCGAGGATGATATGCGAAGGATGGTATGAGGAGAAGATGAGAGCTTACAGGCAGTCGTGGAATCAGCTCAGAAGGATTGCAGGGAACAAAATGAAATGGAGGTATGCCGTTACTGAAGGCTTATGTTCATTTCAGAACCGAAGGGAGCAATGATAACATATGACCTCACAGTTCCGATGATAGAGTAATCTTCATTTCATGTCAGTGAGACGCTGATCAGAAATCTTCACCCTATGACTTTTATCAGGAAGTTGTTAGACATTTGGTGTTCAAAGTCATTCTTTCACTATTTAATGAAAATGCGAAATTTTATGCTGAAATTAATTCCGTGAAAAGTGACATGATGTACAAAATGCTATTTGTAAAACATAACATATGCAGTAACTCTTGCAATTGAAGGTGCCGACTTTGAAGACGGTACCCAAAGTTTCTAAGCAGGTGTAGGCGCTCTTCATCCTATGAACTTGACTATTCCTCTTTTATTGTAACTTCTATTATTATTATTACTGATAAGGTATTTCGACTGCTAATTGTGTTCTGCTACTCCATTATTGCATGGTTGACTTCTGATTGTCTGTACTGCATATCAAAACAGTCCGGTGATTTAAAACTATGCCAGCCTACAACCATCTCCAACAACACTAAGAGTGACATTCTCTGGCCGTCCAATACTTCGAAACAGCGCTAAGGACAAACTCTCGCATATGACCAACTCAATGTGCATATACCAGTTCACCTGCTCGTGCGGAGCTAGGTACATAGGTCTTTGTATGCGCGTCCTTTCAAAACGTGTTAGAGAACATAACCTAGTATGGCTACAAAAAAGAGGCACTGGTTCAATCAGAAGTGCCATTATTGAACATGTTATCAACACCTCCCACAACATCTCAACTGACTCATCATTCAAAGTAATTTACAAAGTGAGCAGAAATCTACCAAAAGCAGTGTGTTTCCGACTTCTCTGTACTGCAGAAGCCTTCACAATATGCATCGAAAAGCCGGAGCTGTGTGTTCAAAAGAAATTAGTCCAACCTCTACAACTACCATGGACCTAGTTTGGTGTGTTCCCCTAGCCTCCGTTTTTTGTTGTTTTTTTCAAATTTTTTTTCGTTCTCTGTCTGTGATTCCTCTCTATTTGTCTTCATTCAATTCATCTCATTTTTCCAGTTATAAAATCAGTTATTTTAAGTTTGTTTCCTTGCTTTTCCTGCTCACATTTGTAATTCGTTTAAAATAACTATTTTACAATTATATCCTAATCCCGTGTAATTTTTGTTTCTAAGGCTCTTGTAATCTATATTCGCACCTCCTAACTCCCATATCAAGTTGAAAATTATTATTTCAATGTTTCCATGCTCATTTTCTACACACCAGTAATTCGTTCTAATGCTTTGTAATTTTGTTTCTAAGCCTCTCGTAAACCAAATCTAGTTGAAAATAATTGTCACCTTTTATTCACTTTTGTAATTATGTGGAATCAAATAAGAATTGTATCTATGTAAAATTGTGTATTTAAATGAGATTGTATAGCTTTTGAAAATGAAATCTCCGAAAAGGCAGATATCTTTGCTGAACTTCGTGTTCTCTTTTTCCAGTTATTTCCTATGAAAATGGCGTCAAATTTCTACTGAGCTGAAGACGCGTGTACTCGTTGAATTGTGTAAGAAGAAGCTCTTCAGATGGCTCAGCCGGAGATCTTACACCTTTAAGATGAATCCAATGGGATTTCAATGAGCATGGGGATATATATCAGTGGTGGAGCACTCGCCACAAACTAAATGACATACCGATGTATGAGTTTTGAAATAATAGAGAAGATTTGTAGCACAGGTGGATGGTTTGCAATTAATAGTGTTCTCTTAGCTGGTTGGTTTAGTTGCGGAGCTTTCGTCGTCCTTCTGGGCAGCATCTTAAGCGCAATATTTAGCATAAAGTGAAATGATTAAAATTCTTCATGAGTGATATGATTGCGTCTCCTGGTAACCATCTTCACATATGTATTGACCATTTTCTATTGACTTCGATTTTTAACTTTCTGGTTACCTGATTTACTTTTTATTAGTTGGTATATTTCGTCTATAGTAACGTGTTTGTTAATTGCATTTTCGTTTGAGTACCAGGCTTCTAGGAATTCCCTGACTGCACTTTTAGTGTTTCCTCTGTCTAAGATTTTGACATTATCCCAATCAAATTGATGACCATTATTGTCTATATGCATTGATACTGGAGAAAACATATCGTGTCTTTTCACGGCTGATTTGAAGAAATTTAAACCATTTCACTTTATGCTAAATATAGCGCTGTAGATATTGTCCAGAAGGACGACGAAAGCTCCGCAACTAAACCAACCAGCTCAGAGAACACTATTAATTGCAAATGTATGAGTTTGATGATATTAGATAGTTGGAGGCAATCGGCAGGAAGCCTTGAACCTAGGTTTCGTTCTCGTTGAGTTTATCGAAATAAATTGACTACTCCAACTGTATGAATTAATAGTTAAATTTTAATTATTCAACTAATGTCTAACATTCATATTTATCTACAGAATACTAGGTGTTATTAAAAGATATTTTCTTGGTATTTACAGTGTATTGGAACCATCGACCATATCAAGGTGTGCTTTATAAGGATGTTGAGGCTGCTTTCAATGTCTTAACAAAAGTGAAAGTCGATGAGAACGGGAGATTTGCTTCACTACGAAATATTCACGAGGTGCCAAAAAAGAATAAAGCAAGTGTACCATTTGAAGAATTAATTTTTTCCTTACAGAATTCAGGTGAGTTGTATTTCAGATATTGAATAACAGAACGATTTCAGTATTTTAAAAAGGGACTACTACCATTAATTGGTATGACTTCATTTTCTCAGAAGAAACACACTTTGAAGGATTTAACCTTCTGAAGGTTTTGGAAAAAATATTTTTATATTATTCTATGTGCGTCGGTGGCATAACGGCTAGGGCGCTCGCCGACCATGCACATGGTCAGGGGTTTGATCCCCGGTCGACACATTTCTTACCTCGCTAAGCCAGAAATAATGCTAGTGGAGAGGAAAGGTTGGGCATGAGGCTAGCAACTCCATCCTGTAAAATAAACACTGCTACAGAAACTTCAAGCCACTAGCTTGAAGCCCTATGTTCCACTGGGGAACGTGCAGGACTCCACATATTATTTTATAGCTTTATTGGATATTTGTGTATTGGTGGCACAGAGGTAGAATTCTCGCCAACCACGCATGTAGTTCCGAGTTCAATTCCCGGCAGCCGCATTCCTTTAACTCACTAAAGCAGTAATAAGGTTGGCAAAGAGGGAAGGTTGGGCAAGAAGCTAGCAACTCGATCCCGTAAAAGTAATAAACACTGCTACTGAAACTTCAAGCCGCTAGCTTGAAGTCCTATGTTCCACTGGGAACGTAAAGGAATATTTGTTTACTGCATCCAGTTGTTAATACTTTTCTCCTCCATATCGTTTATTGTCATTTTCCATATATCTGGTATAGGCGTTGGATCATTCTAACTGCGTATGTTCGACGTTGATTCTATGAACAAAGATTCGGTGACTAACCCTTCTCATCACATACCTGTATTGCCTTTTAGTACTGTTACCTTATTCCAACATATTGTGTGACTAAATGCAGGTGAATGCATTGCATTGGTTGAATATTTTCTTATAATATTTAACTTAGCAGGGTCAGTCATTCTAGCTCTAGCTATATTTATATGTTCCAACAATCTGATTGATCCCAATCTGCTAGCATGTAATTGACATTGCAGTCATAGCATCCTATTTTGTAAATAATATTATTTTTTTGATTGGATCTGTCATGTCTAAAGGCCAACAAAGATTATCCCTGAGTAAGTTGATTGGTTTAAGGGCTACACTAATTCCAGTCTAATCGAGAATCTTACACAGGGCCTCTGATGTTCCTTATTTCTTTGGCTGTAATACAGAGGCCTTGAATTCCATATTATTTATATTATTCTTACCATTTTCATTATTTTGTTATTGTTCCTTTGGGTTTCGAGTGGAACAAGTGGTTTCGACAACACATTTCCACTTTGTTCTATTTGCTGCTGTCCTCCTTAGCTGGACCCACGATTACTCGTAATCTCTCATCTCCTCCTCCGAACACGTTTTCCTCCATACCCCTCCGGGCGACCTATTCGTCGCTCCCCACTGGGATTCCACTAGAGTGATGGAATGGCATGCGATATCATTCGATGGTCTCCTCAGTGTGTGCCCTATTCATTTCCATTTTCTCCTATATATTTCATACATTTATTTCCCTTAATGAATTTGAACAAAGCCAGAACTACAATTTTAGCAGAATAAAATGATACCATCTTTTATTTCGTTGCCTTCTCGTCAGCTGCTTACAGGGAAAAGACATTATTAAATGTATCTACAAAAACAATTTTAACATACTTGCACAGAGTTCATTTTAAACAAAAATCAATCGATCCCACGCAAACTTCCCTCACTGCTGGGCTTACAACCGACTAAGCGAGGTGAAAGTAGTAAGTCGGCTGTGGACCACTTGCGTGTTTGGCCAATGTTCTCCCGAAGAACCACCAACTTACAGTTAAGAGGTTAAAACTATACTGAATTCATTTGTAAATTATATTGTTGAAGAATTATGAAGAAAAGAAGGTCTTTACTGACAGAAAACGTTATTAGCAGTTTTGTTTTCTAGCACACACCCACATATACATTTTAATTTTTACACTAATTGAACCCGAAACCAGAATGTATTAATTATTGTATTCATTCGTGAACAATTGTTGTTAATTTTAGGTGAACCTATCGGAGAGAATGAAATGTCCGAGTATCTGGCCATACTTTTAGGTATTATACCTGAAGGTGGTCGACTGGAAACTCAAGCAGAAATTGATCCTAAAAAGATTCAGGAAATAATTGAACCCCTGATGCCAGAATTCTTAGACTTTGAAGCTTTTGTTAAGTGTGTTCTTCGAATGTATTTTTGTTGTAAAGATAAGCATTCGAGTAATTCTGTAGAAGATTCATCTTTGGAAGTTCCACAAGGTCAAAAGGAAGCTCTTATCAGTGAAACACCAGAACATGAAGAACGTCTTTCAAGCTCAACACAAACAGAATAGAAATTTTCTTTCAATATCAACTAAAACAGTTGACAAATATAACTGTATTGCTTAACATACATTTCCTTGAAAAATACACAGGTTTTATGATATTCCGTGTAATTCTACCAATAATATATGAATTTCACATAAACTTACTATTTATTATTGACTGCACAGTTTAAATATGCATTTGTATAAACCATCTGAACTAGTCGCGGCAACAGTAAAGAATAGACACCAAAGTTGAATGACCTTGAATCGACCAATCATGTTGTTCCAGGTGAGAAGTGGCATATATTTTAAGAAAAAGTGTATTTTTAAGATGTACATGTAGTAAAACAGAATTATTTTGATGTGGTTGTGTTCTCTGAGCTGGACAGTTAATTTGCGAAGCTTTCATCGCCCTACTAGGCGACATCTTCAGCGCATACTTCAATTTGAAGTGAGCTTTTAGATTTCTCCACGAGTTTATTAATCATCTCTCCTGGTGACCTCGGACGTGATTGGTTGTTTTTGTGTGTTTTCACACCTTCTAGGCTATTTGTATTGTAACTCATTGTTTCTTTGACTTGTGTGTGAGGTTACTTTCTTATCGGTTGATAAATTTTGTCTATCTCGATGTGTCTATTGATTGATGATTCACTGGAATGCCAAGCTTCTCAAAATTCTCTCACATTCTTGTTGTTTCCTTTGTCTAATATTTGAACGTTGGTTGTCCCAGTCGAATTGATGTCCGTAGTTGTCTCTATGTAGTGATATAAAGGAGTAGATGTCATGTCTTTTGACGGCTAGCTTATGATCATGGATACGGAGACGAAGGGGACGTCCACTTTGGCCAATGTGGTGTTTTTCGCAGTTGATAAAATCTATTTTGTAGGTGATGTTGGTTTTATCTTCTTTCCCTGTTGAGTCTTTTGGTTGACATAGAATTGAGTGAAGAGACTTTGTTGGTTTGTGTACGACGTCAATTCCTAAAGGTTTGAAGAGTCTTGTAGTGATTTCTGAGATATCCCTAATATATGGTAAGGCGATTTTCTTAGAGCTTTCTTTGGGGACTTTTGGTTTGATAGGTTGGCTTGGGGCTATATGTCTTTTGATGAAATTCAGTGGATATCCATTCCTTTAGAAGATGTCCATGAGATGTCTTTCTTCAATTTTCCTTAAGGTGGGAATTCTGCAATGAGTCCTGGTTCTCTTGAATAGTGTTTGTATGCAATTCCTCTTCTGTGCTATTGGATTTTTGCTGTTGTAATTCAGGATTTGGTCTGTGTGAATTATACAAGGTATATATCTTTAAGAAGTTGTAAAAACTGGTCCCAGTTTCTCATAAGAGTGTCTGTATGGACATATCAAACCAGTGTCGATACAAAAAATCTAAGTGGCTGTACATCATGCCGGGAATCCCTTACTATTATAATACGTTTTTTTAGATGGAAGTGTCTAGGAAGACTAGTCGTTGTATTAGGGGTATTAAAATATCTGGGTGAAAGTTGTAACTAAGATTATCAGCAACATCCATGTGTAAAGCCGGGCCATCTTATTGGTTGATTCAAGGCCCTTTGACTTTGGTGCCTATTCTTTACTTGGCAACTTTAAAGAATAGGTGATTCCAGAAACTTTCTATGGAATTAGTGTGAGTTCCATCAAAAAGATTGAGAAAACCATTTGTATGGTTGACCACTTGATGAATATAGCCTAGATTTGGTAACTGACTGTAACTACTCCATTCATCTGTATGAATAGTCGTCCCAGGCAGTAGTAAGCGCTGGATAATAGGCAATAATACACCTGCACTGCGATTAGGGATCGCCTCAATATATCCTTTCTGGAGGCTGGTGTCATATATCCCCAATACCTATTGCTGATTCGCACTCAATCTTCCTCACTTATATTTTCTTTTTATCAAAAGTACCTAAGTAATCTGTAAATTAAAAACGAACGACATACATTCTCGAACTGATTTTCTGCTTCGGCACTCATTTCACCAACAAACAAACCCATAGATGTGTAGTGTACATTGTACCTTTGAACTTTTGTTTGAATGAATGCAACCTGACATGTTGAACTTCACTTCCACTTCCGCATTGTATTCCTGAACCTCCTGTACGGTTTCGGATTCGCTCTCTCGCTGTGCTTTCACCTAGCGCACTCTCTGAGCTTACCGCCGTCTCATCTGCAGATAAGTGTGTATCTCTTATTTCTTATCAAATTCCATATCTCTTTTGTGTAAATACAATTCTGTTCCAGTCACATTTGCCATCTCAAGTCTTTTAACCTTGATTCCGTTTGTTAGTACTTGCATGTTAGGCAGAGTACTATTAAGGCCATAAGCGGTGAATAAGTTTTGTAAGAGTAGTTACTTTTAGGTCGAAGTTAATACCAAGTCTAACTCTTACAAGTGGTGAGCCCGAATTTTCACCGTTGCCTACTTTTTAGCCTAGCGTGTAAATAGTCCTTTTTCATATTGGTAATTTGTTTGACATACAGAGTTGTAAATTTTTATTTGCCTTGTTTTTACTCGTATTTTTTGTTGTTATCATATTTGTTGTCATTTTATCAATATATCGTCTCGTGTGCAAAATGACTGACGCCAGTCCCGCCTCAGAAATGGCTATTACCTTGCAACTCCCCACCTTCTGGACTCAGCATCCTGCCCGATGGTTCGAACACATCGAGGCTATGTTCGCACTTCGTAATATACACTCACAGGAGACTAAGGTGAACCTAGTTATAGTAAGTCTTCCTGAGCACGTCATGGAAGATGTATCTGATGTCCTTGCGGACCGATCCCCGGGCTCGTACGAGCGTCTCAAGCAGGCGCTTATTAAGCGCGTGGCACTTACCGAACAACAGAAAGTGCAGGAGCTATTCCGAGATGTCCACCTAGGTGATAGAAAGCCCACCCAACTGTTACGTCAAATGAGGCAGTTGGTGGCCGACTTCAAAATAGATGATGCCTTCTTGAAACAGTTGTGGTTACTCTGGTTACCCCAGACAATTCAGACTATTTTAGCCCCAATCAACCATTCCCCCTTATCTGAGCTAGCTGAGGCAGCCGATAGAGTAGTAGAGACTACTACATCAAACATGAGTATCTCGGCTGCCGTTACCGCTAGTTCCACGCAGACTAGGACCTCCTCTGCCGTGGAGTCATCCAACGTTGATGTGGTGGCTCACCTCAATAAGCTGTACGAAGAGATAGATAAGTTAAAACTCGATAGGAGATCTAGAGGTCGTTCACATAGCCGCACCAGCTCAATTCGTGGCAGATCTTCGTCACGAGCTGGCAGCAGACGTCGTAGGCCTAAAAATTCCCAGCCTGGAGTGTGCTGGTATCACCGGCGTTATGGTGATAAGGCCCAAAAGTGCACTCGCCCGTGCACCTTTGACGGCCAGCAATCGGGAAACCTGTAAGCCAGCACGTATTGGCGACTAACGTCGCTGGCGAACCACTTCCATGTCGCCTCTTCTATGTTACCGACCGTACCACTGGGACACGCTTCCTAGTTGACACTGGGGCGGAAGTTAGCGTGATCCCACCAACATCTGAAGAGCGCAAGCGGCCACTTTCCTTACAGCTTCGCGCCGCAAATGGTTCGCCAATCACAACATATGGCAAAAAGTTCCTGGACCTTAACATAGGCCTACGTAGGTCATTTCGATGGGTTTTCCTTGTAGCAGATGTAACTACTGGTATTATTGGCATGGATCTCATGCAACACTATCAGCTACTGGTTGATACTGGCAAACACAAACTGATCGATTCAGCTACAAGCCTTTCGATCTCCGGTGTTGTGACACTCACACCTGCATTAAGCCCAGTATACTCAACCCCTGCCTCTAACGGCCCTTACGCTGAAGTTCTTCAGTCCTTTGCCAATCTGTTCAAACCGATTTCTAAACTTCCTTGTGTGACGTCTACTGTCACTCATCATATCGTGACCACTGGTCCACCGGTTTTCGCTAAGCCACGGCGATTGTCCCCAGAAAAACTACAAGCCGTGAAGGCTGAATTCGAGCATATGTTAGATATGGGGATAATCCGTCCTTCCAGCAGCCCGTGGTCTTCCCCTTTACACATGGTACCAAAGCCTAACGGGATAGATTGGAGGCCTTGTGGTGACTACCGCAGGCTTAACGCACAGACCGTACCTGATCGTTACCCCGTACCACATATTCATGACCTTACGTCGTCTCTCAAGGGTGCCACGGTATTCAGTAAACTTGACTTAACCAGGGCCTATCACCAGATTCCAGTTCACCCAGATGATATCCCTAAAACGGCAGTGATCACCCCGTATGGTCTTTTCGAATTTCTTCGAATGCCGTTTGGACTCCGCAATGCCGCACAAACATTCCAGCGGTTTATTCACGATGTTTTGCGAGGATTAGATTGCGCACATGCTTACCTCGACGATATTCTCGTGGCTAGCCCAGACGAAGCTAGCCACCGTACGCATCTCCAGATGGTTTTCGAGCGGCTAACAGCCCATGGTTTGACACTAAACATGTCCAAATGTCAGATTGGCGTCCATTCTTTGACCTTCCTGGGTCATGTCATTAATGAGCAGGGAATTCGCCCGCTACCTGAGAAGGTACAGGCAATACGCGACTTCCCGGAACCTGCGTCAATGAAATCTTTACGCACATTTCTCGGCATGGTGAGCTATTATCGACGGTTCGTTCCCCAATGTGCACGTATTTTACTGCCACTCACAGACCTACTAAAGGGTAGGAACAAAACGTTCAGCATGACATCAGAGGCTCGAGAAGCCTTCCAGAAAATAAAGTCGGCAATTGCAGACGCCACCATGCTAGTCCACCTTGACGTCCATCTTCCACTTAGCATCTCAGTCGACGCATCTAACACAGCCATTGGAGCTGTTCTACAGCAACTGGTACATACTTCATGGATACCAGTCGCCTTTTTCTCCCGGAAGTTGTCCGCCGCTGAAGCGAGGTATAGTACCTTTGGCAGAGAACTCCTCGCCATATACGCGGCTATCAAACATTTTCGCCACTTTGTTGAAGGTCGGAAATTCACAGTATTTACCGATCACAAGCCACTGACGTATGCCCTCCACACTACTACGGATAGATATTCCCCATGCGAACTGCGTCACTTGGATTATATCTCTCAAGTCACCTCGGATATTAGACATATTTCGGGGGTTGACAATGCTGTGGCAGACGCCTTGTCTCGGATATGTACCATATCGGCGCCTCCAACCATTGACTTGAAACTAATGGCGCAACGTCAGCTTACAGAGTTAGACCTTGATAAGCTGTCGTCAAATGCCTCCTTACATATCAAGCGTATCCCGCTCGTTAATAGCGAGGGTACCATCCTCTGTGATCTGTCCACCGGTACCCCGAGACCCATCGTTCCACCTTCATTGCGCCGTACAGTTTTTGATAGCTTACACAACCTTTCCCATCCAGGTATCCGGGCAACGGACAAACTAGTGTCAGCTAGATTTGTCTGGCCTGGTATCAATCGAGACGTGCGTATCTGGGCACGTGCCTGTGCGCCGTGTCAACGAGCTAAGGTACACAAACACAACATCACCCCAGTGGGTTCCTTCTCCACACCTGATGCTCGCTTTAGCCACGTTCATCTAGACATAGTGGGTCCTCTACCACCATCAAATGGCCACTGTTATTTGTTGACATGTGTCGACCGTTTCACTCGTTGGCCAGAAGCTATTCCCATCCCCGATACGACTGCGGAAACCATTTGCCGAGTGTTCATGGAACGCTGGGTAGCTCAATTCGGATGTCCATCTACGGTGACTACAGACCGTGGACAGCAGTTTGAATCAACCCACTTCAAGAAGCTCTTAGAGCTACTGGGGTGCAAACGCATCCGAACAACCGCGTACCATCCAGCAGCAAATGGACTTGTGGAGCGTTTTCACCGTCAACTGAAAGCTTCGTTAATGGCTACAGAGAATACTAAGTGGACTGAGTCTCTTCCCCTAGTGCTACTTAGTATCCGTTCCACACTCAAAGCAGACTTACAGTGCACTTCCGCAGAGTTGGTGTTTGGTACCACCCTCCGTCTACCGGGTGAAATTATCTCACCTGAAAGTGGTGAACCAGGTGCTACGGATGTACAGGGTTATGCTCAGAACCTCAAGCGCCTTATGCAACGCCTGCAACCAACTCCCACTCGCACACAAAACAGGAGAGTGCAAGTAGACGCTAGACTCGATGGCTGTACCCACGTTTTTGTGCGTTGTGACACCGTCCGTAGACCCCTACAACCTCCTTACGATGGACCATTCAAGGTCGTCAGTAGAAAAGAAAAATTTTTTGTTATTGATCGATTTGGCCGGCAAGACACCGTAAGTGTAGACCGACTTAAAGCGGCCTACATTGAACACTCGGTACCCGTGACGCCTACGCAACCGGCAACTACGCCCGCACTCACACCCCAGCCAAGTCCGATGGTCAACAATCCTGCTAAACCTAGCAGTTCCTCGGATGAGACAAGTAAGGCAACAGTTACACGCGCCGGTCGGCGTGTGCACTGGCCTAAGCGATACTGCGAATTCGTTAACTAAACACTTTTACGTATAAGAGTAGTTCATACTCTCATTTTTTTCTTTCTTTGTCGCAGTTTACATTCATTTTCCATGGTATTTACCCTTTTGATTTAGTTTGTGGGCAGTAGCCGCTTTTACAGTTACTAACCTTGTTAGATTTCTTTCTCTTTACAGAGTGTTCTAGCATTTTATTTTCGGCCTTACACTCGAACAGCTAACTACATCAATCAACTCTATCGTCGTATGGTGACTACCAACACTCGTGGAATTACAAACCAAACGAACAAAAATATGGACCCGATAAAAAGAATAATAAAATAAATAAAAAAATAATAAAATGTAAAAACAAAGACTTTCACTGTATAGTTAAACGGACCGTGAAATATTTTTGGTATGTAAATACGTCACTTCTATGCTGTACAGTTTACTCCGCTCAATCTATTTTCACAGATCTTACTATTTTCACTCGAGTTATGCCATGATGAAACTTATTTATTTTGTGACCCATACTTGTAATTACTTTGCATCACTTTTATTATGCAGCTCGCTACATTTTTTTTAACAAATGGTGATTATACTTATTCATAGCTATTGGTTGTACACACTCTTCTCTGTACCTTGCATAAGTTTTCACAGTGTTAGCAGTTTCCTTTGTTTTGATTCAATTTGGCGTACCATTTCCATGTTACACTAGTTCCTTCGCATTTATTCCTCTTAAGTTTTTGTTAACACCTTATGCTGATTTTTAAATCTTAACCTCTTCTTCTATTCTTTTCTGTTGCTTTTACTTTATTCCTCCTAATACGCTGGTATATTGATTGCCTTTGGTATTACTACTAGTTTTAGGTGATGAGGAAGGATGGAGCATTAGTCTAAGAGGAAACTTAGACATAATGAGCCACCTTCCAGTTATAACAACGTGGGTAACGGAGGTAAACCATCACACCTCCACATAACCCAGTCCGTAAAAGTATGTCGTAAAAAAAACTAAATAAATGAATAAAATAAAAATAAAAAAGATAAGTATAAATAAACGATGTTAAAAAAAAAGAAGAAAAAAATCGCACCAAGGCACCAGCGTTATTCCTTCTTATATTCCATCTTACTCCATGGATCGTGTACATAGTGCTCATAAATTGCCTTAATTTTTTTTCCTTCATTCTTTCCTTTCTCAATATATATTTTTTCTTAAAAAAAAAGAAAAACAGCTATTTTATTACTATCTTCACATTTTCTTGTTCATTCACCGTGATTGTACGTCACCTTGTTACTTTTATATATCGAAGCTCGCTGTTATCCCACCAACCTTCTAAGGGGGGGGATAACCTGTAGTGTACATTGTACCTTTGAACTTTTGTTTGAATGAATGCAACCTGACATGTTGAACTTCACTTCCACTTCCGCATTGTATTCCTGAACCTCCTGTACGGTTTCGGATTCGCTCTCTCGCTGTGCTTTCACCTAGCGCACTCTCTGAGCTTACCGCCGTCTCATCTGCAGATAAGTGTGTATCTCTTATTTCTTATCAAATTCCATATCTCTTTTGTGTAAATACAATTCTGTTCCAGTCACATTTGCCATCTCAAGTCTTTTAACCTTGATTCCGTTTGTTAGTACTTGCATGTTAGGCAGAGTACTATTAAGGCCATAAGCGGTGAATAAGTTTTGTAAGAGTAGTTACTTTTAGGTCGAAGTTAATACCAAGTCTAACTCTTACATATGCACCTATTGTATCTTTGCATATGAACGACACCTCCACATTGGCAACTTTTCGACATTCCTATCAGTCTGTTCTCCAAACAGTAATCAAAAACAAGATCTGGAGCGAATTTGCAACGGAAAAGGTGTACAGCACCCATAAATACGTCTGGATAAAACAGAGTCACCTGATTGGTTACTCAAGGTCATTTGTCCGTTCGCTAGATAGTTTCGGTTTGAGCTGCTATTCCTTAGAGTTGCCCTTTACTTTTGCCTTAGTTGCGTTACTCAAAACAGCCTTGTGACGGATCCATCAAACTTTTTCAAGCGTTGGTCTTTAGGGATTGGAATGATTTCATCACGAATTCATATACATCATTGGATCACTGAGACTCGGCAAGAACTTAGTGACTGACTCATTGACTGGTTGTTTCACCACAGAACTTTGCACAAAAGTACACCAGTTCAATCTGGCACACTCTACGTTGCACACAAACGAAGACGGAAGAGATTGAAAAGAACAATGACAAGTAGAAATGCGTGAGAAAAACAACAGTAACATGGAAAAACAATTGGTTCTAATGAATATGGCAGATCACAGAAAGTGAATGGATCTGTGTCATTGAGAATGGCTTTGAGCAATATCACCAATTTAAGTCTTTAGAAGGTAAAAGGATTGATCAAAGTAATATTTACTTTTCAATTAGATCCTCATCTCTGGCTCTACTCTAACATACACGGATAGCATTTTGTATACAATACACAACAATTTACCAAATAAGTGGCGATATAATCGTTAACGATAATTAGTCAGTATCGGTATCAGCATGTCAAGGGAGTGATAAGTAATAGAGAAAATTATTATAACTAATTAAATGGTAGAGATGATTACAACAATTGGGTTGTATAATGAATAATCTCGGAAAAACATTGCGGTGAAGTAGTCATCTTTAATAACAAGTTATCATCCTCCAACTTATTTTATTTTTCTTTGATTACTTTTCACGTAATCAACTTGAACACCCACTTGTGCCTTAATTTCTCCTCATTTTTTCCAAAATTATGCATTATGCAACCAATTTGTTGTAATCATTTCTACCCTTTAATTAGTTGTAATGATTTTCTCCATTGCTTATCACTCCCTTGACATGCTGATACCGATTATTATTATTATTATTGTTTCCTTTAATTCTTAGAGGAACATAGGGCTTCAGCCAAACGTCTCCATTGCGTTCGGTTCTCTGCTAGAGTCTTCACCTGGCTCCACGTCTGCCCACATGCTTTCACCCCCTCTTCACATGACCTCCTCCATATCACCCTTAGATGACCAACTCGCCGCTTCCCTTTCGGGTCCCACTCCAGCAATGGCTTGTCTAGTGATGTCACTTGATGGTTTCCTCAGAGTGTGGCCAATCCATCCCCACTTATTCCTGCCTATTTGTCGCACAATCGGTTCCTGCTGGGTTGGTTCGCTCCCAGAGATCTCTGTTGCTGATCTTTTCTGGCCGGCGATCTGATCTTGAGTACTGACCAAAGACAGCTGTTGATGAAGGTCTGCAGTTTGTTTGAGATGCTCTTCATGACGCGCCAAGTCTCTGATCCGTATAGTAAGTGCCACTGACTTCACATTGGAGTTGAAAATCCGGATCTTATTTTTGATGCTGAGTGTTGTTGACCTCCATACAGGCTTGACAGCAGTGAAAGCTTGCCTTGCTTTTCCGATTCTTGCTTTGATATCCTCGTCAGTTCCGCCTGTAGTTGAAACGATGCTTCCCGGGTAGGTAGGTAAAGGAGGTTGTTTGTTTCAGGTTCCTTCCATTTATGCTGATTGTTGTCTGTTGTTGTTGTTGCTGTTGGTGGTGTTGTCCCGGAATCTTCATCACATCTGTTTTCTCTATGTTCACCTGAATTCCTATCTTCTCTGGATGCTTCTTCTGCCAACTTGTTACCTTTCACTAGCGTGTCTTCCAGTTTGTGGGAAATCAGACATATATCATCGGTGAAATGTAGATCCTCCGAGTTTTTTATGTGAGTCCATTTTATGCCTGTTTCCTCATTGCCCGCTGTTTGTCGCATTATCCAGTCTTCTGCAATCAAGAAAATCATTGGCGGTAGTAGGCAGCCTTGTCTTACTGCTGTCCTCACTTCGAAGACAGGATACCGATCCTGACTAGTTATTGTTAACGAACAAATCGTCACTTGATTGGTAAAATATTGTGCATTGTATTCAAAATGCTTTTCGTGTATGTTAGAGTATAGCCAGAGATGAGGATCTAACTGAAAGGTAAATATTACTTTGATCAATTCCTTTGCCTTCCACATATCACCAATTGTCTTCAGTCACTGGTTCTTATAATCCCAAGGACTCCAACCAGGAAGTCTACACCTCCCTACATGGGTGGCTCAAACCAATTGTTATTCAAGAATTCATTTAATTGATTCTAAGTATTCATTTAACCACTACTAGCTCTTTTCCTACCTGATTGTATGTTAACTAACATTGCCTGTTGAGGAAGGCGATGGCTTGGCATGTGCAACATATGTCCTGGTTATCCCAATCAATGTAGCTTCACAACCTCATTGATCGACTTGCCCTCTTTACTTTACAAGCTGCACCTAACCTTTATATTGCTCGGCATATAAAACCATAATTGGTATTGGAGGTAAAACATGAACATCTGTAATCAAAGACAGCTAGCATCTTCATATCTACCACTCTCGGCTTTCACGTCTCACATCCGTAAAGGAGAACAGAATGAACCGCTGTGCAATACACACGACCTTTGATCGATAGCCGGATATCACGTAGACTTCAAAGATGGCGTAATTTGGCAAGTGTCATACGAGCCTTCTGTTTCTGTGGTGAGATTTTTTCAGGAATCAGGCCGTTTGGGCTGATGCAACTTCCCAAATAAGTGAAATGGTCGGCACGCTGTGTCACTTCGCTCTCTATTTTTGAGTTGAAAGTCTATGTAGTCCAGTCCTGTAGCCTCATCTTCTTACATTTGACAGGAGCGAGTCGCAGGCCAAACATACGAAGATTGTGCTGTTCAAGGTGTTCAGAAGACTCTGCATTTTGTCAGTGTCCTCGCCTAGAAGGACTATATCATCTACATATTCTAAGTCAACGAGATTATTCCTTGATGGCAACAAGTCAATCTCTGAGTCACTGAAGCCAGTTAGCGTTAAGTCCATTAGTACATCTATGATGAAATCAAACAGGAGTGGGGAGCAGTTGGCGTCCCTGACGGACACCATTGGCTGTCACCACTTTGGTTGACAATTCTGCGCACGCTCTTAGCGGACTGGCCGCTTGAGTTCAAGTAGGGGACCTTAATTGGTACGATGTGCTTTCCCGACAACCCCTACTTTTGAGTTGACAGAGTAGAATTCCGCCTTTGGGCAGAGTATTTGACGATTGTTGGACGCCTGTAGAGATGCCTATGTTCCAGAATCTGTCGAAATGTGAATATATGTTCATTATGTCCCCTTTCTGGTTTGAAGATTTCATGGTTTTCTCGTGTGTGTGTTTCTATCGAGCACCACTGAATCTACGCACGATTATTGATCCTAGAACTTTAGACACCATTTAGTCAGTTAGTTGATTGTTTAATTTCCTTATTGGATATGTAAAAGTTAGACTTAGGATTTACTTCTACCTAACAATAACCGCTCTTACAAACTCCTTCACCGTTTATGACCTTAATTAGTACTCTGCCTACGTGCAAGTACTAAAGAACGGAATCAAAGTTAGAAGACTCGAAATGGCAAGTGTAACTGGACCGGAATTGTATTTACACAAATAGATATGGAATTTGATAAGAAATAAAAAGTACACACTTATCTGGAGGTGAGACGGTTGTCAGCTCGTAGGGTGTACTAGGTGAAAGTACAGCGAGAGAGCGAGACAGTAACCGTACAGGAGGACCAGGAGTACAAGAGCGGAAGTGTGGTTAAACATGTCAGGTTGCGTTCATTCAAACAAAAGTTCAAAGGTACAATGTACACTACAGGTTATCCCCCCCTTAGAAGGTTGGTGGGATAACAGCAAGCTTCGATATATAAAAGTAACAAGGTGGCGTACAACAACAGTGAATGGACAAGAAAATGTGAAGATAGTAATAAAATAGTTGTTTCTCTTTTTCTTTTAAAAAATATGTATTGAGAAAGGAAAGAATGAAGGAAAAAAAATTAAGGCAATTTATGAGCGCTATGTACATGATCAATGGAGTAAGATGGAATATAAGAAGGAATAACGCTGGTGCCTTGGTGCAATTTTTTTAAAAACTTCTTTTTAACATCGTTTATTTATACTTATCTTTTTTATTTTTATTTTATTCATTTATTTAGTTTTTTTACGACATACTTTTACGGACTGGGTTATGTGGAGGTGTGATGGTTTACCTCCGTTACCCACGTTGTTATAACTGGAAGGTGGCTCATTATGTCTAAGTTTCCTCTTAGACTAATGCTCCATCCTTCCTCATCAACTAAAACTAGTAGTAATACCAAAGGCAATCAATATACCAGCGTATTAGGAGGAATAAAGTAAAAGCAACAGAAAAGAATAGAAGAAGAGGTTAAGATTTAAAAATCAGCATAAGGTGTTAACAAAAACTTAAGAGGAATAAATGCGAAGGAACTAGTGTAACATGGAAATGGTACGCCAAATTGAATCAAAACAAAGGAAACTGCTAACACTGTGAAAACTTATGCAAGGTACAGAGAAGAGTGTGTACAACCAATAGCTATGAATAAGTATAATCACCATTTGTTAAAAAAAATGTAGCGAGCTGCATAATAAAAGTGATGCAAAGTAATTACAAGTATGGGTCACAAAATAAATAAGTTTCATCATGGCATAACTCGAGTGAAAATAGTAAGATCTGTGAAAATAGATTGAGCGGAGTAAACTGTACAGCATAGAAGTGACGTATTTACATACCAAAAATATTTCACGGTCCGTTTAACTATACAGTGAAAGTCTTTGTTTTTACATTTTATTATATTTTTTATTTATTTTATTATTCTTTTTATCGGGTCCATATTTTTGTTCGTTTGGTTTGTAATTCCACGAGTGTTGGTAGTCACCATACGACGATAGAGTTGATTGATGTAGTTAGCTGTTCGAGTGTAAGGCCGAAAATAAAATGCTAGAACACTCTGTAAAGAGAAAGAAATCTAACAAGGTTAGTAACTGTAAAAGCGGCTACTGCCCACAAACTAAATCAAAAGGGTAAATACCATGGAAAATGAATGTAAACTGCGACAAAGAAAAAAAAATGAGAGTATGAACTACTCTTATACGTAAAAGTGTTTAGTTAACGAATTCGCAGTATCGCTTAGGCCAGTGCACACGCCGACCGGCGCGTGTAACTGTTGCCTTACTTGTCTCATCCGAGGAACTGCTAGGTTTAGCAGGATTGTTGACCATCGGACTTGGCTGGGGTGTGAGTGCGGGCGTAGTTGCCGGTTGCGTAGGCGTCACGGGTACCGAGTGTTCAATGTAGGCCGCTTTAAGTCGGTCTACACTTACGGTGTCTTGCCGGCCAAATCGATCAATAACAAAAAATTTTTCTTTTCTACTGACGACCTTGAATGGTCCATCGTAAGGAGGTTGTAGGGGTCTACGGACGGTGTCACAACGCACAAAAACGTGTGTACAGTCATCGAGTCTAGCATCTACTTGCACTCTTTTGTTTTGTGTGCGTGTGTGAGTTGGTTGCAGGCGCTGCATAAGGCGCTTGAGGTTCTGAGCATAACACTGTACATCCGTAGCACTTGTCTCACCACTTTCAGGTGAGATAATTTCACCCGGTAGACGAAGGGTGGTACCAGACACCAACTCTGCGGAAGTGTGGTTAGACATGTCAGGTTGCGTTCATTCAAACAAAAGTTCAAAGGTACAATGTACACTACAGTTATATCGGATAGTGAGACAGTATCAACTACTGGGTAGCGTTTCGAAAATAATCTGTTGTTTCTAGTCGTATCAGTGGTAACTGAACAACTTGGACACTCGGCTTCTATTTTTTCTATTCCCGAATCTGTCATGAGGTCAGCGGATTTTCTCATTTATTTGGGACAGATGTCGGACCACTCCAGTTTCATGTATTCTCGACCGATTTAAATCATCTGACGTAGAGACGTATACATTTCCTACGAACTGAAGCCTACAGCCGATATTCACATAGTCGATAGATAGAGAAAGATAACCGATTTGATGAGTCCATATAAGGAATTCACGAGAGTAATTGTATGCCTATGAAACAAGCTGCAACTTACTTTTGAATCAGCATCCAGGTGCTAGAGATTTCACTGGTATTGTACATCAGCGTCTGAGGAGTAAGGAGGATTGCGATATTCTTCCGGTTATACAGTGATTAATGAGAGGTTAATGGGGAAATGACAGCGAACGAATCAGTTGCTTAAACAGCTGGTTTCACACATTTTAATGGGTGATACCAACGCATGGGTTTATGTTATAGTAGTAAATTTAAAAGTGGTCATATTTCTAAGGGGTTTAGAAGATATAAAACAAAACATCAATAATTTTCAGAGAGATAATTAATTCCCGGGAGAAATTTGCATACTGAGCCATTAAAATTGAAGGTTGTGAAAATCTCTGTGGATGAATTACTTCTTCAATGATTCTGTTTCTGAGTTACCTGAATGAATCAAATAGATCGACGTTCGAGTTTCCAACGACGAGATATCCAAGTTTATAAGGTCAGACTCTCAGTCCACTTTTCATCAATCACAACTTGTGCAGAATGTAACCAGATTGTCATCTCATTATTCAAAGCCTAAATGGCAAGAGCCGCAGTAATGCATTATTTTGCCTGCAATCTCTTACAACGGAAAAGTCGTTTCTCAGATAGATAACAGTGGTGCTGTGAATCGTGAATGCTCATGCAGCCAGACAATACATGCATTCATGAATTAGTTAGTCAGTCGTCTTTACTATTCAAACAGTGACGCGCTGATGAGAAAATGAGCGGGAAATGGATATACAGAGAAGATTCATTAGGAGTGAAGTTTGTTCTCACATTAAACCAACGTATATCAGTATTAATTTGTAGCATTCATCCTGTTTTGTACGTATTGATTAGTTCGACACAGGATTTAAATACTATATATTGGTTCATTTGTACTGTTATTGAAGAGCGACTGAATTGCATATCCCCTCAATGACGCTTGTCACCATGTTGCTATTGGTTTCAAGTGGCCTTATTGAATTATTCAGTTGTTCCAAGGTTACTCTGGTTTCCATATCAACATAAGTTCTATATTCTAACCTCTGGTCATCTCCAGATTTCCCAGTGAGTCTTAAATGTTAGCTCAGGAGTGTTTTGAACGCTAGGTACTATGAAGTTATTTAGTGATTTCGTAATGATGTTGCTACCAAAGCCGGATCATCCAAAGGTTAATCCATCACATACAAACACCATAAGTAGCTTGTGATTTTGAGACCATAAAAAAATCAAACGAGATACTCAGAAAGTGAACAGCATTTACAGTGGATATTGCAGACGTAACCAAGCATAACATTTAATTTTTCAAACGGGATTTCAGAATATCTTGTGGAGAAAGAAATACTATTTTACCAGTTGAATCCTTTATTTATCTCATGCACTTACGGAGAGAGAGGTGATTATGCGTGATCCTAGATCCTGCTCGTATCCCGATAATATGGTTATTAGCATTTGAAGTCGCTTTCACAACTTGAATTGTAATTGAAATTACTTAAACACATTTAATTCCACTGGATTACTTATGCGAGGAATGCTTTGCCAACGAAAACGAACCTTTGGTTCTTTCTCTGGCTCAGACTAATTATCATATTTAGTGAGGTAGTTTACAACTTGTAAGTTGAATACATCTATCTCTTATCCTGCTTACGAAAAGTCATGATTCACCTGTAGTGTACATTGTACCTTCGAACTTTTGTTTGAACGAGCTCACCATGACCTTTAACCTCACTTCCACTTTGTATTCGTGAACCTCCTGTACGGTTTCGGTTTCTCTCTCTCGCTGTGCTTTCACCTAGCGCACTCTCCGAGCTTACCGCCGTCTCACCTCCAGATAAGTGTATACCTCTTATTTCTTATCAAATTCCATATCTCTTTTGCGTAAATACAATTCTGTTCCAGTCATACTTGCCATCTCTGGTCTTTTAACCTTGATTCCTTTTGTTAGTAGTTGCACGTTACGCAGAGTACGATTAAGACCATAAGCGGTGAAGAAGTTTTGTAAGAGTGGTTATTGTTAGGTCGAAGTTAACCCAAGTCTAACCCTTACACACCTATGTCATATAACAATTTCAAAAGAATTCCCTCATCTAGTGAAATACAAAGGGGAATGTTCTATTTATATAACTGCTAACCGGCGGTATGATATTTTGGAAAACGACTGATACGTTAGTTTACAGTAAGGTGGTCAATTGTCCGATCACGGGCGGGACGTATCTATTCAAAAACCATTCAGAACGTGCATGTTTTTAACAGAATCCCTTTTATTTTGATGCAAAGTCATGTAGCGAAGGCAAGCAGCCACCGTACCAGTGCTCTGTCTGTCAGGTAAACCTTCCGTCGTGTTATCTGTGGCCTACGGTTTATTACGCAAGTAAGAATTAGCCCACCTAAAATTAGTCGACTTGAACAATATCATGTTTAATGAAAACATTTCTGTCCGGCATTTTGAAAACTAGACAGAGTAGCAGGGATGCAGTAAATAAATTGACAACGAAAATATTACCGAAAAAATTCGGAAAACTCTACTGTTACCGTAACACAATGTCAGTAGTTTCCCATGGTAATATTGCATTTCAGTTAGTTAATGAAGATATTCGTGATAAAGAAATTCAGTCATGACCTTAAGGAAAGCATCAAGAGCTCAAGAAACAAATCAACTGGTGCATATGAGATTTTTTGAATTTTGGAAACTCCGTTCCAACAATTTAGGGAAATCTTAAGAATGATAAAGTTATCAAAAGACCTCAGCTACCTGTTAGACTGGTTCAAAGAATGGACGCTGCCGAAAAACACAGTGAAGTGAACAATCATACGGACTGGGCATGCAAGTATCAGCCCATGTAACAGGGAAGGAATACCACTCGCTTCATTTTCGAAACTCAGGTTTAGGTAATATTGTGAGTCATGATTTGGAGGTTACGGTAAACCACTGCCCAGCAGCAACTAACAGCTTCACATCCTTATGAACCATACTCATGGTCTTTAACAGAACCACTAGTGTAACGTTTTGCACATTTCATTAATCTCTGGTGAGGTTAGAACTAGAAAATTGCATCCAGGCGGCACTATTTGTCTCAAGGGGGACTCATATAATCTAGAAATGGTTTGAAGGAAGATCAGACTGGTGATTCCTCGCATCACAAACTCGACAAACTAGAAAAGTCATAACAGATTAAATCTCTTCTGCTTATCGTAGAGTAAAGTTAGAGAAGATCTCACTTTCTTATTCGAAATCCTAGGAAAAGACTATAGATCTGATCTTTCCTTCCCACCTTTCGGGAATCCCTAATAGAACATAGCTAAAGAGTTTCGAAGCTAAGGAAGAATTATACTTCTGTGGAGCACTGATTTTCCAACCGAGTAGCAGGCTTCTGGAATTGACACCCAGAAGAAGAGCTGTTTGCGCCCTAAATCAGATCGTTTAATGTGAGACTAGAAAAGTACGGACAATTATAAGTCGAGACGAAAGTATGGCGATTCAAGAGAACGACAAACCAAATGACCGTCAATGACTTCGCAGAAATACTCACAGTTATCTAGATCATTCTTTAGATTCTGTTGATTTGTTGGATGTGGATTATGTACCACAATAGTCAGTTAGTACAGACAGTAGCATTGAGCAAACTGTAGAAGCTGGATGTTTGCCAATGCAACTAGGAACTGATTTGGATATCAGTATCCATGAAAGCGAAGCTTCATGGAAAGGCATTAAGTGGTGCTGAAAAATGTTCACCTAAACTTATTAACCCCATTGCGGTGAACGAATTTCGTAGGATGGGGAGAGGGTTCCTTTGTATTCAAGAAGCCTACTGAGAGTAAGTGTGCCAACAAACCCACTCTAGATACTAAGAAGCTCCCTCAAAGCACAAAATTGGGTGGTGGTCTTCAGCATACTCCACCCTCCAGATAATTAGGTTTCAAAATCCCAAAGTCCTGCAACCGAAGCACCTACCCCACAATACTCTTCCGGCTACAAAAACAACAAAAGGAGACCTGGTGGTGTGACTAATAATGGGTCGATGAGTAGATCTTACAATGGAGTGCCTCACAACCTACAATCCGGCTCCATCCACTACTACCCATATATCCTGGGGCACACAGTACATTGTTTAGGTGTCCCGAATCTCTGACACGACCCATGGTACCTAGGGCTACCTCCTCTCGCTGTAACTTCAATGTATGGACACCTAGTCTAACCCCCTGTTCACCCATAAACTCTGTCGGTGCCTGTGCACATAGAGAATCACCTTATGGAGATATTTTAACCCGTTTGTAATATCCCACGACTTATTCACTATGTTACTAATGAGTGCATGTTCCCTAATCAATAAGATGTCTGCACTAAGGACATTGATATTAATCGCCAGGCCTACTGTAGTTCTGATAACTGAATCGTGATGCTCATCCTCTGTGCTTGATACGCACTTAGGCACAGATGATTACACTCTACACTGCTCAAACAGAGATTGCAAGCGTGGTGGGGGATGCCTCACATACATACATAACTCATTTGTTATTAGTGAGGTGGAAGATGAGATACTCAATGCGATACCTGATTCACTGTGGGTCGCCTTACATGGAGATAAATACAGACTTCTCAAAGGCTGTGTTTATCGAGCACCATGCTCAGCACGATAAACTGATGCATTACTGGTTCAGTCGTTTCAGCACGCCTCCTCGTTCACTACTAATTACAAAATAATTGCAGGGGACTTCGATCTTTCAGACGTCAACTGGTTAGGTAGTTCTGGCTGCCAACGCTTCAACGAATTCCTTGCCGCTGTTGGCTGCTACGGATGGCAACGATACGTGCAGACACATACACGTGGTGACAACATGTTGGACCTTGTGTTTTGTCATGATGTAATCTCTGTCTCCACCTACGTCGGTAACAGATTTTCAAGTAGCGACCATGGAATGGTACTGAAGTAGGCCAAGGTAACGTTAGTTCGGGGTTGGCCGATCATCATCATTCTTATATCAAGGCATCATTTTGACTAAAGTACCAGTGATCATAAATCAACTAGAACAAAAGTCACTGTTTGATCAAGAACAGTAGTGTAATCTGTGTGGCAATTTGGAGCTTGACATCCTGCCTGCAAAGTTGTGTAATTTATGCAGTCGTACTCAGGCACTTCAAGGTAAACTACACCGATTAAGAGCTCTGCTTAAGATGCTCAGCATTTATTTTTACTGCCACAAGTACGAGCTATGGATAAGAAAGCTCCTATATACTAGTAAGACCTGATAGGCCATGGATTGACAGGCAAATGGTAAGGAGGTCACTGGAAATAATATCCTCAACCTCTGTTGTCATACTTTGTGTTGCGGGTTTGGAGACTGACATTGATTGAGATCAACACAGCTGTGGTCTACAGCAATGAAGATGATTCAGTTGGCTATCGAAGGTCCAAAGCTAATCTCGATTTGTAGACTGCTTAGTCCTACTTACTCCAACATCGATTAACTTACTACCGCTACTAGCTCTCGAATTCAGCTTCCAGGAGCAACTGGCTACAGCGCTGCAGCAGTGGTACCGAACAATCTTTCGGCGCACGTGTTCTTCAGCTCCGCGGAGATACTGAACACAGTTCGATGTGACCTTCTCCTTCACAAAATAAGTCAGGCTGGTATTGATGTCCCACCATGTAGACAGAAGAAAATTTCGCACCAAGATCGATAGCTCGCAACCATCCTGGTAGGAGGTTCTATCTAAGGTCCCTTGACGTTTTTTTCTTATCAGTGAGTCGTATAAACTAATCTGTCTGTCTCCTACATTGATTACGTACAGATTTGGAGGGCAATAAGGCTCAGATTGGTCACAGACAGATCTGAGAATTATAGAAGACTGGGTAATGGTTAATAGTGTGACTTTCAATCTGAACAAAACGAGAAGTATTACAAGCACGTGGCTGTAAGCCGCAGGGTGTAAGTTATTTGCTGTGTGATGATAACTTGCCCTGTGTGACGCTAGAGAGCAACTTGGGTCTACTTCTTAAGGAAAATACTGACACAAGCGTGAATTAAACGGGTGATGTTGTGAGGGCATATATGAGAATTCATTTTACGCATAAAGAGTTAGGTGCGCCCACTCCTATGGTTGTACAAAACATATATCATACCGAATCCTGAATTACACAGCATGACTGCTACCCTTGTACTCATAAGGGACTCCAATCTTTTGGAAAAGATCAAAAGATGGGTAATAAAAGGCTTGATGTGTCTCCAGAATAAAGTATCTAATGAAGGGCTGAAGAGATTTGGTCTCTTCACACATGGCTGCAGTAGGCTTAGGAGTGATATAATTACTACCTAAAAGATTACAAACAGCTAGAATCGCCCAAATATAGGTGTTCTACCACGAAGTCACTACAGTCTACCAAGTAGCAACCCACGAATTATAGGTCATCAGGTAGCGAAGAGTTTGTTGCGCTCTTCCATTCTTTTCATTTAGAGTTTGACGTCCATGCAGTTGTGACTGCTGCACATACCTGGGAAAGCATTAAGAGAAGACTTGGTAATTATGCAGAGACAGTGGGACCGCGTCCAAATAGTCTATCACCTTAAAACTCACACACCACACTATCAAAGGATATACATATTAATCCATCTTTTTCCACTGTCCATTCTTTCTGGTCTCAACCTTCCGACTACTCTACCTATTCATTCACTAATTTTACTACTGTTGTTATCATTGATTTTAATTTATATCCATTTTTTCTACTTATCAAACTTCATATCTATCTGTTGTAAGGTTTTCTTTTCAAGTTTGCATAGTCTACGCTAATATTATCTATTATTGCTGCCATCATCATCGTTATTATTTTCCTTCTTTTCGACTACACTGGAGGACAAACAGGTGAAAGCAATAATCCCGTCTACAGCAGCAACACGGTTTTAACATCCTGTATGCTGTGAAACACGTATAGCCAGTCACAGTACCACTCCCCTTGCAGTCAACCACAACTACTATAGTCAAGTCGAGAGACAAACAAAGTTTTCATTTACGGAAGATCAGGAACTAGTAACTCTAAACTATAACAGCCCAGAACAAAACTGACAATAGAGATCTTGACAAATCTCTATCAACCAATCAGATGCGTCCGCAGCAGAAGTGCGTTATTTGAGAGACGTTTAAAATATAATAAATGCAATGTTAGAGTGTAGTTACATAGGATAACTTCCTTGTATATGTCGCAAGAAAACCTCCCTAATTCTCAGTGGTGTCTTCATAGGTAGCCTAAGCCGACTTCTGCACATAAATTCATCTGCATAACTGTAAATTACCGTGTTTCTTTACTCAAACAACGCACTTGTCTTTCTCTTTAGGTAACTCTAGAAACCTTCGACGGAATTTTTGTGGGTCCTATTCAAGGGATTAACGAAACCATTTCTATTATTAACCACTTTATGAATATAGTTTAGGGATGACAGGTGCCTACACGTTTTCCCCTTCCTGTAGTCTAAAAAGTACCCACAATACTATATTTGGACTAAATTTTCCGCGTTTATCGTATACGGCATCCATAATTCCACCTAAATACTACGTACTCATCTAACCAGTAGCCCAAGATCATCAATCCGTTCATTAGGAAGTTTCGTTTTGGGTTGCTTTAGTTTTAAGTCATCCAGGAACATATATTTTGAAACTGAAAAGGGAGCACAAAGAAATCAGTTGGTTCACACTAGCTCGTTGCAGCGATATTGAATACAATAACCTGAAAAGCGATATAGGCAGATTTTGATTGGCTGTTGGCTAGCTGGCTTCTTATTGGTCTAAAATATAAGTAAAAATGGCAGTCTCTTTATTTTGACACGGAAAGTTACAGTCAGTTTAAAGTCAGTCTTAACTTACCATAATATAACGGCGTGTTAATTTTTTTGGTGTGAGTGTAGTGTGATAGTCACACGCTATTTGGATGCATTTGTAGTATTTAAAGTACATTGAGATATATGGGAATGTCTAGTAAGTGAATATAAGTTAACAATAATTTTGATGCATTTATTTTAAGTCCAAAATAGGATGTATGCATTTTTTGTTACTATGGGAATAGAATTCAATAAAAATTGCTAAACGTATAATGTGTCTAATTTTGGACATGTAGATATATGTATGTATTAAGTGATCTACTTTTTTAAGTTTTCAGTTTAGTGACCTGTGGGAATTGCACATACTAGGTCAACATAAATAAAGTAAATTTCCTATGTCACAAAAGTGGTATATAAGCAATGAAATACATACAACTGTTCATTTACTTGAAATCATTTTGTTGTGCACGTTAGGAATTGTTAGAACCATTAAATGATGTTGCAAATTACTCCTACTGCGTCTACTTCACGGAATGTGTCATCTATATTGTGTGATGTAACAGCTACATTCCAAAGGATAATGCTTTGCTGTGTATTTTATACATGGATGCAATTTAAGGAAGCTATAGATGCATTTATGAAGGTACTAACTAAGTTGTTCATTATTTCTTTGAAAGGAATCCAACACATGGTATCGGGTTGATTCCAGTAAAAAAGATCCATCCGGTCCTATGGAATACGAGCATGTGACGTTTAAATGCACTTTTGGAAGTAAACGTGCTTCCCGAGGTGCTGGCTTTAGGAACAGAGGGTAAGTTTACTGTCTATGTAAATTTTAACAATTTCAAGGTTCAAAAGTACTTCATGTCATGACATACTGTGCATACAATTTGCCATGTGCTCATGTCGTTGAGGCTTTCTTAAATTCATATCTAACCTGTGGTAAGTTCCATTTCCTTAATTGTTACTCTTAGATATTCTGAGAAATAGTGACAGGTGGACACGTCAGTATAACACCACGGAGGACATTCCACGAGCCATCCGCCTAACACCGGAACCGAACAACGCGTTCAGAAATGCTTATGAACGTTTAAGACGTCGTCTCAACATTCTGAACCAAAGAAATCCGGATGCTGCACTGCGGGAAGTAGCAGAGTTCACAAGAAGGTTGGACACTTTGCTAGCAAATGAACCGCAAACAACTTTGAGATTACGACGTGCCCCTGTTAATCGATCATTTTTGTGAAAATATTTGCATTACCTTATTGTTTCCATTTGTATTCACAATATAAACATCTATGTCTAAACTGTGTTACACTTCCTTTCCCTTCAAATGCCTGAGAGCGACAGTTTAAAGCATACTTTGGTTGATTGTTTCCTGATGAGAGCGCTTGGCAAGTCAGTTACAAATTACACCGATCTGTGCCTTATGTAATGCGTTTTATCAGCCGAAGATTTCTAGTTCATAGCATATCGCGAGTAACGGCGACTAATACGATTTATTGCCCATACCGTAATCACCCCAGGCTTACAACAATTCTAAACTTATTCTAACCTATTCTTCGATAATGCTTATTAAGAAGAACAAGGTGATGAATTACAGCCGGTCATGCGGATAAAACAATCCCACAGTTCTGGTTCAATCACATTATCAAACAATGGAAAACCAGTTAGGGAGTTCATTTATTAAATAGTGTTACTATACTATCATAGTGTACGTGAATTAGCTCAATGATTGCAGGTTTACCATAATCCTTAACTACCAACATAATAAGTGGGAACTTCTGCCTAAAAACAACCTTACTAGTAGCATCCAGTGACAGAAAACTGACCTACATACTCCAAAACAAGCAAAACGTTCAAAAAAACCTTTAAAATTCAATGGAAAACGAATTCACGAAAACATATAACCAGTAGACGCAGGAACCCATCATGACCTTGAAACTGACTATAGCGTCTTTCCAATAACCTTGAAACGAGTGGCGTTTTTGAATAATTTTCAAGGTCGTCCGGCACCAGGTAATAGTTGGAGTAGCTGGTTAGTTAAGAAGTGCGAATGAACTTTCCCTGTGTATGTTAGACTGAAAATAAGGATGTAAATTATGTCATTTGTTATCGCTTAAACGTAGATAGTGTGTAATAAAGTTGGAGGATATATTCGAACTTGAAAAGAAGCATATATATATTTCTTTGAGACTGTTTAGAGTAGTAGTTCTTTGGTTTACTTCACAAGAATGAATTTTTCGACTTTACATCCATCTTCTACACAAAGTTGTATTGCTCATTATTATCGAGATATGTATCTCGATATATATCTTTGAAGAGTTTAGAGTAAAGTATACCCGAATAATAATGTTTGCGGAAATTTAGAAGCTTTGGAGGAAGGGGTGGAATTTTGATGCACATTTAGGGTTTCTTGGGCATAAATGATACATTTTTTTGAGTTTCTCGCATTGAGTTATGGCGATATTCCGGTGATGTTTTCTAGGCGAACAGGCATCAGCATGACTTTGAACAACCAGTTAGCTGGACCCATATTACTCTGTGAATAATACGGCTATAGACATAAACAAAACATGTCAATGTAGAGAATTAGTGACATGACAGAGATTCATGGATATGTATACAGATATCCTGATATCCGTTGTTGAAAATCCGTACGAGATGATATTTCGTTCTTTATTTTAGTTCACTTGCGCTGTGGGTATTTCCTTCGCGAAGCCGAAATAGTCTAACCAGAAGTATGATTGTTATGGGTGGGCTTCTAGCCGGAAATGCCAGTCGGGCATTTTTTTCGTAGACGTGGGTAAAGACTTGGGCAATTTTCTGTTCGAACGTGAGAGAAAGTAGGCTATATTTTGGAAATAATGTAGGTTGGAAAAAGTAAATAATTTTTCCAAAACACGTGGGAAATGTGGGGAAAGTGAGTTTCTCTGTCAAAGCTGTGGAAAACAGAGTAAACCGTGGTTTATGATATAACATGATATGCAATCGTCTCGATGGATTCATGTGCCGAAATCCGTTTGGATTAACTGTTAAGACTTCATTAAGGAATAGTGAAACATTCTTAGGACTTATAAGAGGTCTCCACTCCGCAAAACTACTTTTCCTACCACCTACTTTCATTACCAAAGAAAATCTAAAAATTACGCGTTTTTATTGTGGGCTTAAATGGTTGTTTGGTCAGGGTCATTTTGTTGATCGTTTGCTAGGTTGGATATGCTTTACTCCAACCTCTAAATGATTTGCTTTTGATAATTAATGTACGTAATATGATGATTAATAGTGGTACTTCTCGGGGAAACCCTTTTAAGTCATACGGACTTTAGTTGGCAGTACCATAGCAACCGATGACTGAAGACAGTTGGTGATATGGCTCAAAATCGTTGACAGTGGCTGGTGTAGATGCATTCGCACTTTGTGATTTATCATATCCAACGACACTATTGTTCTGCCTTATTACTGTTCTTTTTGCCTCACATTTATCTTTATTATCTCTCTTTTTAATCTCTGTCTACTCTCTTCTCTTGCTTTGTGTGCTACATGGAGTGTGGCAACTCGAACTACTGTACATTTGTGCAAAGTTCTAAGTTGAAAGCAGTCAGGCAGCTCCATGGAAAACCTAGGAACTTTGAAAAAGACGGAGATATTTTTGTTTATTTCTCCCTTTACTAGAGCATTAATGTAACTCAAAATAAGCATATTTTCTGTGTGGCTATGCCTATGTATGGTTAGACGGATTATGCAGAAAAATCTAAGCGTCGATATAGATAATATGACCAACTTAAAACGAAAAAAATGCTACAACACATATGTCCAGGTCGTATTGACTTTACGTAGAACACAGATTTTTGGGCTTTCACAAGGTAGTTAAATTTGGTCGCACAATTTAGTATCACTGTTAAGCTAAAGTATGTAAGATAACGATTACACAGATAAAAAGATTTTATATTCTGCTTAGCTGTAATCCAAAATATCCTTCCAGTTGTGAGTACAAACCATATTTTAAATGCCAGTCTACTTTTCAGTGGGAATTAAATAGGTGTAAGTTTGATCCACGTTAACCAGTATAGCTTACAGCCAAGTAGGTTGTCGAGTTCATCTGGTGATTGTAACATAGACCACCTCTACTTTTGCATCATCTTTATTGATGTTTGTCCATAGTGGAAGTAGGTCAGCGTAAACCAAAAAGGGTTCATAAGCTGTCAAACTCATTGTGTGGACGATGTGAGCACGTATAAGTTGAATGGCTTTCTTCGCCAAGTTCTTAGAAATACATATGTAAATGGCACATTTTGGTATCGTTTAGAGAGGTGTAAACCTGTTCATTCTTGATGATTTCAAACGTTTCACTGGCCTAATTTTGTGTACTCTTCCTTATTTCACATTCTTATTCATCGACTGTAACATCATTGTTAAGTAGTAACAATTTGTATATTCCTATCAGAATCCGTAAGTGATTGATTCTTTTGTACACATTTTTGTTATGGTAGGTATTTTTCGTATTCCAAGAATGGCTATTTGTTGCCAACAGATATGCACTAGATTATCGGCTAAGAGAAAATTACCAGGAGTTCATTGGTCTATTCTAAATGATATTATGAGCATACCTGGGTAAAAGCCTACTAGATGGCTGACGACTATCGGCTTTTCGAATAGTGGTTGTCAGTGAAATTAAGTTGTATGTCAGATAGTCACCTCCACTACTATGTGTGCTTTGGTTTCATTGAAATAATTATGACGCTACATACTTACATTTATAATAACATCTGATTTTTAGGCTGCTATAAGCTGTGGAAAACCATGAAATGAAAAATGACCTATTTTTGTTCTGCAAATACATTCGTTTTTGTTCTGCTAAGATTGTAGTTTAATGTAGAAAACCTCCTAATTTAAGTGATTTTCACCTGTCTAAATATTATCCACATCTATTGGAAGACATTAAAAGACTAGCTGTCTTTGATCATAGATGCCTGCGTTCTATAGCCCGTGTGAAGTGGTATAATAGGGTGAGCAATATTGAGGTTAGGCGTCGAGTAATAGGTAAGGAGGGGAAATCAATCGATGAGGCTGTGAAGCTACATCGGCTGAAATGGTTAGGACATGTGTTACGTATGCCTAGTCATCGCCTTCCTCGACGGGCAAAGTTAGCTGACATAGGGTCAGGCTGGGAAAGAGCTAGCGGCGGTCAAACCAAAACATGGCACTAGTCGACGAAATTCACAACAGTTAGTTTAAGTCACGTAGGAAGGTGTAGACTTCCTGGTTGGGGTCCTCGGGACGGTAAAAACCAATGGTTGGAAACAATTGGTGCCATGGCTCAAAGTCGTTCTCAATGACAGCGCAGATGCATCCACTCCTTGTGACTTATGATTTCCAATTAAACTGTTTTGTTCTTCGTTATTACTATTCCTTTTGTCTCATATCTCTGTCTACTGTCTCTATTTTGCATTTCTTCTCTTCTCTTGGTTTGTGTGCTACATGGAGTGTGGTCACCTGAACTGCTGCACATCGGTGCAAAGTTCTATGTTGAAAACGGACAGACAGATCCACATCTATCCACTATATTCCTAATGTTAGTTAATGTCAGAAGTTTTGTGGACTGAGATGATCGTACATTTTCTTTTTTTTATAGGTTAATGCGTATTAATTAAGATAATGGCTCTGGATCTTTCAAGTGTAAATGATACTTCTTTTGAAGATCCTTACTCAAATACAATGTATAATAGTGTCTTTCTATCGTCGGATGTGATTTCCTTCCCTGGGACAAACGATATTCTTTTCTATATATCTGAAGTAGGTAAGATTGCATATTTACAATGTTTTAGCAAATAAATATTACATTTAGGAATTTACTAATGAGACATGTAAGAATAGAATTTGGACAGTGTGTTAGAGTATAATTCCATCGTAGATTTATTCTGTGATGGGACTAATGAGATTGTTAAATTATCCTTTTGATGTGCATAGTATATATTTATATTGTTGGTATTAGATGGCTAGAGGCACTCGGCCACAGGACGCCCTCGACGTAGGTTTCTTGCTAGTTGGTGCTCAACAGTCAACGAGGCGTATCTGCAACGTCGAGGGAACTCATGTCCCTTCTGACATTCGAACTCGTGTCACCAGCCATTGCTGCAGTCAGAGACGTTACCACTGAGCTAATCAAGCTCACGATTGACCTCTCACAGGACTGTATTGGATATTGTTGATTAGACACTAGTCAGTAACTAGTGTAATATGTGTATCTAGTCCTATCTTTGGTGCAGACTGAATCCTATCAGCACTGGGTGACATGGGTTCGAATCTCAGAAGGGACATTAGTTCCTTCGACGTTGAAGATACGCCCTGCTGATGAGTACCAACTAGCACGAAACCTAGGTCGAAGGCTTCCTGTGGCCGATTGCCTCCAACCATCAAATACCAACAACTCAATTCACAGTGCATCGTGATGGCAAGCCACCTAGTATGGTAGCTACATTGCAAACTTGACTGATAGAATTCAGTCTTCATCAAAGATAGGACTAGACACGCACACATTACACTAATTACTGACTAGTGTGAAGTATATATATATATATACATTAGTCTACTTCGAGTTATTTCAATAATATGAAATTCGTCAACTTGAACTGATGCACTCTAGTGCGAAGTTCGGTCACTCAGTGACTATTCTGTCACTTCACTATGTCAGTTAGCCTAACCAAAAATTCATGTTTAAGTTGTTAGTATAAGTAATACCTTTCATTGTATCTACACTACACCCACCCCTTTTTTGTTTCCCTATACTTTGTATCATCCAGGTCATCTTATCTTAGCAAACTTCTTTGTTGAAAATTCTAATGGAAGTTATATTCTCAAGAAACTTCCATCTGTCAAATTTCCACAAACTACTTCAGGCGTACCGATTAACGTATACTCGGATAAAGGTTATGCGAATCAAGAAGACTATTTGTTGTCAACTTCAACGAATGGTTGTTCTAGTCTATTCGATTTAAGTACACCGACCAAATTCGGATGTATTGATCTGGATGCACAGTCGTCTACTGCAGATCGTACAAATGTTTGCTATAGTCAAACTGGTGCACAGTGGACTACGCCTAATTCATCATCGACAACGACAACAACAACACCAACAACTACGTTATTGATTAACTCAGATTTGGATCAGGCTGTTGATGCTACTACACCTCGTCGACAATGTGAAAGTGACTCAAAAAATTTGAGTAGAAATGAAGTCGACAATGAGTCACCATCTACTACAAGGTCAAAATTCTTAGGACAAATTGGTAATAAAGGTTCTACTTATAAATTGAGTTTTTAATTACTTACTGTTATTATTATTTCCTTTAATTCCCAGAGGAACATAGGGCTTCAGCCGCACGTCTCCATTGCGTTCGGTTCTCTGTTAGAGTTTACACCTGGCTCCAAGTCTGCCTACATGCTTTCATCTCTTCACATGACCTCCTCCAAGTCACCCTTGCACTGACGAACAACTCGCCGCTTCCCTTTCGGGTTCCACTCGAGCGGTGGCTTGTCTAGTGATGTCACTTGATGGTTTTCTCAGAATATGACCAATCCACCTCCATTTCTTCCTGCCTGTTTGTTGCACAATCGGTTCTTGGTTGGTTCGCTCCCAGAGATCCCTCCCTGTTTGTGATCTTTTCTGGCCTGCCATCTGATCTTGAGTATTGAGCGAAAGCAACTGTTAATTACTTATTATTATTATTAATCCTCTGGGTTCTGATTGGAACAAACGCCTTCAACAGCATATCTCCGTTTGACCCTGTTCTCTTCAGTCGTCTTTACCTGGCTCCGTGATTACCCCTAAGTTTTCATCTACCCCACATCAACCTTGGATCTATGACCAACTCATCTTTTTCCACTTGGGCTCAACGTGATGGCCCGATGCATGGTGCCACTTAATAGTAACCTTGGTGTGTATCTAATCTTTCACCACTTTCTTCAGCTTTTTTGCTGGGCAATAGGTTCTTGGTTCGTTCCTTTCCAGATGTGTTTATTGTGAATCCTTTCTGGTAAATTGGTCTTTAGTATGCAGCGACATGGGCAACTGTTGATGAAAATTTGCAGTAGCCTGTTGGAAATGATTTTCGTGATGCGTGAGCCAAGTTTCTGAACCGTATAGAAGCACTGAATAACTTGACATCAGTGTTGAACATTTGAATCTTGTTCCTCATGCTGAGTGCAGCAGATTTCCAGACTGATTTAAGACTAATGAGGGTTTATTTTGCCCTTCTGACACCTTCACCTGTACCACCGACCGCCTATAGTTGAAACGATGGTGCTTATATAAGTGAAAGAGGTGACCCCTTTGAAATTTCCCCAGTTGACGGTGGTCGGTGCTTGTTGTTGTTGTTGTTGTTGGTTAGGTACCTTTATCTCCTGTGTCTTCTCTATGTTTACTTGAAGTGCTGTCTTTGCTGCTGCTTCTGCCAACTTGTTGGTTTTTACCGTTAGGTCTTCGAATTTGTGTGACACACTAGACATTGATTCCATAGTAGTAATTTGTTACATTTTCTTCCTAAAGATATCGAAAGAATTTGAGAATTTTAGTAAAAGTAGCCTAAAATTCCCCATTGAGTCATATGAAAAAGAGAAGACGTTCAGCAAAGAGACTCTTTTCGATGGCGAATTCATTCATATAGCTGCACAATCGCATTTATATGCAATTATTTGTGTGTGTGCGTGTGTACATGAGGTTTGTCAAGTAAGTAAGATTAAGTTCATAAGTTAGATGACGTAATATAATTGACTAAAATGTTTCAACTTATTTCAAGGTAGCAATAGAGGTAATTACAGGTAGAGACTAAGCAGAGGTGGGGTAGAGAATAATGCCATTTAAACTAGGACTGAAATTGAGCAAATAAATTGGATGACGTAACAAAAATGATTAGAAATTGAGCCTTGGTCAAGTCAGTGACAGTGGTAATGAAGTGTAGAAATTAAATCGGGTGGGGGTAGAGAACAGGAAAGTTGAAAATGTAAAATATTACAATTGTAAAGACAAAATAATACTAATGAAGAGACAGAAAGAAATAGAATTTAACTATCGGGTATTACGATAGATTACATCCATTGCAGGTGTAGTGATTGAACGAACTTCTTCTGTATGCAGACTTCAGGGATTAGCAAGTGAATTGCCATTGCTTCTGCAGTTTGAAGAAGTTTGACTCTTACACTTTTAGGAAGACTGCTTCGTATTCTGTAGAAGACTTTGAAGTTTGTTTGGGGTGTGTAGCCTGGTGTCCGGAGTAAATGCTAGGAAGAATAAGAATCCTCCTTTTTCATCATAATCAATAGTAGTTTATGTTTGACAGAATAAAATCACATTGTAGATTGCTCGGAAAGCTGTTGAATTAGAAGGGTGAGTGTAGTAGAATCAGATAACATTCAAATGTCAGTAATGATGAAAGGTTGATTTGATTACACTTGTGTAGAATGATGCATGGTTGCAGTAGCAGCATACTTCACTAAGTGTTATTTCCGGTTGTTGACTTTAATTTTAAGCTTTTTGAGTAAAAGAAAAGACCATAAGGTAAAATGGACGCACTTTAATAAGTATAATAATGATGATAATATATGTGCCATGGGTAACTCAGAAAAAGATCTGATCACCGAGTCTGGTTGATAACTTAATATAGTCCCAGCATGCTTAAGAAATTAAGTCAAGATATTTGTAAACCCTCCATTGTGTTGTGTTTGTACTACATTTTTCAACGTAATTATTCAAGGTTCCATATAGCTGTTGTTTGCACCGGGGTTCGATTCCCTGCCAACGAACTGTTAAATGTTGCCTAGTATACTAGGTGGTAGTAAGTCTTGGGAGTAGGGGGAAGGTCAGGCAGGCATTAGTCTAGCAGACCAACCCCGTAAAAACGACACCAATACTAGTCAAACTTCAAAGCTTGAAGCTCTGCATTTCACTTGGAACGCAAGGAATAAAGCAAATATCATCATCATATAAATATGAGTAGGTCCGTTCTTAGCTTAGTCTATTTACATGGTTCCGAATGCTTTTAAATGGTGTCGGGAATCAATAGATTCCTTGATTTGGACAAATTTTAGTTTTCTCAGCTGATTGATTTGTCTGAATAGTTTTGTATTCCGGAATCATTTTTTAAAAGAATTTTATTGTTTTCTAAGGTATTTTCAAATATCACAGATTAATCATGTTCAGCCTCTTTCAATCTGTCGTTTATAAAGTGATCTTTGATTTTTGATTTTTTGTTGTGATTCCCAAGATAATTTTTTCTTATCTAGTATAGTATATGTCCAGTGGGCCATATATTGGGACATTTGAAGTAATTCATTCATACTTGCATCACTCAGTGCTGGAATTGTAGATAAATCACTGTCATGCTACATAGAGACTAGTCGATTTATGCACATTCAGTCACTTAGGAGATTACTTGCAGCTCCTATGAACGACCTGGTTCTACCGAGGGTGTGTAGACACTGATTTTCCTGTCGAAATGTTCTTATGTGGCCACGCTTTCGTAGCCTCTGCCAGGTAAGTCCTACTCACTGCTCTCATGTGGTTAGCAGGGATGTTCCGCACAAAAGTGGAAGGGTGATTGCGAACGTCTGGACATGCAAGTCTATTTAGGGCAGCTGGAAAGGCCTGATTCCAAATCTGTGCTATACAAGAGTTACAGAGTCCGAAAGGATAGAAAATGGCATGTAAGTCTGTTTTAATCACTCACAACCATAGAGACGCGACTCTTGATACTGTACCACTGCCACAAAACAAAGGATTGGAGGTTGGCCCCTTAAGACAACCACTTGCTTCGGCCTGGACCTTTGGGCAGTATCCCAGGTCTCTCACACAAACTATCAGATATTGTATGACGAATCTCCTGCTGTCAAATTGTTATTATCACCAATAATATACATTTGAATTTTTTGGGTGGGACTGACTTCCTGAAAGTTGTTTATCTCCCCCACTGATGAGTATTAGCTAAACATGGAACTTTTCCCTTGATAACCTCTAATTGTTAAACAGAAAAAGTAGCCGATCACATTCCATTTATTGTCATCTGTCAGCACCTTGTGATTAAAATTGCGTGGGCTGCCTTTATTGGATTAAGTAATGTATGACCATTGTATCTGTCATTCTTGTTGTCGGTCATTGTAACATAAGTTGAGTTATGATAATTTTTGGGATGTGTTTTGTACTAACGATTCCCCATCTAAGTATATAATTTCTCTCTATTATATGATTTATTTTCCTTTCCAGTTTCTGAACTGTTAGAGAAATCAAAAACTAGGCAAAATTCATCTGAAAATGACGAGATTATTATTCATGGGCATAATTTATCCGAACTGGAACGTTTTGTCAACCATTTTCGACAGTTTCGATTGCGTCTAGGATTATCGCAAGTACAGTTGAGTTCACAACTAGCAAAGCATTATAACAATAAAGCAATATTTAGTCAAACGCTTTTATCTAGGTTAGTCTGTGTTTTAGATAATGCTTTGACGTTACTATGTTTCTATTTTCTTGATCTTACAATTGTTTCTACTATGCTTGATATAAGTATAAAACTTGGGCACTGTCGTAGAGTATAACTCCATTATGGATAAGATTTTATTTTGATAAATCACACAGTGTTACGCAGTAATATTAACTGATGACCACGTTTCGAACACAAACTATTGCCACTCATAATCATATCAAGTTACTCACACAACTTCTTTCCTTCATTTATATATACGAGTGGAATTGCCTAGATATTTGAATAAAAATCAATATAAGATAATGTACATTCAGAAATAATAATATGAGTATTATTGATCAATTACAATCAGATGGGAAATAAGACGAGTGTTTTTATAGTCAAAATAAGTAACTTGTTAGAATGTTGTGATGTGCTTGAATTGAAACAGAATTTTGAGGTTATTTATTATCCTCTTCTGATTTGACTGGTGGTAATAATATCTTCCATATCTCTGGTATTTGTATTGAGTCTCTCCTATTGCATGTGTTGGGTGTAGACTCAATGAACCAGGCAGGATTCAGTAATCAATCTCTCTCTCCACCTACATAGATTACTTCTTAGAATCTTAACCCTCTCCCACCCTAATGTGTGGTTTTGTGTTAATGCATGTAGTGCGATTGATGAGCTTTTTTCTAAATTACATATCTTATTTCCCATCTGATTGTAATTGATCAATAGCACTCATATTAATTATTTCTGAATGTACATTATCATGTATTGATTTTTATTTAAATATCTGGTCAATTCCACTCATGTATATAAATGAAGGAAAGAAGTTGTGTGAGTAACTTGATATGATTATGAGCAATAATTTGTGCTTGAAACGTGGTCATCAGTTAATATTACTGTATAACACTGCGTGACTTATCAAAATAAAATCTTATCCGCAGTGGAGTGCTTCTACTATGCTACTGAGCATTAGTTTTTAGAAACAGTTCTTTCTCAACAGTTATTTAAAATAAGTAGAATTTGATAAATGTACCATATTTCAATAGAACTCATCACCTGAATACCCTACATATCTTTCAAAATATGCTCCATGTGTACTTTGAGGAGAGATAATTACAAATAAACCAATGACAATTAATCGATCGTAGTAGTATAATCGTTTGAAATAATGTGTTAAGTCAAGGCGTTGAAGGAGTCCCGGAGGTTGACAGTGAAAGTAGCATGTAGTAGAGTTCATCAAAATAAAAAAGTTAGCAACCGAATCCTATTTATGAGAGTATAATGAATAATTTTAATACTGTAAAGAAGAAAAGACCGATGAGGCCTGAAGGCCATGTTGATTAGTACAAACGCATTGTAGGTACATAAATTTGGTATACCATATCTACAATGGTTTATTTGCACATCATTTGCAAATTGGTCGAATATCACCCACTACATTCGATAGCTTGTTGGGTTCTGCACAGTGTTTCTAACGTTCTTCTCACAGTTCTGTTCTTCGACTGCTTTTTCCAGTGCCCCAGAACATATTGTTACTTTTCTGAATTCGTTTACTGATATACTACTTATATCTGATTATAAGTAGCACTCACCACAGTACAACTGTTCAGTAAACGATATGGGCTAAAATTCGACGTAGAAGTAAGACAGAGGTAAAACGATTTATATCGATAACAATGATGATGATGGTGATAATAATTAACCCAGTAAGTTAGACTTCGAGAAGTCTGTCCGCGTCATTTTACCATTTAATAGAATGACTTATGGGTGAATACTACTGACAACTCTCCAACTAGAAGGGGACAGCTGTCCAGTAATGATTCCTGGCTTTCAGTCGTTCCCTTACTCATATCAGTTGATAATTGGGGAACCTAATTTGAGCATTTACGTGCTTTTGATGATATCTTGTCAGGCTTTACAATTACATAACACTGTATTATTCATACAAGTTTGAAACAAATGTACTTAACAGAATTAAAATTCAAGAGTATGAATTAATCCATAATAGTCAAGGGAAACAATAAGAATGACAGTAAAAGGGATGCATTCATGAGTGTTTCTATCATCTAGACAGTCAGTCAATGTGAATGCGTAAGTGAAACATGGAAACTTGTACGGGTAGAAGGGAGAAATAACTATTGACGTGCCATATCGTGAATTGGCACAATTTGGAATTAATGGGCTATTGGATCAGGTCCCAATGGCTTCATGGCCTACGAGCTCTTTCACCTTGTAAGCGGAAGGTTCTGGGTTCGAACTCTGGCGGTGAGTGTATTGATGAAGAGTCCCAAACCAGGACGAAACAGTTGTCCAGTACTCCCAGGTTTTCCAATGGTCCTCTAAACGTTGTTAGCTCGTGATGAAATCCTGCAACCAAAGATGAGCGAGTGTTTGATTTTATAGTTAATAAATTGTGGAACTAAGACTGAAATATGCACTTATAAAAGTACGAATAAGGATAATATCTACAATTATCCAGTGTGATTGGGAAAGAAAACTATTCTAGGTTGGGAGATGACGGCCATCGGAGGAAGGCTGACTGAATGGACAAATTTTTTCTGAACACATAGTTATTCTTGCAGACCGAGGAATCGAGGTGGCACCTTGTACAGAATTGTAGGGACTGATCTTTACCCATCTTGTGCTTCATATCCATTACGTGTGACAATATGAAGTTCCGGATTAACCTTAACCACTTTGGGCAATACTTAAAAAGGCGACATTGGGTTCACCTAGTTGTTTTACTTGTGTAACTGTCTCCAAGAGAGCAGTTAAATTTATCAGTACACATTGATGCAATGGCCAGACTCGGTAGCTTATGTTTCACCTGCATTTGGTGGTGAGTTTTAAACATAGTGTTGCAGCAAAGAATGCTTTAGTTGTTATTTTTCTGAATGGTAGACTCATTTATAAATTCTACTAACCACAATGGTCCCGAATATCTGTAAATAATATTTATGTGATGTAATTGTGAAGCCTCACAAGAAGTCACCAAAAGCACGTATTCGCTTAAACTGTGTTCTACAATTATGAAGAGCAGTTTAAGCGGGATACTTGATAAAGCTACAGGAGGAGTCTACTCTATACCACAAATAACATGTTCTGCAGCATTAATTAACCGGTATTACGATAGTGGAATTCAAAAAAGACACAGAAGATCCATCCTTGACACCTGTAACTGTGCCTATCAGTTAGCTAGTGTAAAACCGCAGAGCATTTTAATGTGTTTTATTGTCCCATTGTGTTTGAAGACTTTTTTTCATGGAATACCAGTAACTCTGCGAAATCAAATTCACGATTCGCAATTTACACAGTTCGGGCAGGTGAAATTTCCTTGCAGTCTCATTTAGGAACCGAAATTATTCACATCACCACAGTATGTGATCTGCTTGACACCATAAATGACAATCAAGAAAGCAACCATTGGTGCCTGAGACTGTATACCACTGATTGACTGACATGAGCAGTTGAACATTGCTCAATCAATCAATCAATCACTGGTGCTTGCTCATATCAGTCAATTAGCAGTATGTAGTCTCATGCATCTACGCGTGCTTTCTTTATAACCATTTGTGGTGTCTAGCAGACCACATGTTGCCCGAGTAGCTAGCTCCAGAACTCGGATGATATGAACTGATTCGTCTGTCAAAACGGAGTCAAACTGGTTACATCACTGATAAAAACTCGTCCTCGGATAAGCGAAACGGTTGTCCAGTGTTTGGGTTATTTCAAGCCGGCTAGTAAGCAATTGTGGTTGATATGTGACTGATGTCCAACTACTCACGTCAGTCACTCAGTAGTGCGTATACTGCAACTGTGTATTCTGTGATTTTCACTTTAAAAAAATTGGTTAAGGTATTGTATTCCTCGAAACCCGTACATTCTAGTGTTGATTGGTTTTGTCATTCTATTCATCTTTGGATTATTCTATGCGTTTTTGTTTTCTCTCGTAATATGCTTGTTGAATTTATCCTGTCAGTATTCTTCAGGCGAAATGATGACCTTAACTGATGCACACTATTGTGACCAGTAGTGTTTCGTTTACGTAGGACTGTTGATGTTTTGACTCTATTATTCGAATACACTTTAACTCTGGAGAGTAATCACAGTTGTCTTACAGGATTTGTGCATTAGACTATATATTTTTGTGGATTATATATTTGACACCAGCTATCTATGAGTTTCCTAGTGTTTTCAAATTCTCTGTATTAGTGACTGCTACTTTACTGACATCGAAATATTTATCGTGGTACACAAACTATTCTTAGCATTTCTGAATTACTCGATACCTGTGGTGTGTTCTCTGAGAGAACAACCACATCAAAAAGTTCCTCAATAAGCTTGTAATGTCCTGCCTTACACTTTTCTCACCATGTAAAATGGGTGCTAAATAAGGTATAGAAGAGTTTTTGTACTTTAGCCACCCGAGCATATAGTCTTCTATAGTTGCTTCTATTTCTACCTGATGAGGTAGGTTGATGCAAGGCGAGAGTTGTGTGTAGAAAGGATGCTCATAGACTGACGAGATGAGATTCTCTAATTTCTTGCAGGAGTCCATGTGTCTGTGCGCAACAGTATTAAAGAGTTGACTTAGCGAGATCCTACTCGCCCTACTGACGGCTTTTAATCCCTTTCGCAGTATAACAAAGTTTTTCCTAAGTAGTCCGGGAAAGATTAAGGGGGAACAGTAAAGAAGAATAGACAAAATATAATAATTAACAAACTTAGAAAGTGGAGACTGAGTGATGCCAAACCGTCTTAACTCCCTTACGTGTAGGACGTCAAACGAAATATCTTTCTGGAAACTAACATGATGTGCGAAGACCAGGTAAGATAAGAGAAAATACACAATCCAAAGTATTTAACATTCGATTTAGTTTCACCCGCTGTGTTGTCATCTATGATAGTGGGACCATGGGAACTTTCCGCTTCATGTAAGTCGCGCCTGATTCTGAAAATGAAGTTAATAACCTGACATTTGAACGGATTAATCTGTAGACCATTTGAGCAGGTGAAACGGACATGGATAGACGTCTCAACAGACGAGTTTATTGGTTGTTGCGCACTACTTTCGTACAGCCGGTTCCCTTTATTATTTTGCTGTGGTAACTTCGGATATAGTGAACTTGTAACTTGTACATATTTTGGGATAAAAGCATTTATTGTCGTATATCTTTCTTTGCATTTACTAATCACCGTGGCTATGAAAAACTTCATCAGTTTCATAAAGTCTCTGACGGCTGGTCTGAGGCCAGCCAAAATAAGGAGGTGTGGATTCCTTGGTTGGGATCCTCGGGATTCCAAGAACCAATGGCTGGAGACAGTTGGTAATGTAACTCAAAATCGTTCTTAATGGCCCAGATGCATGCTTTCACTTATGATTTCCCATATCCGCTGAACCGTCATGTTTTCCCATATTTTTATTGATTCTCTTTCACATTTCCCCTTATTGTAGTTCTTTTGAATCTCTTTCTCTGTTTTATATACCTTTGTTTCCCAAATGGAGTGTAGCAACTTGAGCTAGTGCACTTCTGTGCAAGGTTCTCTGTCAAAACTCAGTAAGTCAGTCAGTCGCCACCCCCCACCCCTCGCACACACACACACTTTATATTCCTACTGGTATAGCTTAAATATGTATTCAACTCATAACATATTTTGTATTCACTTTTTCAGATTTGAAAAACTCAGTATAACCGTTAGATCTGCCTACCGACTACTACCTTATTTAAAACGTTGGATTGCTCATGCTGAACAAAAGCAATGCAGTAAAATTGTCGCAGAGAAATTACCAGTCTTCCATTGTTCTATTCCTGTACGCGCTGTAGGCAATGCTCGAGTTAATATGTTAGCTCGTTTAGGCCAAAGTCATAATAATAATAATAATTCCGAAAATCCATCTGTTTTGGCCCTTGTGACAAAACAGGTAATGCGTTCTTGTTAATATTATATGATATAAATCATATTATATTTGTATTGTATTATATTAAATTTTGATTATCCTGTTTAATTCCATTTAGATTTCCCGTCGATTGGCTGGACCGAAGTGCCTTGGTCTCAGGTTGAAATGTCGACTCCTAGTGCATATGCTTCAACGAAGTCTAGTCATGTAGCTTGAAGTCAATCGGTGGATGGTCAGGCGGAGCACTTCGGTCCAATCAATTGACAAGAAAATCTAAGTTGAATTAAATAATTAATAAGACCCGTTGCGCTAGGGAGGGGGCTGTTGTAGCCCAACTGGTCTAGTGGATAACGCTTTGGTGTTTGAAACTATGGGTACTGGGCTCGAGCTCCGGTGGGAACACCATCATTGACTCACTGGGGAATGCAGATACACTCAGATGATGAGTCACGAATTGGACATGCGAAACGCGCATCCTGGTGGATTTCACTGCTAGTTACTATCCACCAATTCACTTTGATTACTGTTTAAAAATTCCCATTTTTAATATTATAACAAGACATATAAGCGAACAATCTTCTGGCTTTACTCAAATTTACATAGACTTATATATAAAAAATTTTAAGCAATGACGGTGATTTTGTGGATCAAATAATAATAATAATGTGGTAAATGTTTTGAACGTAGTTAATAACGATGATTGTAGTGATAACAAAATATTGATAATAAGGTTTATGCAGGTGATAAGAATAGCAAATGTAGTATATGTTTATATGTGTATATGTAGACAATTCAATAAATAAATAAATTAGGTCAAATGTTTTAAGGTGAAGTGGAACGATAATAAGAGTTTAAATAAATATTATAAAAGTACGAAGGAGAAGGAAGATAAGAAAGGATGGGAGGCTTCAGAATAGAATTCACCTAGGCCAAGGGAGAGACAAAGGTAGAACAAACTTCTTTTGTATGCAAAGACTAGGATAGTTCTCTCCAATTCCCATAGCTTCGGCTAGGTGTAAAAGACGGGTTCGAATTCCTTTCGAAAGGTTAGATAACTTTGAAGGCACTCCTTCTGTCCACACTTGGTGATCACTATCAATCAAATGGGCCAAAATAGAACTTCTTATAGATTTTATTTGGTCCTTTCTGAACCATGAAGGAAGATGCTCATTAATAAGTTTTTTGGGCTGTTTAGTTGTTTGCCCTATATGGCTATTTCCACGAGAGCAACTAAATTTGTAGATATACATAGAAGTGTTACAGCTAGGTATCTTGTCTTTCGCTTGAGCAATCATAATTGGTCGGTTGGAAAATGACAGACAAAGGGTGGCGGCAGTTTAAGTCCGTTTTATCGCTCTTGATAATCTCAGATGTAATAATTCGCTAGTCACGTCCCCATTAAATTGCAATTTTTAGGAACATTTGTTTCTTTTTAACTGTTGTCAGTTTCTCTTTATTGTAACTGGTGTTCATGTGTCTCCTTAGAAATCTACTAGGATAACCCATTTTGACAAGAGTGTTTTGGATGTATCCTAATTCATTTTCTAGGGAATGTAGTCTACCATCATGTTCTTCTTCACAAGTGAAATGAGCGATGGATGTGCATCATTAAATTTTATTAACATTTCATTCTTGTCAGCTTTCACATCAAGAATAATAAACGTATCATCAACATAGCGAAAATAAGAATCAGTTTTATCTATTACTTGTTTCAATGGACTATTTTCAACCTTAGCAAGAAAGAAATCTACCAAGATTGGCCCCTGTGGAGAACCCATGGCAATGCCATCGATTTTTCTGTAATAAAGGTTGTTGAATGTGAAGTTTATATTCATAGTACATCTAAAAAGCAACTCTTTGAGACTAATAACTGGAATTCTGATGTCGAACTGTTTTTCTAGAATCTGTTGGCATATGAATTCCAGTCTCCATAAGTGGTACATTGGTGAACAGTGATGCTACATCTAAGGATAGCATTTGCTTCCCATTTGCATTGATATCATCTACGTTAACAATGAATTCAAAAACGTCTTTAACACTATGATTTACTGCCATCTTGTGTAACGGTTCGAGGAGTTCACCTAGCCACTTTTCCACTCCATGGTAGGTGGAATTAGACATATCTAGGACTCGGCGAAGAGGAAGTCCTAGTTTATGTACTATGGGCAGACCGTACAATCGTGAAGTATTACTTGATTATTGTATCTACATTTTCATCTCCATTTAATTTCAATCGAATTAAATGGTATACGAAAGAGTGAAATAGGCATTTTTTCTTCATAAGTCAATTTTGACTTCCCCGTTGATTGTTTGGACTGAAGTGTTTGACCTCCGTTGACATGTCGGCTTCGGCGATGTCTGAGGATTAACATCAAGTAATCTGTTGGCAACTAACTAGATGTGAAATGAAGGATGTGCATTCCGTAGTATTTAGGACTTGTCATCTGAATGTACCTGTAATCCCCAGGTTAGAAACGATGGATACTGAGTCCGAGTCTCAGGAGGAACATTATTAGTCAGTGGAGATAGCAGATGTATCTAGATGAAGAGTTATAAATGGGACGAAATGCACATGCCAGATTCCACTGCTAGTTACCATCCACCAAATTATTTAATGAATTGAGCAGTTGTTGATTCTGCTGATATTATTATTTATTGTTCCCTTGGGTTCCTAGTGGAACATAGGGCTTCAACTGCACGTCTCCACTCGCTTCTGTCTTGTTCTGTACTTTTCACTTGCGTCCATGTTATTCCATATTGTTTCATCTCCTCCTCACGCGATCTCCTCCATGTCACCCTTGGACGTCCCACTCGCCTCTTTCCTTTCGGGTTCCACTCGAGGGCCTGACGCGCGATGTCACCCAATGGCCTCCTCAGCGAGTGTCCAATCCATCTCCACTTCCTCCTGCATATTTGTTGGGCGATTGGTTCCTGTTTCGTTCGTTCCCATAGCTTCTTGTTTGTGATTCTTTCCGGCCATCTAATCTTCAGTATGGAGCGAAGACAGTTGTTGATAAAGGTCTGCAACCTGTTGAAAATATTCTTGGTGACCCGCCAAGTTTCTGATCCGTAAAGCAAAACTGACTTGACGTTTGTATTGAAAATCCGAATTTTGTTGTTGATGCTGAGTGACGAAGATTTCCAGATTGGTCTCAGGTTGATGAATGTGTTTCTCGCCTTCCCGATTCTCGATTTGACATCCTCGTCCGTTCCTCCTGTGGTTGAGACAATGCTCCCTAGATAAGTGAAAGAAGTAACCTCTTTCAAATCCCTCTCGTTGGTGGTGATTGGCACTGGATGTTGCTGCCGCTGGTGTTGTTGTTGGTTGGTTATTTTCCTAATCTCCCTCTTGTCTATGTTCACCTGGAGTCCTGTCTTTGCTGCTTCTTCGACCAGTTTGTCGGTTTTTGCTTGTAAGTCTTCGATTTTGTGTGAAATCAAACATAAATCATCGCAAAATCCAGGTCTTCTAGGTTCTTCACGTCGGTCCAGGATATCCCTGTCTTCTCGTTTCCCACTGTCTGACGCATAATCCAGTCCACCACAATTAGGAATATCATTGGTGATAATAAGCACCCTTGTCTGACTCCTGTGTTTACTCCAAACGCTTCGCTGAGTTTTCCGTTGTAGATCACTTGACATGTGCCGTTATCGTACAGTTGTTGAATAAGATTGATGAATATTTGGGGTACGCCGTAGTACTCGAGTAGTTTCCAAATTACTTCGCGGTCAACGCTGTCGAAGACCTTCTCAAAGTCTATGAAGTTGAGGTAGAGATTTGATTGCCATTCCATGCTTTGTTCGATGATAATGCGTATAGTTGCAATTTGATCAGAACATGATTTGCCTTTCCTGAATCCAGCTTGTTCTGGTCGTAGTTCTGTATCCAGTGCGTCCTTTATTCTCTCCAGGATGATGCGACTCAGGATTTTACTTGGCGTCGACAGGAGCATGATTCCTCGCCAGTTCTTGCAGAGTCCCAGGTCGCCCTTTGGTAGTTTCACGAGGTAACCTTTCCTCCAGTCAGTGGGCACCTTTCCCTCTTTCCAGATCTTTTGCAATAATGGAATCAGCATATCTGCCGTCGTTTCTGGGTCCGCTTTCAGTGCTTCCGGGGGTATTCCATCTGGTCCAGCTGCTTTTCCAGCTTTCAGAAGCTTGATTGCATTCATGACTTCAGTTTTCGTTGGAGGATTGGTGTCAACTTGCAGTTGTGTACGTGCTGTTGTTGGTATTACTGGACGGGTTGTAGGTGGTGGTCGATTCAAGAGTCCTTTGAAGTGATCCGCCCATTGTTTAATCTGTCTTTCTTCTTTAGTAATTGGGTTCCCTTGGCTGTCTTTTATCGGTTTCACTTGTGTTGATCTCTTCCCGGATAGAGACTTGGTTATCTGATATAGTGTCCTCAGGTCCCTTTTCCCTGCTGCCTTCTCAGCTTCAGTAGCCAGGTTGTCGTAGAATTTTCTTTTGTCCATCCTGGCACTCTTCTTCACTTCTTTGTCCAGTGCTGTGTAAGTTGAGTTCAGCGTCTCTTTCTCTTGTCCATCTTTGCATTGAATCATTTTTTCTTTCACCTTTCTCCTCTCTATTAGTTTCCAAGTGTCTGTTGAGAGCCATTCCTTGTCTTGTTTCTTCTTTCTTCCTAAAACCGTTGAGCACGTTTCGTTGAAAATTGCCTTCAGAGGATTCTGCTGATAACTGACCTTTAATAGCTGTAAAAACTCTGTATTTGCCAAAAATATGTTTAGTCCATTAACTTCATAAAGGTTATATTACATTAAGAATATCTTTCTAGAAATATTTACAGTCATCATATTTTTTCTGAGTTTAATATTTGTCTGCATGTCTGTTTTTTGTTTTGTTTTGTTTTCAGGTTAAGAATAACAACGATGATGTAAGTAGTACTCCTTCAGTTTCAGAGAACATCAGTCCGGATGTATCTGAATCACCGTGTAAATTAACAGATCCACAGCAAAAGCGAAGACGTCGTCGACGTACTTATTTTTCCACGGAAGCTCTATCAATATTGACGGAGTTTTATGAAAAGAATTCTAGACCAAAAGGTAAGCTTGTATCGAATATGTTTTGCTATTTCAACCGCTAGATATTTATTCTTATATGTTATTATTACTCCCTTGGATTCTGACTGGAACAGTACATCTCTATTTCATCCTGTTTTCAGCAGTCTTTTCTAGGTGGCTTCATCAGTGGAAGACATGAAAAATTAGCTGTATTTGATCATAGGTGCCTGTGTTCTATCTCCCGTGTGAAGTGGTATAGTAGGGTGAGCGATATTGAGGTTAGGCGTCGAGTACTAGGTAAGGTGGGGAAATCAATCGACGAGGCTGTGAAATTGCATCGACTGAGATGGTTAGGACATGTGTTACGCATGTCTGCCTAACCATCGCCTTCCTCGACGGGCAATGCTAGCTGACATAGGGTCAGGCTGGAAGAGAGCTAGCGGCAGTCAAACGAAAACGTGGCACCGGTCAATAAAACCCACAACATTTAGTTTAAGTCAACCACGTAGGAAGATGTAGACTTCCCGGTTGGGGTCCTCGGGATGATGGAGATGTGCAGTTGAAGCCCTATGTTCCACTAGGAACCCAAGGGAGCAATAATAATATAATGTAATAATTTATGACTTGGCCACTCCCCTGGAATTTATTTTATTTTGTTAATTAGTTGGTTATTACGAGAGTGTGTGGTGGTGGCATGGCGGTAGAATGCTTGCCAACCAAGCAGATGGTTTGGGGTTTAATCCCTCGTCGACACATTCCCTTACCTCGCTAAGCCAGTAATTAGATTGGTAAAGAGGGAAGGTTGGGCATGAGGCCATCAACCCCACCCCGTAAAAGTGAATACCACTTCTACCGAAACTTCGACGCTCTAGCTTGATGCCCTATGTGCCACTGGGAACGTAAAGGAACACAATTAAATATTGATTGAGGAGGGTGGCTAAAATGTGTAAAGCTTGGGCTTTGTGGTAGTTCGTAAATCCAGAATAATTGATTAATTGGGTATCACACACCCCCAGGGAAACAGTATTATTTACTAGATGAAGTTTCAAGCTCATTTGTATTCACAGGACTCGAAAGCTGGATTTCTATATTTCTCATTTGTTTTAGTGTTAGTAGAATTATATACATATGCTGGACAGGTGTTGAATCATTCTTATTGCACGTATTCTTAGTTGATTCGATAAATAAGGCATCAGTTATCAATCTCTCCCTCCACCTTGTTATATATTAGATTTTAAGATTGTCATCTTGTCCCATCGTATTGTGTTTAATTGCATGTAGTGCTGTAGCTGAGCTGAGCTATTATCAAGATTTCTTATCTTATTAGAATGAACTAGCCTAGATCTTGTTCGGGTTTTGCGTCCCGCTAATCTAATCGACCCCATCCTATGTATCTGACCGCATGATCACTGCAGTGTATTAGATGAACTAAATTATTTTGTGTTAACTAGTTCCACTATGTTGTAATGGAGCGTTATTGTTTTGTTGGTTGTTGTTTCACTTGACTAGAATGATTCTCCAGTCACGATACTGTAGCCAGCTGATCATCCGGAAGTATTTCGCCACACTGAGGAAGACACAGAATTCGGATTTGACTGAAACAACTGCGACAACAACTTTATTATCGGAAACAATTATTTCCCGATACGAGTTTAAAACAAGCAACAAAAGTTGATAAAGGGGAATTTAATGAATCTATCAAATCTCGGTAGAACTCTGCAACTGCATAGTCTACATACAGGGATGTAAAATTAAGATAAAATGCATTACGTTTAAATTACACCACTTAAATAAACAATTAGTTATCAGTGAGTGAAAGAACTTGAATATATCAAGAATTTCGAACTAAATAATGCTGATAATAAGAGTAACGCTAATAATAGTAACAATAATAATAATAATAGTATGAGTTAAGATAACGGTAATGATAAAAGATAGTTTTAAATGAATCAGAAATAGTAATAATAAGAGGTAGAATAAAATATAGAATAAGATGTTAATAATAATAAGGTGTTAATAACAGTTCATAAATAAGACATATTACCATGGTAGACTCAGAGCGACCACCATTTCCTTTTGTAAACAGAGGAACACAAGTCTTGTATAAGTCTCCGAAACTGCAAGCATCTTCCTGTTTGTTTGTCAGCTGACAACAGTGATTAACTTGACAGCATCAACATCATGTCCGTAGTCCACAAGATGCTTTATCATTGAACTTCTTGGCATTTTCACTTCAGCTGTTTTCAACTGATTTGGCGAATGCTCCATCATGCGAGTAGACAATCGCCTTTCTGTACGACCTATGTATTTGCTTCCGTAAACACAGTCAAATTGATATACTCAGTTTGAAGTGTCAAGGATTGGTGACTGGTCTTCCTCAGATTGTTGAAGCACTCGCTTAGTGGTGTTAAGCAACACAAGTTTTGCAGCATAATAAGTTCTCTTGATGGTTCTGTTGAGTCTTCGTTTGACTGCTTCTTGTACGTCATCTCCTTTGAACGGCAAACTTTGTGTACAGATTTGTTTGGAACTGTTTGGATAGTATATTGCCTAGTATATTCTCCCATGCGCGTTTCGCGGAGACGAAGGAAAGTGATGTCGTAAGGGATTAGCCTATGCACCAGATCTAACAACAGTGTGTCGCGTGATATACTATAGACTGCTGTTTTATTTGGCGATCCCGAATGAGGAGAAAATGGTTTGCAATAAATTCCTCTGAGGTTTCTGCACACTGCGTAAACATTTTGTTCAGAATAAAGCAATTATTTATTACTGTTATTATTATGTTTCTTATGCATTTTATCCTTATTATTATTACTAATTTTATTCTTAAGATTTCCTACGGACTTTCTGATTAATTTATCGGGGTGATTATCACGTGTCAAAGCCACTCTTTTGTGTTTTACTTCCTACCCTGGGTTTTCTTTGGTACTGTTTAGGTTCTTCGCCTTATTACTGAAACATTTCATCAATTCTATTTTTACTGATATGCAGTGGGGTGAATCGAGATCCAGATGTCGGGTTGTATGTGTGTGTGGCGGTGTTTCTGTAAACAATAAATTTTGTTCGAAACGTCAGCCAATGAATAAAGTAATGAGTGCGAAAGTGTCAGAGGCTTGTGTATGCCTTTTTTTTATTCCTTTACGTTCCCACTAGGATATAGGGCTTCAAGATGGAGGCTGAAGGTTTCGGTAGCAGTGGTGTTTACTTTTACAGGATGGGGTTGCTAGTCTCATGCCTAACATTTCCTCTTTACCAGTCTTACTAGTGGCTTAGCGAGGCCGGGCATCGAACCCCGGACCACGTGGGGCGTGGTCGGCGAGCATTTTACTCCTGTGCCACCGACGCACTTGTGTAGGCCTTAATAATTGTTTATCCTTGTATATATGTTGACACGTATTATCAGAAAGCTATAACTTGCTCATTTATAACCTACTTTCTGTGTTCCTTCCTCATAGTTGTAAAACGGACAACTGATACAACTTTTACAGTCTATATGATCTTCTGTTTATGTGATTGCTACAATCGAAGTGGACACTTAATAATTGGTTAGAAGTCTAGAAGATGGTTACGCCAGATATACTGTATGTTAATGCAAGTGTTGATCCTCAAACTCCCAAATTACTTATCCCACTTAAACTGGAGACAAATCAAAATAAGAAAAATTAGTCGTCCAATTTACATGGTTTATTTAGGAATGAGAAATGTAGAGCAGTGATTACTGTTTGACTAGTGCTTGGGTGTATCCATGAAAGACTAGGCGTAACACGGCAGCATGTCACAAATGACATGGATACTCGACTGCATACCTTCGAATCAATCAGTCGACTTAAACAATGAAGTTCAACATCCAGTGTTGAGCGAAAAATGCTGTAAATGAATAATTTGGGGATGTGGGGAAGGGGAGTTAGTTACCTCTGCATGAGTATAGTCGACTGATGGCTGCTTACGGAAAGCTGCATCACCCTTCGGAGCATCCATTGTTGAATGCTCAGTCAGTAGATTTTTTTATTACAGCTTGATTCCACACCGTATTTTTTGGTACAGGTATGGAATTTTCAGCATGTGATATCGGTAGCCCGAATTTCGCAGGCCGACCATAGATATCAGGTGTGCGTCGGCAGGGGATCGAACCCCGGACTATGTGCATGGTCGGCGAGAGTCCTAACCACTGTGCCACCATTTTTGTACAATAGTATCGCCTAGACTGTTTAAATGTTGTCAACTGAATAACAGGCCATAAATAGTCAGCCAACGTTTATTAACTGGCAGCCAATGAATGCTTACCATGAGATATAAGACTAGATTTTACGAATATATCCATGCGTAAAATTAAGTAATTTTCCTCTCAAATTATAATATGGTATGTTTGCCCTCCTTTTCACCCGGTTCTTCCTTTTAGCCTAAATGCTTTTATGAGTTGAAAAAAGGGGGGGTGGTTGGAAACATATTCATTTTAAAAGTAATCTTTGTATTTATTTTATGACACCATAATGTCTCCCCTCTGCGTGCTTTTATTTATTGCGTAAGCAGAAGCAGCAGTTGAAGTCAAGTGAATTCGTGTCCTAAAAACAAATTGATGATTTACACCGCTGATATGAGGTCGTCTCCCAGAGAACGAAATGACCATTTGGTGGTTAGATCACTTTTAATCTGGCTAGCAAATCACTGTTAGGTTGATATAAGTGGTATCTAACTACTTATATCAGCCAATTAGAAGTAGTATGTGTAGCACCGTGAATTTTGTCTTGTCGTATTTCATAATTAACGTTCCTTTGTAATGGCAATTTTTGGTATTGACAGGAGCTGATTTTAGTGCATTGGCAACTCGTATAGGATGTGATAGAGAATCTGTTCGTGTATGGTTTTGCAATAGACGTCAATTCGACCAGCAGTGTTCTAAGAAAGGATAATTTCGCTGATACACCTCTGACATATGTACAAAAATTACCAGTAGTTTGGAAGCGGGAGAAGACGAAGACTTGGTAAAGCAATGTTAATTTGAAAATTGGTATCTCTGTATAGCGGAATTATCTTCAACGCACCATTTGCACAGATCTTCGTGTTGTGGTACTTCTGGACTTCATATGGTATTTCTTTGTGTTCCTTTAGCATCTCCTATGTATCTCCACAACGCTGTATCATTTGCCTTCTCTTAAATCAAATGTATCTTCCTGCTATCTGATGCTTTCATTCCAGCCGATGAACGTCTCCTTATATACTACTGATAAATCTTATCAGTAGCACTTGCCGCAGTATGTTATTGTTTTTTATGTCTTACTCTTCAGTCTTTTTCTGCTTCACTTGGAGAAATGCATATGCCGGTGTCATTACTTTTATCTGCTTCCTTTATTTTCTTTATATCCTTCTGCTCAAAGCAATGTTTGTCATGGTGTGTATATAACGAAATTTAGTTTCAAATGCCTTTTTTTCTATTTTCAATATAATAAAATTTTTTACCTGAAATAGTTTGGATTTTCAGGTTTCGAGTTTGTACTCTTTCAGCAGGTAAAGATTCTTTGTTGTTCAGTGATGCTGTCAGTGAGTTGGTAGATGTCCAAGATTCACTGGTAAAGACAGTTGTTATGGGACCTCTTCTGAAAGGTCGGGCAGAGGCGGTGTACGAAAATGTGGGGCGGGCAGGTAGTGGAGTTGGACAGCAAGACTGAGAGATGGGAGGCAATACAGAAGTTCCGTTCCGTGAAGCTGGGATTGGACGGAAATCCACTTTTACTAACGGTGAAGGTGACAAGTTTACCTCGTCGCCCGCTTCCCACACTTAATGAGTAGTATGAGACACAATTGTTGGCGTTTCAGTTTATTGAAAGTGTTTTAGAACACATTGCTCAGCGATTACAACTGGTCAACTCCGCACAATGTATGAACATCAATTATTTCTCAAAGATGACAAAACAGATACTGAGCGCAACCGTAGCCGCAATAGAGCAACTGAGAGTGAACCACTGGGAGCAGCGCAAAGTAGCGGCGCTGCCAATGAGTACCGGAAAAGATCAGTGCTTTGAATGTAGCAAACACTAAAGAAGATGCTACTCAGGAAGACGGGGAAGAAAAAATTCTGAGCAATATAATGTGTGTCCATACTCTCCGATAAGACTAGAAGTAGTGGAGGCAATCGACTGGGGAGCCATGTATTCTAAATTACTAACGAAAGGCAAATAAGTCGTATGTTTAATACCTACAGGGGTTGCAGTCTCGCTAATTGAGAAGAATCCATATTTGAGCGTCGGACGGTGTTCACTGACAGTTCAAACAGTAGGTGAACACGTATTAAAAATCACAAGCCCGTCAAATTTCAGCGTTCATATTGGGTATCGCAAAGTAACCTTTTTGTTTTTGTTATGCTTCAGTTACGAGGATCATCTCTTGGGGCTGATTGTCTGCGATAGGTTAGTGTTATAATTAAGGCGAAAGACGCCAACCAATCAGGACAATTTATTCTCTTCTGACTTAGTCGAACATAAATATGGCTAACAATGCGTAAATATGATGTGTTTATTCCTTAAAATAAGGGTTAGTTACCAAGTCTCTCATTTGCTCTAATTACAATTCTGTTGGGTGAACCAATCATTAGGATAAACTGAATTTCTCAAATTTACTCTAAATGTTTATTTACTGCATAAATTTGTTATAATAATAATCACCTTATTCCAAACAATAGTTTTATTTATTTATTTATTTATTATTTATTTAAACGCAGAAAAACTTGGTACAATATGGCACCAAGAAAGATGCGCCACACAATAATAATAAAACAACATAGATTAAAAGTAAAAATATAAGTAGAAAACGAATAAAGAACTTCATCAGGAAGGAAAACAGTCATGTTTAACAAGTTCAAACAGTATTCACTAACTATCATCAGGAAGGGAAGAAAGAAGGAAATTGCAACACGTTCGCCATTGATTACGATTCTTGGCCATATCCGATAACGTTTCGAGCTATCTCGCGGACCCCAACCAGGGAGTCGTGACACACCAACCGATGCTAATCTAGCACAAATATCCTTCATCCCACGACGCCACGTCATGGGCTGACCACCCCTCCACCTTTTCCATCCCGTCCCAGGGCTAGCGAACAGAGACCTGTACGGAAGCCTCTGGGATGACATTCGCAGCGCATGTCCAAGCCACCGGAGCTGGTGTTTCCAGATGACGACACTCAATGAATGGTGATCTCCACTGTGTTCAAACACACGCCGCCGAACCTCAGAACTACTCACGCGATGATGCCATCGAACGCAAGCAATCCTGCGGAGACAGCGATGATCGAACACGCAGAGTCGCCGCACATCCTCAGCTCGGAGAGGCCAGGTTTCACAGGCGTAGAGCAAGACAGCCCGCACCGAAGCATTGTATACCCGACCTTTGATAGCCAGGCTAACGTCGCGACGGCGCCAGAGGTGGCACAAGTTGATGTATGCCACCCTAGCTTTCACTATACGGTTGGAAATCTCATCTGTCATCCCTCCGTCAGCACTCACACAACTACCCAGGTACACAAACTTATCAACAACTTCAAGCGGTTCATCCGCAAGAGTGAGTGCAGGTACAGGTTCCTGCCAATCTTGTAACAGTACTTTGCACTTAGACGGTGCAAAGCACATACCATGCTTACAGACACTGATCGCCAACTGATTAAGTGCGATTTGGGCAGCCTGCATGCTATCGCACAGTAAGACGATATCGTCTGCATACTCGAGGTCGAAAAGTCTATCTCCAGGTAGCAGATCTACACCACCTTCACGCACATCCTGCAGAGCTAACTCCAGAATATCATCGATGGCAAAGTTAAAGAGAAATGGAGAGATTGGGCAACCCTGTCTAACCCCACTGCTGGTTGGGAACAGTGGTGATAGTTGGTTGTATGCCCTCACTCTACTTGAGGTGTTTCTGTATAGGGCTTTCAATATGTTAACAAATTTCTCAGGTACACCTCTCTCTAACAGACAGTTCCAGAGCACAGTTCTGTCCAACGAATCGAAGGCAGCCCTAATATCAAGAAACACAACGATCGTTGGCCTGCAATACGTGTGGCGGTGTTCTAACAACTGACGAAGGGTGAACACATGATCAATGCATCCACGACCTGAACGAAACCCAGCCTGCTCTTCGCGAATCAATCCTTCACGTATTTTGCATAGCCTGCGAAGCAAGACAGCAGCCAATAATTTAGACGCGACTGGTAGCAGACTGATACCCCTATGGTTGTCACACGAATTACGTCGACCCTTTTTAAAGATAGGGACGATGATGGCTTCGTTCCACATTGATGGTACGCTCTCTGTCTCCCACACCCTCCTGAACAACCCAGTTAGAGCCATTATGAGAGTCTCGCCACCCTCTTTAAAAAGAGCCGGGGGTAAATTGTCTGGGCCGGTCGCCTTATGGCGTTTTAACACTTGGAGTTCCTTACGGACCTCCGCTTCGGTGGGTGAGTCAGTATTAACCGACCAAGGAGCACTGGGGCTGATGACAGCAGACACTGAAGCTGGTGGCCAGCTTAACTGTTTCCCGAAGTGCTCTGCCCAGCGTTCCAGGCGTCTTTTCAAACTGGTAATTGGCGTGCCATCTGCCTTACAGACCGTCTCGCTGACACCTTGTTTCTTGCTGCCGGTAGCTCGTATGAGTTGGAACAGCTTCCAACTGTTGCCAGATGCAGCAGCTGCCTCCATCTCCCCCGCACGTTCTGACCACCAGGCCTCGCGGTCTTTACGTAAACACTTTCTTATCTTGCGCGTCAGCGCCTTTCGCTTATTGCTGTATTCGCTGCCAGCCGGAATGGACGGGCGTTCATCCATGAGTTGCAAGGAACTCGCAGAAACCCAGTGGTTGTTAGCGGAGCATTCTTTCAAGCCGCAAGCGGCTACACTAGCTCTTTGCATGGCACCTTGCAGATGGAGCCAATGTTCATCTATACTACTTGGGGGGGTTGCTGGCAAGCATTGATTGTAACTCATTCTGATATTTCAAAGAAGTAGCAGGTGCTACTAGTTTGCTCACATCAACGTTTAGACGACGCCTTTTATGAACCCCACCAAATCGCAAGACGAACTTGGCACACACTTACGCATGATCGGAGTCCAGGCATGTGCTCCAGAAGGAGCGACAGTCTTGTTGCATCCTTGCCATCGGAAACTGAGTCCAAGCTTGGTTCGCAGAGGGAGGACGCCAGGTAGCGCTACGGCAATGGTTGTGCCGGAAGTTGGTGCTGGCCAGAAAAAGGTTGTGATCCGCGCAAAGCTGCAGAAGACGGTCCCCATTATCTGACCTGCGACCATGTAGTCCCCACTGACCACCTAGACGATTCTCCTCTGAGCTCAGACGCCCGCCCTGTGCATTCAAGTCCCCAGCCAGCAATACGATATCCCTCCGACCCGCCTGTCTCAAGAGATCGCTAAGTTGGTGGTAGAACTCATCCTTCATTGCATCCGGGCTGCAATCCGTTGGTGCATAGGCAGAGACAACAAATAGAAACCGCCTATCTGGCCTACTACTCCTTACTTTCGTATAACCTTCCAGCCTCACAGCACATAAACGACTGTTAATGGGAATCCAGTCGAGCAGTGCAGCTTCGGCTCTAGCGCTCAGTGCGACGCCGACACCAGCTACGCCGGATGCCGACGCCACAGGGTCCCCGGACAAGTGCAGGTGGTACATACTACTAGAACTTCCAGATGGAGAGGATAATCGAAGCACTTCACTGGGATCTTGGATGCGAGTCTCGGAAATGCAGCAGACATCGATAGCGAGGCTTTCCAATGTTCTTACCAACCCTGCCTGTTGTCCGATTTGCATCAGCGCCCGAACATTGTAGGTGGCCAGCTTGAAGGCGGCACGCGGTTTCAGGATATCTGTGTTAGATGTCACATTGGGGACAGCCATTTTGAGGGTTACTCACTGACATCTCGAAACGACACAGATAGGCTAGGAATCCAAACAAAGGCGAAAGGCTGTCGAAGGTTAAGAAGTCAAGGTGAGCAAAGGTAAAATACAGGAAACTAGGTATAAAAATAAAATTAAGGTTGGAAGGGCATAAGTTGCTTGATGTATCATTATTTCTTGGAATCATTTTTACGAGCACGCGGTGAGTTTCAGCTATAGTTTGTCCCTTAATTTCATTTATTGTGTGAGGGCTGAGATACTGCCCGGGTGTCCAGACCGAAGCAGGTGGTTTTCTTAAGGGACCACCCCCCGAGCTTTTGACTTGGAGTCTAATCCGCAAGGCAGCGGAGCAGCGTCAGGTGCTGCGTTCCCATGGTTGCCGGTGACCCATATGGGTTCGTACGCCATTTGGTCCGATTGGATTCTGGAGCCCATGTACCCCATGGTAACTGCTTTTAGTCTAACCGCTATCCAAACAACCTTCCTGGCATGGTAGGACCTGCAGGGACATGAGTCCCAGCCAGTTTAGCTTGTTGGGTCACTGCAGTATTCAAGCCCGACCACCACGGCAAGGTAGCAGCTATCGGCCGGGATTCCAAACAATAGTAATTATACATAATAGAATTCTCAGCGGTTTTTATACTTATTGCAGTAATTTAGCTCCTTCTACAAATATGTACATACATACAATTTAAAAATTGTAATAATAATATAAATAAAGAAACCACTCTAAGCAGAATGTTGGTGGAAAGTATAAGTAAATAGTATAGTAGATAATACATGTAATAATAATCTTTGCTGATACCTTGCATTTCATTTACTGGTTTTAAAAAAATTGTAGTTCTTTTTTGACATCTTATTCTTCACATAAAACCCGTGCCAAATGTGGTATGGTAGGATTGTGGTGAGAGCTGTCTGCAAGCGAAAATTGTAGACAACAATTTACGTCCAGAATTGGGGTCAGGAGAGAAAACAAGAACAAAGCCTAACCTTGAGGGGCTCAACAACCAATCACAGCAGACTTAACATGGGCGGATACGATTCGCAGATATATCAACGGACTGTCTAAGAAACGGCAACAAAGAGATGACAGAACAACCTCCAGTAAGAAAACAACCAATCAGAAGACGTTGCTTCTCTGCTAGCAATAACGAATAGTAATGTACATAAATATCTTGATTTTCTCAATAAACGATCAAGTACCTGACTACTGTCTTCTGTCGTTACAGGATGTTTATATTTAGTTGTCAATTCGTAAATTCTCACTAAGTTTCTCGCTATTTTACCCTAAAGTATGCAAGTCGGAAGTTGAGAATAAAGAGGATGTTCAGAATCAGACAAGATAACCTTAGCCAAATGCTTGCAAGTGCCTGTTGACAACAATGTCAATTAGCTGAATCAAAGGCACATCACTAGCCCTACTTACAGCCTTCATTGTTCTACTTAATATGATATGGTCTTTCTTAAGAACCCCAGGGAAGGATAAGGGGTAAAAATAAAAGAGAATGGGCAGCATACATGAGTTAATGAAATTTGAAAAGAAACTGATGCTAAGATAGATATTCGATTTATTCCCAATCATCGTGCCGTCAATATTACAGGAATAGTATGACCGAATCAGTCCACGTAAGCCTTGTTCGCATGCGAAACGAAAGTCAACAATATGACATTTAGATCGATTTACTTTAGGACCATTTGTTAATATCAGACAAGAATCTATTCATATAAGAACAATCCAAAGCAGAAATGGTTAGATCATTGGCATATTTAATGAATTTAGCTTTGGAAGAATGTGGGAAGTCATACAAAATGAAAGGAAAAAGGAATGGAGAGAGTACAGCACCTTGAGGCACTCCAGTTTTCGTTAGCTACGAAGTGGATCGCTTTTCATTCAAAACCGCATTTTGCTTTTTACCCGAAAAGTAAAAATACAGCCACCTTGTGACCCAGGACTCAGTGTTTGCTTAAACCAGCTTGCTTAGTGAAAACGCCCCAAGAATGGAATCAAAAGCAGCAGTGTAGTCAAAAAGGAGGCCTGAACAAACCTTGCGCCTTTGTCAAGACTTGGAACAATACTGTGTTGAAGCACAACGACGGCATCCAATGTGCTTCTGCCTCATTTGTAAGCAAACTGCTTTGAATCCATAAAGGATTTTAAATGACGTTTAAGAACACGCACGAGAAAGTTTTCCATATAAGATGTGATTGCAACTGGCCTAAACTTTAGACTTGATTCAGAATATAACTTTGATGCAGGCACCACCTTTATTTCTTTCCAGGTAACAGCTACTGTATCCCTGTAAAAGGGGCATTACGGATTTGAGTAAGAGGCTAACGAAAAGCATCAGCACAATTGTGAAGCAAAATGCTTGATACACCATTGTGTCCTAGGGCTGTATTCCATTATTATATCCCCTTGGGTTCCAAGTGGAAAATCGGCTTCAAAAACACACCTCCACTTCGTTCTATTTTCTGCTGTCCTCTTCACCAATATTCTCTCATCTCATCCCCACCATAAGATCTATTGCATATCACGCTCGAACCAAAGCTCAGTAAGCTGTTTCCCATTCGGGTTCCACTGGAGCAACGAAGCGGCACGCGATATCATACAACGGTGTCCTCAGTGTGTGCCTTATCCATCTCCATTTTCGGCTGAAATTATCCCGCATGCTCAAGGTCATTGATGGAGTGAGACGCTCAAAGGTCATTTCCGTCCATGTGGTCTTCATTGAATGACACTATGTCGAAAGCTGCAGCTTAAACAAGAAGTAAACTATTTGTGTAGAAGACACTACCCTCCAACTACCTTATCTTCTTCATTATAGCAATGTTTTTACTCACTCAGTATGAAACACTAATCATTACAACCAATATACTTAGAGTGTGCCGCAGTCAGATCACATAACGCGGACACCAACATAACTTACCAGGAAATGAGAATTCCTATCAATCCAGAAAACATAAAACTCAATTTTATTGAAAATTATTGACAAAAAAAATTTACCGAGCGAAATTTCAACCAACATGCCGGATAAGTCCAGCCCCATTTTCTCCTACAAATTTGGTGGACAAAAGGCTCTTGGTTTTGTTTGTTCCCAGGTACAGTTTCTTGATCCTAATTCTTTCTGGCTGACTGGCCATTCGATCATTAGTATGGAGCCAGCCAGGAGGATAGCTGCTGATAAATGCCTGTAACCTGTTGGAAATCGTTTTCATGACGCGCGGTGCAAGTTTCTGACCCGTATAGAAGAACTGACTGACTTCTTATTGGTGTTGAAAATCCGGCTCTCGTTTTTCACAATGACTGAATGCAGAAAATTTTCAAACTGGTTTCAGGTTGATGAAGGCATATCTTGCATTTCAGATTCTTGCCGGCTTTAACATCTTCATCCGTTCCGCCTGTAGTTGAAACGATAACTGAAGGAAGTAACCTCTTTCAAATTTCTCGCGTTGACGGTGACAGGTACCGGTTATTTTTGCTGTCACTTTTGGTCCTGGGCTGAGTGATGGATTTGAGGATTAGAGACATGAATATACATCCTTATCATTAAAACCAGCCAAATGGTTATTTGCATGACTAGCAAGATCAGTTCCAGTCATAGTAACCTGCTGTATTATAAAAGACCTAGAGCTGTGGGTAACTGCACAAAATTATTAGCCACAGCATTCATCAGTGAACATCGAATGCTGACCCTCACTGTTTAGGTCGAATTTTTTGGCTAAAGGCTCACGGTCAAGCATCCATGCCATTCGGCACGCCGTCGTGGTACGTTCGTTCGTTCGTTCGTGCACGACCACCGGTTAGTTAAGCAATCAACCCCGCACTACCATTCGGTCCTGAAATATACTTATTAATTTGGACGATGAATTCTGGTGTTTTGCCTTTCCTTTGTTCTACGCGAAACGACTACTATAGAAGTTGTGGGTATTAGATCTTGCTTTGGTAAAAGTCATACTATCCATGAACGTTATCCCCCCTTCAACCTCTAGACATCTATTTCTCACAATTCCATAACTATAAGCATCATCTGAAATTTGTTTTCTGCTTGTAAGTTGATTGCATGATGAAAAGTTTTCATAATATTTCTCATTTTCTTTTCGGACTTCAGTCTTGATCAGAATGTTTATTGTTCGAATACCTGCATTATCGTGTGATATTTACAAATTCCTTTTTTCTCTTCTGAGCTTTTTTAGTTGTGGAGAAGAGATCCAATCATATCTAGTGAACATTATTTCAGTATGACAGAAAATGCCCAAGCAGAACTTAAGATAACAGGTTATATTACAGACAGTAACACCTGACACCTCACCAAAGAATGTAAATAGGGTTGTTCTTGGATTGTCTCTGTAAGGTGAACAAAGGCCCTTCTGCGTAACTTGCCATACACTTTCGGCAAACACGAATAACGCAGTTCTCGGAATTCAACAATAGAGCTGTCATTCGCATATTGTATATGTCACGACCGTTTATGAAAACCAGGTCCGGGATTTTGTTCAGAAGAGCATTGAATATGACCAGGTTCTCATAACCAAGGGATATGAGAAAGCTGTGATCGCAAGAAATAACGTTCCCACAGACTTTCAACGAAAATTTTTCAAGAACAGAAGCAGAAAATAAGTAAATTTGTCTTAAAAGACAGATCTATCGGAGGAACTGGAGTTTGGAGTCATATAAACATTTGTTATGTATACACGGGAATATTTACCTAAGTGCTTTGGACGAAACCTAACAGTGATACAGTCTATATTGTCATAGGAAAACTTAAAACATATATGGTTCGATGTGATAATATATATTTATTCCTATCTATGAAGGGCACACCAGTTTTACAGGCATGGATAAGTATTATTTACATTACATAAATCTGATTTATGGTGAAATTACATGTTTGCTGTCCTTTTTGATTTTAGTTTGTGGGCACAGTCTGCTAACCAGTCATTCAATGGAGCACATTAAGAAATATAGAAATATTGTCTCCGCATTAACAAAACACCCAAGTATGTGTTGGATGGATTACAAATATTTTGGAAAAAAATAAAGCTTAAAGTTAATTCCTCCAATTAACTGTGGTGTGTGCGGTATCGTATGTTGTTCTTGATTTTTATCCAAATTGGGTATTAATTTGAAATAAGTGATTTATTTGCGTAATTTTGCCAGCATTTTTATCGTAAGTGACACCAGAAATGAATTGTACTGAATGCAGATTAATACTGGTTATTGTCAGGCAGATTTGTTTTACTGCGCCCACGTCAACCAAAACCGCCATTTGTCACTGCATGGTTTTTCCGTACGAGTAAGTTGATTAACACGTAGAAAGGTATATGTAAGCCATTTTAGATCATTGATACTGTCTTTATAGGATGCTGTACAGCGTCTTGTTATCGTGACGGTGGATATTCCAAGGATGCCGAGTCATTTACTAGCCAAACCTTGAAGGATGATATGTGAGTAAGTGGTTTCAATTCCTGGTCAACTCCATCCTAACTGTAGATTTGTGCAACTTCCACTACAACGCAGATAGAAGAGAAGAGGCGAGTAGCAAAGTGCCAGAGAGGAAAGAAAAAATATGTGTTGACCATCTTGTATTAATAAAGGTGGCCTCCCTTCAAAGGGCTTTTTCTTGGAACTATGTCTGTCCTGACGGAAAATTTTATATCCATTTAATAAGATTTTCCTTATATTTTTCGTGCAGCCAAGTCTATTGAACAGCTAGTACAAAAGCATTTCGATATACATTTGAGGATATTAGAGGCTGGAAATAGTTCATTTTCTTAGGCAGAGACGTGTAGTTAGTGCTAACAAAGCTGTAGCAGTAGGATATATCAACTCATAAACATTCTCGGATTGAAAAAGTTACTTGAAAATTGTAAATCCTCTCGTCTTAGTTCCCTCTGTTGTGGTCTTCTTCACGTTCCCAAAGAGTTGTACTTGTTATCCGTTGATCTGAGAGGCCTTATTCGTGATTCAGGTATAGCGAACCTGTCGCATGGATAGGTGGTTTCTAGGTATTACCTTGCCATAATCTGCGTCGAATTATCAGTTATAATACTGGAAGAATCGTTTCACTCATAAAGTACCGGCACCAGAGAATAACCATCTTGATACACATCACAGGTGCATCGCGCATAACATGAGGGAGAGGTTGTGTAAATAGCCGTGGTGCATTTCATAGGATTCGTCAATGCATAATTTGCTTTATCTGAAACGCAAATAAACATTACATGGCAATAGGAGGAAGCACACAATGAACGCAAATTGCAGAGCTTATCCGGAGAGTTCGCTAATTTGAAGAAGAGAGGGAAACTGCAACATACCTGTCACTGATTTTGTTTTTGAGCTATATATTCTGACGTCATTATGTACTTGGTCGTGTAACCTCTGTTGTAACGCGTTGATGGTTCGTCCGAATTGATAGGATGGGCTTCCGGGCACGACACTGCAGTCACTGATCACTTGAAAATATCCCCCTCATTGGGACAGGTATAAAAGCCAGTCAACCGCAACATTTACTAAACAGGGCACATGGCATATCGTATTTAGAAAACCTCAGGAATCTAATGCAAAAGTAAATAGACCAATCAGGTTGGTTGTACAACGTCAAAATCCCACAGAAAATTAAACCATAAGTAAAATAATCAAAACCATTCGAAAAGGTTATAATATCAGTGGATGCAGACCTTCATTAACAGTTGTCTTCGCTCAAAACTCAAGATCAGATGACCAGAAAAGATCAGCAACAGAGATCTCTGGGAGCGAACTAACCAGGAACCAATTGTGAAACAAATAGGCAGGAAGAAATGGAGATGGATTGGCCATACTCTGAGGAAACAATGCATCAAGTGACATCACTAGACAAGCCATCGCTCGAGTGGAACCCGAAAGGGAAGCGGCGAGTTGGTCGTCAGAGCAAGGGTGACTTGGAGGAGGTCATGTGAAGAGGATATGAAAACGTGTGGTCAGACTTGGAGCCAGGTGAAGACTCTAGCAGAGAACCGAACGCAATGGAGACGCACGGCTGAAGCCCTATGTTGCTCTGGGAATTAAAAGAAACAATAACAATAATCAGTGCATGCATAAATCACGACTGCACGTCTAACAAAGAAGCTTGTCAGTCCTAACACCTCCGTTTTCATTAGTTCTCGACTTCAGGACTTCTGAAAGGCACTTTGTAGGCCTGTGTATTATCCGTCAGTTGCAATCTTTTAGGCTTTACCCTGATAGTAAGGGTTCTCAAACGAGTCTTAAACAAACGCAGCTACCCTTCATTCAGATGCACTAAATAGTGGTTCAGTCACCTTCGATTAGTCTGCGTGGACCAAAAGTCAGCGAAAATTGAACCAATGAAAGTATAGGAAACAGGTAGGTTGGACGGACTCAAGCTCATTACCTCCTGGCTTCAACTAGAAATCCAACTCATGGTTGCCGTCATCTATCTTGCTATACCTGACCTTTGTAACACTACCTGCCGACTCTACAGCCCGGCCCACTTAACCTGTTCTTAACATCGTCTAGACTAGTGAACGGAGAACATATCACTTATGACTACTCAAGTGTGATGTGAAGACAGTATGGAGACACACAGTCACAGCCCAGCCATCATGTCCTTATCGCTTGAAAATCCAATTGCCCACCATGTGCTTCAATCCGCGCCTATCTTTGTCAAATAGGGCTACGGGTCAAGTCAGATTAGGAAGAGCGAAGTTAACTTTGGAGGCCATCAGTGCAGAGGCTTGCAGAGTCTCATTTGAAGTTCATATAGAAATGTAAGTGATCTTAAGTGATCGAGAAAGATTGCCTTTATGCTTTCAATATTATGATGGGTGCAAGATCCTCCCACAACACTCATTAACCGATCATTATGGGAATTCTTAAATTGCAAAATAGATTTAATGTTAGTGAGAGAACCGAAATATTTGGCTGGCGCATAATAGAATAGGAGACTGCCTACAGAGTTCTTCATTCTTTCTCATTCCTATTATTGCTTGCATATTCATAACTCACACCTGAGGAACCACGCAGGAGTGCTGTTGATGTACTGACAACAAAATTTTCATTTCGACAGCTGCTGCAGAGTTAAATTAGTTGGAACATTTTAATTGTCAAAACCAGCAGGAATGAAAATAAACAATCTCGATTTATTCATAAGAATTACTAAAGATTCTATTCATTATAGTTTTTTTTAAAGCTTCCCTTCAGGTCGAATTTTGGTTTTGTTTTACTACACAAAACCATGAACCTAAAGTAAACAACATTTATTTGAACTGAGAATCGTCTTGCAATTATGACAGAACCACCTGACAGTCAGAATGTGGCACTCATAAAGGCATCTGATAAAGACGTGAACCCAGTTAAATTCTCAGAGAGCATCACAAACCAGAATGTCTTGTAATTTGTAGTGAAATTATTTTTATAATTGTGAAACATTTTAGAGACTTCGGTAACGTTAATGCTCTTGTAGTTAGAGTAACAAATGATAACAAATATTGGATCATTGGTCTTTCAAATGGTACAATAGTTGTACGAATATTGTTAAATTTTCTTAAGTTGATTTTCCACTTTTAGTTATTACCCACAGAAGACAGTGGAGATAATAAAAATAATTTCTATACCCTTCATGCGGATAATGAAGTACTTCCGTGTGCTGATTTACAGCCTGTCCCCTATTCGAATGAACACAGCCAGACTAATCGACATTTACTTTTAGCAGCATGTAAGTTAATAATTGTGTCTTAGGAAAATGATAAGTTCCATTAGACAAGCTGCTCACATATGTCCAGTTTCAAAACAGATGCTGTCATTGAGCATTTATAAAGAATTACGTATTCACTTACTTAACGCTATGGTTACACATATCTTGTACTTTATGTAATTCCCTAAAGTAATTTATGAATATATGAGTTATATGATAAAATATAAATCAGTAATCTTTTTGAGGGCAACTATTTTATTACTTATATAGCTGAATCATGATTTCAGAGTTTAATTTTTTTCAAAATATTTGTTCGTTGCCTACGCCGTCTAGAGGGTTACATGTTCATGGACTAGTGACAGATGTTTTATTTCCGTAGCCGATTTGTCACTACAGTATACTTACAAAATTAAGTTGCCTTTTAAAATTAATCTCAGAAGTCGTGGTAAATTACTCAGATTTACAAAACGTTGCTTCTTTACATCTCAATCTGCTCAAATTTCAATAAAAAGTAGCATAAAAATAATTAACCATGTAAATTTGGCTGTTGTTGTTTTTCAAGTAAAGTAGAATTATTACAGCACTTTGTGGAAAACACTTTTTACATCTGGAAAATAACTTGCCAAAAGTCTTACTTAGCCCTCCAATGTAAATAGTGGTTCTAAGGGGATAAAAGGGGTCATAACGTAATAAGATATGAAGTAGTTATTCTAAATGGTGAATAAAATCTGTAGCTCATCTGGTTGCTTTTGATGTTGAGCTCTGATGAGTTGAAATCTTTTATTACGAATCTGGTTTACACCAACATACATAAGCTGGTCCCAGTATTAGGAGATCAGGAATTCTGTGACACTCCTAGAGTCTCTTTTGTTTAAAATTTCCACATCGTTTCTGTTGACTTGTGTCTTAGTTGTAGATATACTTTGGTATGAAGTAATGAGTATCATATCTTTTGACTTCTGGTTAATCTTTTTGGATATAATGATAAGGTGGGTATCTGCTTTTGCGGAAAAAGAGCTCTTCACAGCTGATACAACTAATTTTATAGATGATATTGGTTTTGTATTCTTTTGCTATGAAATTGTCCAGTCCACTTAGTAATAGGGGAGTTAACTCTCTTGATCTCTTATCGACTCACATTGCTAAAAATTACAGTATTCTTCCTCTAATCTCAGAAATTTCAGGGGGACAATTCTGTGCTGCCTGTTTTTCTTGAGCGAAAACTTTTTATGGCAGAATCGTATCGATAGGGCTATCCTGAAAGACTGTCAGAAGATACTACCGTTCTGCGCTTTTCAGGAGACCAGTTCTTCAGTTTGCTTCAGCCTTTTTGAGTAATTAATGTCGAGTGTATCCTGCTTGATTATTGTTGTTGTAACTGATTTTCTAGTATATATGGGTTTACTTTTCCCGTACTTGTATTTTTAACTTCGATACATTTTTCCCTCGAACCTTGACTTTTAAAAGTGAGATCTTTTTGTTTCACTACTTCTGTTTTAAATTGGATTTCGTTAGACAAACTGTTGATCAAGCCGTAAGTGCTTTCCGAACCTCATCTTCTAATAGTGATAGAACATCCATCTGCATCGTGCATTCAAAGTTTTTTCCAATTACTAGTATAACTATGGTTTCTAACACTTTATAACGACTAAGAAAGTTGGCTTTGACATAAATAATCTCATAAGCGTCTCTTTGGTTTGTTCAGCTGAATTGAAAGCAACCTGTGAGGTTAGTGCAGCTTGAACATAGTGCTTTTGTCCGTTTAGGGGGGTATCCGTCACTTTCGGGTGGATATCGTGCAGTTTCTTTAGCCAGCTTTAGTCGAATTCAAGTGAACCCTTCTGGGTAATAAGTAAGCCACAATTTCAGTGTCATTTAGTTGGATCTCCTTTGATATCTCCGAAAACTGAGTTACTCACTTGATAAGAAAATCTCAGAATTATGTTAGATCGTTAAAAAATTTCTTTTTCGCGCTCAGAAGTGAAAACCTTCGCTGGGGACAATTTAGATTACTGTTGATTGGGTATGTCACAAAATACAGGTTTATCTGGTTACTTAGATTTCACTCACCAACAAATGTGATCTGTAGTCTAATCTGATTTCATGAGTTTACCTAAATTATTCTTCATTCAGCTGTCTAATGTTTATTAGTTGCTAGCATAAAAAATAGTGCGTCGGTGGTATAGCGGTTAGGATGCTCGCCGATCATGCACATGGTCTGGGGTTCGATCCCCGGCCGACGCACTCCTTTGCCTCGCTGAGCCAGAAATAATGCTGGTGAAGAGGAAAGGTTGGGCATGAGGCTAGCAACCCCATCCTGTGAAATAAACAATGCTACAGAAACTTCAAGACACTAGCTTGAAGCCCTATGTTCCACTGGGGAACGTGAAGGAAAAAAAAGAGCATAAAAAATTATCCTGATCAAGTCTTCTTTCCCTATAAATACTGTGTTCATCGTGCTCTTCAATTTTTTTAAAGTATTTTGTTCTTGAGTACTGAGTTAATTATTGCTGTGTTTTGCCTTGATTATGCGAGGATAATTTAACAAATTTCTGTTGGATCACTTGGTTTATTCTTGCAGATTTGACTGATTACTCTAAGGAAGGATATTATTATTTTTTCCTTTAATTCCTAGAGGAAAATAGGGCTTCAGCCGTGCGTCTCCATTGCGTTCGGTTCTCTGCTAGAGTCTTCACCTGGCTCCAAGTCTGACCACACGTTTTCATATCCTCTTCACATGACCTCCTCCAAGTCACCCTTGCACTGACGACCAACTCGCCGCTTCCCTTTCGGGTTCCACTCGAGCGATGGCTTGTCTAGTGATGTCACTTGATGCATTGTTTCCTCAGAGTATGGCCAATCCATCTCCATTTCTTCCTGCCTATTTGTTTCACAATTGGTTCCTGGTTATTTCGCTCCCAGAGATCTCTGTTGCTGATCTTTTCTGGTCATCTGATCTTGAGTTTTGAGCGAAGACAACTGTTAATGAAGGTCTGTAGTTTGTTCGAGGTGCTCTTTATGACGCACTGGCCAAGTCTCTGATCCGTATAGTGAGTAGCACTGACTTCACATTGGAGTTGAAAATCTGGACCTTGTTTTTCATGCTGAGTGCTGTCGACCTCCACACAGACTTGAGAGTAGTGAAAGCTTGTCTTGCTTTTCCGATTCTTGCCTTGATGACATCCTCATCAGTTCCGTCCGCGTGTAATTGAAACGATGCTTCCCAGGTAGGTAAAAGAGGTTGTTTCTTTCAGGTTCCTTCAATTTATGCTGATTGTTGTCTGTTGTTGTTGTTGCTGTTGGTGGAGTTGCCCAGGAATCTTCATCACCTCTGTTTTCTCTATGTTCACCTGAGGACCCATATTCTCTGGATGCTCCTTTTGCAAACTTGTTGCTTTTCACTTGCATATCTTCCAGTTTGTGGGAAATTAGACATATATCATCGGCGAAGTCCAGATCCTTCAGGTTTTTTGTTTGAGTCCATTTTATGCCTGTTTCCTCATTCCCCGCTGTTTGTCGCATTATCCAATCTACTGCAATCAGGAAAATCATTGGAGATAGTAGGCAGTTTTTTTCTATTAAAATGACGTCAAATTTCTACTGAGCTAAAGACGTATGTACCCATTAAATTGTGTAAAAAGAAGCTTTGATAATGGCTCAGCTGGAAATCTTATGTCTGTGAGGTGAATCCAATGGAATTTCCCTGCGCATGGGGGTATATCTCAGTGGTAGAACTCTTACTGCAAACCAAATGACATACCAATGTATGAGTTTATCTAAATAAATTGACTACTCTAACTGTATGAATTAATAGTTAAATTTTAGTGATTCGACTATTGTCTAACATTCAAATTTATCTACAGAATACTAGGTAGATATTAAAAGATATTTTCTTGATATTTTCAGTGTATTGGAACCATCGACCATATCAAGGTGTGCTTTACAAGGATGTTGAGGCTGCTTTCAATGTCTTAACAAAAGTGAAAGTCGATGAAAACGGGCGATTTGCTTCACTACGAAATATTCATGAGGTGCCAAAAAAGAATAAAGCAAGTGTACCATTTGAAGAACTAATTCTTGCCTTACAGAATTCAGGTGAGTTGTATTTTAGACAGTGAATAACAGAACGATTTTAGTATTTTTAAAAAGAACTACTACCATTAACTGAAATAACTTCATTTTCTCAGAAAAAACACACTTTGAAGGACTTAACCTTCTGAAGGTTTTGGAAAATATATTTTTATATTATTTTATGTGCGTCGGTGGCATAGCGGCTAGGACGCTCGCCGACCATGCACATGGTCAGGGGTTTGATCCCCGGTCGACGCACTCCTTACCTCGCTAAGCCAGAAATAATGCTAGTGAAGAGGAAAGGTTGGGCCTGAGGCTAGCAACTCCATCCTGTAAAATAAACACTGCTACAGAAACTTCAAGCCACTAGCTTGAAGCCCTATGTTGCACTGGGGAACGTGAAGGACTCCACATATTATTTTATAGCTTTATTGGATATTTGTATATTGGTGGCACAGAGGTAGAATGCTCGCCAACCACACATGTAGTTCCGAGTTCAATTCCCGGCCGCCGCATTCGTTTAACTCAATAAAGCAGTAATAAGATTGGCAAAGAGGGAAGGTTGAGCAAGAGGCTAGCAACCCGATCCCGTAAAAATAATAAACACCAATGCTACTGAAACTTCAAGCCTCTAGCATGAAGGTGCCCTATGTTTCACTGGAAAAGTAAAGGAATAAAACAGAGGAATATTTGTTTACTGCATCCAATTGTTAATACTTTTCTCCCCCTTGTCGTTTATTGTCATTTTCCATATATCTGGTATAGGCGTTGAATCATTCCAACTGCATATGTTTGAAGTTGATTCGATGAACAAAGATTCGGTGATTAACCTTTCTCACCATACTTTTACCCTATTCCAACATATTGTGTGACTAAATGCAGGTGAATGCATTGCAGTGGTAGAGCATTTTCGTATATTACTTAACTTAGCAGGGTCAATCATTCTAGCTCTAGCTGTATTTATATGTTCCAACAATCTGATTGATCCCAATCTGCTAGTATGACCTATGTAATTGACATTGCAGTTATAGCATGGTATTTCGTAAATAATATTATTTTTATTGATTGGATTTGTGGTGGCTAAAGGTCAACAAAGATTATCCCTGAGTAAGTTGATTGGTTTAAGGGCTACACTAGTTCCAGTCGCATCGAGGATCTTACACAGGGCCTCTGATGTTGCTTATTTCTATGGTTGTAATACAGAGGCCTTGAATTCCATATTATTTATATTATTCTTACCATTTTCGTTATTATTATTATTGTTCCCTTGGGTTCCGAGTGGAACAAATGGCTTCGACAACACATCTCCACTTTGTTCTATTTGCTGCTGTCCTCCTTAGCTGAGCCCACGATTACTCGTAACCTCTCATCTCCTCCTCCCCACATGATTTCCTCTATAGCCCCCTTGGGCGACCTATTCGTTGCTTCCCACTGGGATTCCACTAGAGTGATGGAATGGTACGCGATATCATTCGATGGTCTCCTCAGTGTGTGCCCTATTCATTTCCATTTTCTCCTATATATTTCATACATTTATTCCCCTTAATGAATTTGAACAAAGCAAGAACTACAATTTTAGCAGAATAAAATGGTACCATCTTTTATTTCGTTGCCTTCTCATCAGCTGCTTACAGGGCAAAGACATTATTAAATGTATCTACAAAAACAATTTTAACATACTTGCACAGAGTTCATTTTAAACAGAAATCAATCGATCCCACGCAAACTTCCCTCACTGCTGGCTTACAACCGACTAAGCGAGGTGAAAGTAGTACGTCGGCCGGGAAACCCTGACCACTTGCGTGTTTGGCCAATGTTCTACCGAAAAACCACCAACTTACAGTTAAGAGGTTAAAACTAAACTGAATTCATTTGTAAATTATATTGTTGAAGAATTATGAAGAAAAAAGGTCTTTACTGACAGAAAACGTTATTAGCTGTTTTGTTTTCTAGCACACTTACCCACATATGCATTTTAATTGTTTACACTAACTGAACCCGAAACCGGAATGTATTAAATGATTGTATTCATTCGTGAACAATTGTTGTTTAATTTTAGGTGAACCTATCGGAGAGAATGAAATGTCCGAGTATCTGGCCATACTTTTAGGTATTATACCTGAAGGTGGTCGACTGGAAACTCAAGCAGAGATTGATCCTAAAAAGATTCAGGAAATAATTGAACCCCTCATGCCAGAATTCTTAGACTTTGAAGCTTTTGTAAAGTGTGTTCTTCGAATGTATTTCTGTTGTAAAGATAAGCATTCGAGTAATTCTGCAGAAGATTCATCTTTGGAAGTTCCACAAGGTCAAAAGGAAGCTCTTATCAGTGAAACAACAGAACATGAGGAACGTCTTTCAAGCGCAACACAAACAGAATAGAAATTTTCTTTCACTATCAACTAAAACAGTTGACAAATATAACTGTATTGCTTAACATACATTTCCTTGAAAAATACACAGGTTTTATGATATTCCGTGTAATTCTACCAATAATATATGAATTTCACGTAAACTTATTGTTTATTTTTGACTGCACAGTTTAAATATGTATTTGCTTAAAACATCTGAACTAGTTGCGGCAACAGTAAAAAATAGACACCAAAGTCGAATGACCTTGAATCTACCAATCATATTGTTTCAGGTGAGAAGTGGCATATATTTTAAGAAAAAGTGTATTTTTAAGATGTACATGTAGTAAAACTGAATTATTTTAATGTCGGTGTGTTCTCTGAGCTGGATAGTTAATTTGCGAAGCTTTCTTCACCCTACTAGGGGACATCTTCAGCGCATACTTCAATTTGAAGTGAGCTTTTGGTTTTCTCCACGACTTTGTTAATTTTTTTTTTTTGATTTACAGCTTGATTCCACACCGTATTTTCAGTACAAGTGTGGAATTTTCAGCATGGATATCGGTTGCCCAAATTCAGGCATACCATAGATATCGGGTGTGCGCCGGCAGGGGATCGAACCCCGGACCATGTGCATGGTCGGCGAGAGTCCTGGTGACCTTGGACGTGATTGGTTGTTTTTGTGTGTTTTCACACCTTCTAGGTTATTTGTATTGTAACTCATTGTTTCTTTGACTTGAACTTTGACCCTTTGTGTGTGTGAGGTTTCTTTCTTATCGGTTGATAAATTTTGTCAATCTCGATGTGTCTATTGATTGATGATTCACTGGAATGCCAAGCTTTTAAAAATTCCCTAGCATTTTGGTTGTTTCCTCTGTCTAACATTTTAACGTTGTCCCAGTCGAATTGATGTCCGCAGTTGTCTGTATGTAGTGATATAAAGCAGTGGATGTCATGTCTTTTGACGGCTAGCTTATGATCATGGATACGAAGACGAAGCGGACGTCCACTTTGGCCAATGTAGTGTTTTTCGCAGTTGATACTGTAGCGGAAAATAATTCCCCAAAATTATTAACCACAGCAATCATCACTCAACATTGGGTGCTGGCCATCACTGTTTAAGTCGACTTGTTTAGCTGAAGGCTTCCGGTCAAGCATCTTCGCCATTTGGTGCTCCGTCGTGTCACGTGCGTGCACGATTACTAGCTAGCTAAGCATTCACCTCTATCCGCGATTTTGTCCCGAAATATACTACGTACTTTGGACGACAAAATCTGGTCTTTTGCTTTACCATTTGGTACTCGAAGAACGAACACTATAGAAGTTGTTGGTATAAGATCTTGCGTTAGTATAATCCGTACAACTCGCGAACGTCGATACCCGCAGTCACCAAACTGGTGAGCCCAACCACGAACTACATCTTCAATTCACACGCAGATAAACCCGGTGAGTTCGTTCTTTTTTGTGTTTATTCTTGTACTATATTGTTATCGGCATGCATTTCGTCATGAGTGACCCTAGCCCCAAGGTTATTCGGATTCGCTCAACCGCCAAAACAATCCAGCTAGTACCGTATTGGCCAGATAATGCTGAAACGTGGTTTCAGATTGCTGAGTCTGATTTTTGTGAACATGGCATAACTGATCAACGTTCACAGTTCCTTGCAGTTATTCACGCCCTACCGCGGGAATTCAGCAGGTGCGTAACTCTGCAGATGTCGGTAAGTAACTCGTACGAGTTGCTCAAAGCATCCATCCTCAAGAGAAACGTCCTCACATACCGACAACGTCTGGATGAGTTATTTCGTAACATCGAGTTAGGAGATCAGTCAGCCGTGAGCATGCTGGCAAGAATGAAAGAGATCATTGACCAAAGTCAGTTCGATGAAGGACTGTTCAGAGAACTATTTTTATCCAAACTGCCACAGTCAGTTCAGACTGTACTTGTGACACTTCGAAGTGTTCTCATAGATGACTTAGCTGTCTCTGCAGATAGAATTCTAGAGATAACGAAACGGCCAGTTACCGAAGTATACTCAGTTACCGAACAGGCTTCGAAGAAGGATTCTGCAATGATAGAGTTAATCAACTCCGTCCAGCAGATGCTTAGGTCAAACAAGCCTAGCAATTCCTCCTATCGTCGTTCCAAATCCCCTCAACGGCAAAACGCACGTGGACGATCTAAGTCCAACACACATTCTCTCAAAAATCCTGACTGGTGTTGGTATCACAACACCTATGGCAAGGAAGCGAAATGTTGTCGAAAACCTTGTGATTTCGGCAAAGCCTCCAAGTCTGTGGGAAACTATCCCGCCGGCACGCGTTAGCGGCAACCGTCGCCGGTGGCACTAGCCGCTTACTTTACATCCATGATGTAATTAGCCAGACTAGATATCTAGTCGACACAGGCGCCGAAGTCAGCGTCCTTCCTGCTACAGCAGCAGATCGACAGAAGGATCTTAACTTCAACCTACAGGCTGCAAATGGAAAACCAATTGCAACCTATGGTCGGAAATACGTCTATCTGAACGTAGGTTTACGCAAACCTATTCAGTGGATTTTCCTAACCGCTGACGTCACAATGCCCATCATTGGCACGGACCTACTTAATCATCATGATTTGCTCGTAGACGTCCGCCGTAAACGATTAATTGACAACACTACTAGTTTGTCTATCAAAGGCATAACTTACGTAGGCCCCAGTTTGTCAATCGTTAAGATGAAAGCAATCCTCGATCCAACTTTTCAACCGATTGTTGACAAATATCCGGAACTCAATTGCCCATCTAACGATCTCCCGTGTATAACCAGCAATGTTATGCACCACATCATAACCTCAGGACAGCCCGTGACATCTAAAGCACGAAGACTGGCCCCTGACAAACTGAGAATTGCCAGAAACGAATTCGATCATATGCTCACCCTTGGCATCATTCAACCATCGAATAGTCCATGGGCATCCCCATTGCATATGGTACCGAAAAAGGATAGTAACGATTGGCGACCCACTGGTGATTACCGGCGAGTGAACGCCAAAACAACCCCTGATTGCTACCCTTTGCCTCACATACACGACTTGACGGCAACGTTATCTGGGGCATCTATATTCTCCAAAATCGACTTGGTTAAAGCATATAACCAAATCCCAATGGCAACGGAAGATATTCCGAAAACGGCTATCATCACGCCTTTCGGACTTTTCGAATTTCTACGTATGCCATTCGGCCTCCGGAATGCGGCCCAAACATTCCATCGATGAAGTATTTCGCGGTCTCGACTTTGTATACGCATACTTAGACGACTGCCTCATTGCCAGTCCAGATAAGGAAACTCACCTTAGACACTTGGACTTGGCATTTGAAAGGTTACGCCAACATGGTGTTACCATCAATATACAGAAGTGTCAAATAGGCGTTGACTCACTCGATTTTCTGGGTCACACTATTGACTGTCAGGGCATTCGCCCACTGGCTACTTCGGTCGATCACTCTAAGAAAACGCGTTCTGGACGTCACGTTAGATTCCCAGAATACCTTCACACCTATTTCACATAACTGAGTGACACATCAATTATTTTTATGTTGCGTCATTTAACACAAGTAAATGATATTTTTCCTATAACCGTACATAAAATTAAATTAGATGTATATTTTTTTCCCGATATTTTGAACTTTACATTATTTTACTGTATAGTAGATGCATGTTATATTTTTTTGGTAAAAAAAAACGCTTATTTGGTACATTTTTCTTGACAAGGTTCTCAGCATTCTTGTTTTCTTTTCCAGGTGCAACGGGCACTGGACAGGAAACAAACTAAGCACGGGATCCAACGAACAACATTGAGGAAGCTATGTACAGACACCCTATTAGCATAGGCAGACAGACCAGCAGGCTCTCCATCAAGCCGCTCAGAAGATTTTTTTCACCCATCAGGGAACCATCGAGATTTTTTTACTTCCGGCTGGTCATGTCTTAGGGTCCTCACAAACCCACTAGGGGGGAGTGAGCTGTAGCGGAAAATAATTCCCCAAAATTATTAACCACAGCAATCATCACTCAACATTGGGTGCTGGCCATCACTGTTTAAGTCGACTTGTTTAGCTGAAGGCTTCCGGTCAAGCATCTTCGCCATTTGGTGCTCCGTCGTGTCACGTGCGTGCACGATTACTAGCTAGCTAAGCATTCACCTCTATCCGCGATTTTGTCCCGAAATATACTACGTACTTTGGACGACAAAATCTGGTCTTTTGCTTTACCATTTGGTACTCGAAGAACGAACACTATAGAAGTTGTTGGTATAAGATCTTGCGTTAGTATAATCCGTACAACTCGCGAACGTCGATACCCGCAGTTACCAAAATACAATCTATTTTGTAGATGATGTTGGTTTTATCTTCTTTCGCTGTTGAGTCTTGTGGTTAACATAGAATTGAGTGAAGTGACTTTGTTGGTTTGTGTACGACGTCAATTCCTAAAGCTTTGAAGAGTCTTGTTTTGATTTCTGAGACATCCTTTCTATATGGTAAGGCGATTTTCTTAGTGCTTTCCTTGGGGGCTTTTGGTTTGATAGGTTGGCTTGGGGACATATGTCTTTTGATGAGATTCCGTGGATATCTGTTCTTCTAGAAGATGTCCATAAGATATCTTTCTTCAATTTTCCTTAATGTGGGAATGCTGCAATGAGTCCTGGCTCTCTTGAATAGTGTTTGTATGCAATTCCTCTTGTGTGCTATTGGATTGTTGCTGTTGTAATTCAGGATTTGGTCTGTGTGAATTATACAAGGTATATATCTTTAAGATGCTGTAAAAATTGGTTTCAATTTCCCATAGGAGTGTCTGTGTAGACATATCAAACCAGTGTCGATACAAAAAATCTAAGTGGCTGTATATCATGCCGGGAATCCCTTACTATTATAATACGGTTTTTTTAGATGGAAGTGCCTAGTAGGACTAGTCGTTGTATTATTGGTATTAAAACATCTGGGTGAAACTTGTAACTAAGATTATCAGCAACATCCATGTGTAGTCCCAGGCCATCTTATTGGTGTCTATTCTTTACTTGGCAACTTTAAAGAATAGGTGACTGCAGAAACTATATATGGAATTAGTGTGAGTTCCATCAAAAGGATTGAGAAAACCATTTGTATGGTTGACCACTTGATGAATATAGCCTAGATTTGATAACTGACTGTAACTATTCCATTCATCTGTATGAATAGTCGTCTCAGGCAGCACTAAGCGCTGGATAATAGGCAATAATACACCTGCACTGCGATTAGGGATCGCCTCAATATATTCTTTCTGGAGGCTGGTGTCATATATCCCCAATACCTATTGCTGATTCGCACTGAATTTCCCTCAATTATATTTTCTTTTTATCAAAAGTACCTAAGGAATCTGTAAATTAAAAATGAACGACATACGTTCTCGAACTGATTTCCTAGTTCGGCACTCATTTCACCAACAAACAAACCAATCGATGCACCTATTGTATCTTTGCATATGAATGACACCTCCACATTGGCAATTTTTCGACCTTCCTATCAGTCCGTTCTCCAAACAGTAATCAAAAACAAGATCTGGAGCGAATTTGCAACGGAAAAGGTGTACAGCACCCATAAATACGTCTGGATAAAACAGAGTCACCTGATTGGTTACTCAAGGTCATTTGTCCGTTCGCTAGGTAGTTTCGGTTTGGGCTGCTATTCTTTAGACTTGCCCTTTACTTTTGCCTTAGTTGCATTACTCAATACAGCCTTGTGACTGACCCATCTAACTTTTTCAAGCGTTGGTTTTTAGGGATTGGAAGGATTTTATCAAGAATTCATATCCATCATTGGATCAGCTGCACAGCAGTGCAGCAGTTCAATCTGGCGGGCTTCATGTAGCACACAAACGAAGACAGAAGAGATTCGAAAAAGCAATGACAAGCGGAGATGCGTGAGAAAAAGAATAGTAACATGGAAAAACAATTGGCTTTAATGAATATGGCAGATCACAGAAAGTGAATGGATCTGTGTCATTCAGAATGGCTTTGAGCAATATCACCAATTTATGTTTTTATAAGGTAAAATGATCGATCAAAGTAATATTTAGTTTTCAATTAGATCCTCATCTCTGGCTCGACTCTAACATACGCAGATAGCATTTTGAATACAATACACAACAGTTTACCAATCAAGTGGCGATATATTCGTTAAAAATAATTAGTCAGTATCGGTATCAGCATATCAAGGGAGTGATAAGTAATGGAGAAAATTATTACACTTAATTGAAGGGTAGAAATGATTACAACAAATGGGTTGCATAATGCATAATTTCGGAAAAAATGCGATGAAGTAGCCATCTTTAATAACAAGTTATCATCCTCCAACTTATTTTATTTTTCTTTGATTACTTTTCACGTAATCAGCTTGAAAACTCACTTGTGCCTTAATTTCGCCTTACTTTTTTCCAAAATTATGCATTATGCAACCAATTTGTTGTGATCATTTCTACCCTTTAATTAGTTGTGATGATTTTCTCCATTGCTTATCACTCCCTTGACATGCTGATACCGATTATTATTATTATTTCCTTTAATTCCTAGAGAAACATAGGGCTTCAGCCGTGCGTCTCCATTGCCTTCGGTTCTCTGCTAGAGTCTTCACCTGGCTCCAAGTCTGCCCACACGTTTTCATCTCCTCTTCACATGACCTCCTCTAAGTCACCCTTGCACTGACGACCAACTCGCCGCTTCCCTTTCGGGTTCCACTCGAGAGCTTGTCTAGTGATGTCACTTGATGGTTTCCTCAGAGTATGGTCAATCTAATCCACCTCCATTTCTTCCTGCATATTTGTTTCACAATCGGTTCCTGCTGGGTTGGTTTGCTCCCAGAGACCTCTATTGCTGATCTTTTCTGGCCGGCTATCTGACCTTGAGTACTGAGCGAAGAAAACTGTCGATGAAGGTCTATAGTTTGTTTGAGATGCTCTTTTTGATGCGCAGTTCAAGTCTCTGATCCGTATAGTAGCACTGAATTCACATTGGAGTTGAAAATCCGGATCTTATTTTTGATGCTGAGTGCTGTTGACCTCCACACAGACTTGAGAGTAATGAAAGCTTGTCTTGCTTTCCCGATTCTTGCTTTGATATCCTCGTCAGTTCCTTCCACCTGTAGTTGAAACGATGCTTCCCAGGGAGGTAAAGGATGTTGTTTCTTACGGGTTCCTCCCGTTTATGCTGATTGTTCTCTGTTGTTGGTGTTGGCCAGGAATCTTCATCACCTCTGTTTTCTCTATATTCACCTGAAGTCCTATCTTCTCTGGATGCTTCATCTGCCAACTTGTTGCTTTTCACTAGCATGTCTTCCAGTTTGTGAGAAATCAGACATATATCATCGGTGAAATGTAGATCCTCCGAGTTTTTGTGTGAGTCCATTTTATGCCTGTTTCCTCATTGCCCGCTGTTTGTCGCAGTATCCAGTCTTCAGCAATCAAGAAAATCATTGGCGATAGTCGGCAGCCTTGTCTTACTCATGTCTTCACTTCGAAGACAGGATACCGATACTGACTAATTATTGTTAACGAACAAATCGCCACTTGATTGGTAAAATATTGTGTATTGTATTCAAAATGCTTTCCTTGGATGTTATAGTAGAACCAGAGATGAGGATCTAATTGAAAAGTAAATATTACTTCGATCAATCCCTTTGCCTTCCACATATCACCAATTGTCATCAGCCACTGGTTCTTATAATCCTAAGGACTCCAACCAAGAAGTTTACACTTCCCTACATGGGTGGTTCAAACCAACTGTTAAAGAATTCATGAACTGATTCCAGGTATTCATTTGACCACTACTGGCTCTTTTCCTACCTGATTGTATGTCAACTAACATTGCCTGTTGAGGAAGGCGATGGATGGCTAGGCATGTGCAACACATGTCCTGGTTATCTCAATCAATGTAGCTTCACAACCTCATTGACTTACTTGCTCTCTTTACTTAACAAACTGCACCTAACCTTGATTTCGCTCATCATATAATACCATAATTGGTATTGGAGATAAAACATGAACATCTGTGATCAAAGACAGTTAGCACTTTCATATCTGCCACTCTCAGTTTTCATATCTCACATCCGTAAAGGAGAACAGAAAGAAGTGATGTGCAATACACACGACCTTTGATCGATAGCCGGATATCACGTTGACTTCAGAGATGGCGTAATTTGACAAGCGTCACACGAGCCTTCCGTATCCGTGGTGAGATTTTTTCAGGAATCAGGCACTTTTGGCTAATGCAACTTCCCAAATAAGTGAAATCGTCGACACGCTGTGGCACTTCACTTTCTATTTTCGAGCTGAAAGTCAGCGTATTCCAGTCCTGTAGCCTCATCTTCTTACATTTGACAGGAGCGAATCGCAGGCCAAACATCCGAAGATTGTGCTGTTCAAGGTGTTCAGAAGACTCTGCATTTTGTTAGTGTCCTCGCCTAGAAGGACTATATCATCTGCATATTCTAATTCAACGAGAGTATTCCCTCGTAGCAAGTCAATCCCTGAATCACTGAAGTCAGTTAGGGTTAAGTCCATTAGCACATCTATGATGAAATCAAAGAGGAGTGAGGACAGTGGACGCCCTTGACACCAGTGGTTGTTACCACTTTGGTTGACAAATCTCCTCACGCTCTTACATGGCTGGCCGCTTGAGTTCAAGTAGATGACCTTAATTGGTACGATGTGCTTTCCCGACAATCCCTACTTTTGAGCTGACAGAGTAGAATTCCGTCTTTAGGTAGAGAATATGACGATTGCTGGACGTCTGTAGAGATGCCTATGTCCCAGAATCCGTCGAAATGTGAATATATGTTCATTATGTCTTCTTTCTGGTTTGAAGATTACATGGTTTTCTCATGCGTGTTTCCATTGAGCACCACTGAATATACGCATGATTATTGATCCTAGAACTTTAGACACCATTTAGTCAGTTAGTTGATTGTTTAATTTCCTTATTGGATATATCGGATAGTGAGACAGCATCAGTTACTGGGTAGCGTTTCAAAAAAATCTGCTTTTCCTAGTCAAATCAGTGGTAACTGAACAACTTGGATACTCGGCTTCTATTCTTCTCGTTCTTCCTCCGAATCTGTCATGAGGTCAGCGGAATTTCTCGTTTATTTGGGACAGATGTCGGACCACTCCAGTTCCATGTATTCTCGATCGATTTGAATCATCTGACAAAGAGACATATAGATTTCCTACGAATTGAAGCCTACATCCGATATTCACATAGTCGATGGATAGAGAAAGATAGTCAACTTGATAAGTTCACATAAGGAATTCACGAGGGTGATTGCATGCCTATGAAACAAGCCGCAGTTGACTTTTGAATCAATATCCAAGTGCTTGTGATTTCACTGGCATTGTATATCAGTGTCTTATGAGTAAGGAAGATTGCTGTATTCCTGCGGTTATACGGTGATTAATGAGGGGTTAGTGACAGCGAACGAATCAGTTGCTTAAACAGTTGGTTCCACACATTTTAATGAGTGACGCCACTACACGGGTTTATGTAGTAGTTGTAAGTTTAAAAGTGGTCATATTTCTAAGGGGTGTAGAAGATATAAAACCAAACCTTAATATTTTTCAGAGGGATAATTAATTCCGGGGAGAAATATGCATACTGAGCTATTGAAAGTGAAGGTTGTGAAAATCTCTGTGGATGAATTACTTCTTCAATGATTCTGTTTCTGAGTTACCTGAATGAATCAAATAGATCGACGTTCGAGTTTCCAACGATGAGATATCCAAGTTTAGTAGGTCAGACGCTCAGTTCACTTTTAAAGAATCACAACTTGTATATAACGCAACCAGGTTGTCATCTTATTATTCAAAGCCGCAACGGCAAGAGCTCCAGTAATGCATTATTTTGCCTGCAATCTCTTACTACGGAAAGTCGTTTCTCAGATAGACAACGGTGGTAATATCAATCGTGAGTGCTCATGCAGCCAGATAATAAGTGAAATCATGAATTAGTTATTCAGTCGTCTTTACTGTTTAAATCAAAGTGTCCACTGGGTGTCCTGTGTCTATCAGGTATTTGGCAAGTAACGAGTTTAAACTACTAGTTCCCTCTAATCGAAGGCTTTGGATATGTGTCTAAAGAATCTGACAGGTCGTTATTTCTGTTCACATGATGTAACTGCGGGAACAGTTACTGGTGAAACGATTCACACGATTGGAGGTGATACATGGAGTGTGATAGTCGATTTTGACTGTACCAAAGAGCAGGATGTTCAGAGCCAAGGGACTAGTTTTTCTGCCTGATACGTGTTGGCCAGTCTGTCAAACTCATTCATACTGATATTCGTTGGTTTAATATGGGAATAAACTTCACTCATGATGAATCTCCTCTGTGTGTCATTTTCCTGCTGGTTTTCTCAGAACCACGTCACTGTTTGAATAGTAAAGACGACTGACTAGCTAATTCATGAATACGTTTATTATCTGTCGGCATGAGCACTCAGGATTCACAGCACCACTGTTGTCTACCTGAGAAACGACGTTTCCGTTGTAAGACATTGCTGTGGTGCTCTATTTCATCAAACTAGCGTACACGTATATCCTAGTAATTCTTCGTGTTTATTATTGTGTCCTAACGTTGTGATTACTCGACATCCACAACGTAAATCAAAAGGCACTTGAGAAGGAGTACGAACGTGTATTATCGCAGTACAAATGTTGAGCGAGTACAAATGTATCAATTGTTTACACGCAATCTGTAGATTGTTAAACAAATCAAAGTCCAATTACATAGTGAAAGTATAATACGATGATGAATAATAAAATGGGTCACTACAAGATTGCAGGCAAAATAATGTATTACTGAAGCTCTTGCCGTTGTGGCTTTGAATAATGAGATGACAATCTGGCTGCATTATACACAAATTGTGATTGTTGAAAAGTGAACTGAGCGTCTGAACTTATAAACTTGAATATCCTATTGTCGGAACGTCCACCAATTTTAAGATCATTTTGCTGTTCCCTGGTATACCTCTACAATCCGTACTCTCGAAATTGGTGACATTTTTTGTACGTTTTTCTCTGACATTCATATATTGCTTTCTGATGCATAATATTTAAAAATTTCTGGCCAGACTTCTAAAAGGCGTGTTCTTAGAATCCCAGTTGTTTTAGACAGCAGCTCAAACTTGGTCAATACTACATTGCTGCTCTGTAATACAGTAATAATTACTTCCCGCCAAATGACTCGAAGGCTGTCGTCACTCCTGTATTACAAATGAAAGATATTCTGTTAAAGAACTCTGAGTTTTTTAAGTTTAATTACCTTGTGAACGATATCCAGAGGCAAATAAGTGCACTGTTCAGTGATAAATGCTGTGGCCAATAATTCTGGGCAATTGTCTACCTCTACCCGAACAATGAACACTTCTGAGGATTATATTTATAATTTGTAGCAGCGGAGTTTAACTACATCACCAAGTAACCATTAATTTATATAACTCGTTAAATACTTTTTGTAATATGCTGTTACACTATCACTTCATTTACTTGAATTTTTATTCTAATATTTGTTCCCTAGCCGAGCTCACGAAAATTCTCTTACACCACTGCCAATATCAAATATCCCGGAAAACTGTCCTGATATTTACCGGGCTAAGTCTATTTTGGATGCAACACATTGGAACCATAGGGATTTAGAGCCAATAGCCTGCCTTTTAGAAAGTGTCCTACAATTTTTCCGGACAACTTGATAGGAAAATATATATTATTATTATTAAAGCAGAAAATCGCAGTGACCTCTTGGCTGCTGAAATGATGAAGAGTATAGCCCCATGTTATCAAGGAATAATTTGCAACAGACCAGACTAAATGTCACTAAAATCCATGAAAAACAAGATCCTTAATTGATGCGACCTGTCTAGTGTGCCATGTGATTGCAAATGACTTCTCAAAAAGTCAGCTCAGTCTAACCGTTCCATAATTTTCAGGTTCAGTGACTCTCTTGACGCACATAAGACTTAATGATGCTTTTGGGTCTGTAACCATAGCTGAAGACAAAACACCATTTCAACACAGATTAATGCGTAACAATGATTTTGGCACCTCCTCTGGTCCAAATTCGTCGAAAGTGGATTATGTACCATAATAGTCAGCTAGTAAAGACAGTAGCGTTGAGCAAACTGTAGAACCTGGATGTTTGACAATACATCTAGGAACATCTATTTCGATATCAGTATCCATGAAAGCGAAGTTTCACGGAAAGGTATTAAGTGGTACTTAGAAATGTTCACCTAAACGTATTAACCCCACTGTGGTGAACAAATTTTGTAGGATTGGGTATAGTGATGGAGTGGAATCCTTTGTACTCAACAAGCCTTCTGAGCGTGAGCGTGTTAACAAACCCACTCTAGATACTAAGAAGCTCCCTCAGATCGCAAAATTGAGTGATAGTCCTCAGCATACTCCACTCTCCAAATAATTTGGTTTCAAAACTCCAAAGTCCTGCAACCAAAACATCTACCCCACAATACTCTTCTGGCTAAAAAAACAACAGAAAGAGACGTGGTGGTGTGCTTAATAATAGGTCGATGAGTAGATCTTACAGTGCAATGTCTCATAACCTACAATCCAGCTCCAACCACTACTACCCGTATATCCAGGGGCACACAGTAAATATTTTAGGTGTTCGGAAACTCTGGCACGACCCATGGTACCTGGGGCTACCTCTTCACGCTGTAATTTCAATGTATGGACACCTGGTCTGACCCCCTGTTCACCCACAAACTCTGTCAGTGTCTGTGCACATATAGAATTACGTTATGAAGATATTTTAAGCCCGTTTGTAATATCCCGCGACTTATTCACCATGCTACTAATGAGTGCCTGTTCCCTAATCAATAAGATATCTGCACTAAGTACATTGATATTATTCGTCAGGCCTACTGTAGTTCTGATAACTGAATCGTGGTGCTCGTCCTCTGTGCTTGACACGCAGTTAGGCACAGATGATTACACTCTACACTGGGTAAAAAGATATTGCAAGCGTGGTGGGGGATGCCTCACATGCGTACAAAACTCATTTGTTGTTAGTGAGGTGGAAGATGAGATACCTGATTCACTTTGGGCCGTCTTACAAACTTCTCATGGGCTGTATTTATCACGCACCATGCTCAACCCGATAAACTGATACATCACTGGTTATACCGTTTGCACACATCTCCTCGTTCAGCACTAATTACAAAATAATTGCAGAGGACTTCAATCCTCTGGAAGTCAGCTGGTCAAGTATTTCTGGCTCTCAACTATTCGACGAATTATTTGCCTCCGTTGATTGCTGCAGATGAAAACAACACGCCGAGACACCCACCGTGGTGACACCATGTTGGAACTTGTGTTCTTTCATGACGCAACCCTGGTGTCCACCTATGTTGGTAACGGATTTTGCAGTAGTGACAATAGAATGGTACTGAAGTAGGCCAGGGTAACGTTAGTTTGAGGTTGGCCTGTCATCATCATTCTTATATCAATGTATCATTTTGCCTAAGGTACCAGTGATCATCAATAGTCAACTAGAAGAAAAGTCACTGTTTAATCAAGAACAGTAATGTAATCTCTGTGGCAATTTAGGGCTTGACATCCCGCCTGCAAAGTTGTGTAATTTATGCAGTCGTACTCAGGCGCTTCAAGGTAAACTGCGCCGACTGAGAGCTCTGCTTAGGATGCTCAGCATTAATTTTTGCCGCCGCAAGTCTTAGCTATGCAGCAAATCTCTAGTATACGAGTAAGACCCGATAGGCCATGGGTTTACAGTCAAATGGCAAGGAGGTCACTGGAAATAGTACCCTCCAACCCCATAGTCACACTCTGTGTTCCGGTTGTGAAGACTGACATCGACTGAGATCAACATAGCTGTGGTCTACAGCAATGGAGATGACTCAGTTGGCTATGGAATGTCCAAAGCTAATCCCGATTTGTAGGCTGCCTAATCCTACTCACCCCAACATCGATTAGCTTACTACTGCTACTAGCTCTCAAATTCAGCTTCCAGGAGCACCTGGCTATAGTGCAGCAGCAGCGGTATCGAACAATCCTTCGGTGCATGTGTCCTTCGGCTCCGCGGAGATACTCAACACATTTCGATGTTACCTCCTTCACAAAATAAGTCGGGCTGATATTGATGTCCCTCTCCTCTCAAGATTCGAAGACAATGTAGACAGAAGAGAATTTCGCACGAGGATCAATAACTCGCAGCCATCCTGGTAGGAGGTTCTATCTTAGGTCCCTTGACGTCTTTGGTTCTTATCAATGAGTTGCATAAACCAATCTGGCTGTTTCCCACATTGATTATGTACAGATTTTGAGGGCAATAAGGCTCAGATTGGTAGCAGAAAAATTTGAGAATTATGGAAGACTGGGAAATGGTTAGTAGTATGACTTTCAGTCTGTACAAAATGAAAAGTATTACAAGGACTTGGCTGTAAGCCACAGAATGTAAGTTATTCGCTGTGTGATGATAACTTGCCCTTTGTGACGCCAGGGAGCAACTTGAGTCTTCTTCTAAAGGAGAAGATTGACACAAGCGTGAACTAAACGGGTGATGTTGTTAGGGCATATATGAGAATTCACTTTGCGCATAAACAGTTAGGTATGCCCACTCCTAAGGTTATACGAAACATATATCATACTGAATCCTGAATTACACAGCATGACTGCTTCCCATGTACTCATAGGGGACTCCAGTATTTTGGAAAAGGTCGAAAGATGGGTGATAAAAGGAGTGATGTGTCTCCAGAATAAAGTATCTAATGAAGGGCTGAAGAAATTTGGTCTCTTCACACTTGGCTGTAGTTGGCTTACGAGTGACCTAATTACTACCTAGGAGATTACGAACAGCTAGAATAGCCCGAATTAGGTGTTCTATCACGAAGTCACTACAGTCTACTATGTAGCAGCCCACGAATTATAGGTCATCAGGTAGCGAAGAGTCAAACGCTCTCCCATTTCTTTTCATTTAGATATTGGTGTCCATACAGTTGCGACTACTGCACATACTTCGGAAAGCACTAAGAGAAGGCTTGATAATTATGCAGATACAGTGGGGACGCTTCCAAAAAGGCTATCACCCTAAAACTCACCCACCACACACAAATCCATCTTTTTCCACTGTTCACTCTTTCTGGTCTCAATCTTCTAACTACTCTACCTACTCATTCACTAATTTTACTACTGTTATTATCATTGATTTTAATTAATTTTATCCATTTTTTCCTACTTATCAAACTCCACCATCTGTCTGTTTGTAAGTTTTTCTTTTGAAGTCAACATAGTCTACACTAATATTATCTATTGTTACTGCCATCATCATTATTAGTTTCCTTCTTCTCGACTACACTGGAGGACAAACAGGTGAAAGCAATAACGCCGTCTACAGCAGCAACACGGTTGTAACACACTATACGCTGTGAAACACGTATAACCAGTCCCAGTGCCACTCTCTTTGGAGTCAACCACAACTACGATAGTCAGGTGGAGGGACAAACAAAGCTGTCATTTACTGAAGATCAGAAACCGGTAACTCTAAACTATGACAGCCCAGAAGGAAACTGACTAATAGAGATCTTGGCAAATCTCTATCGACCAATCAGATGCGTCTGCAGCAGAAATGCGTTATTTGAAAGGCGTTTAAATATAATTGATGCAATGCTAAAATATAGTTACATAGATAACTTCCTTGTAAATGTTGCAAGAAAACCTTCCTAATTCTCATTGGAGTTCTCATACGTATGTTAAGCCAATTTCAGCGCATAAATTCATCTAGATAACTATAAATTACCGTGTTTTTTGGCTCAAGCATCGCACTTATCTTCCTCTTAGGTGACTCTAGAAAATTTCGATGGAATTTTTGTGGGTCCCATCGAAGGGATTAACGAAACTGTTCATGTTAATAACCAATTCATGAATATAGCTCAGGTATGATAGGTGGCTACACATTTTCCCTCTTCCTGTGGTTCACGCAGTACCTACAATACTACAACTGGATTAAATTTGCCGCGTTTTTCTTATACGGCACCCATAATGTCATCTAAATACTACGGACTCATCTAACCAGGAGCCCAAGCTCATCAATCCGTACATTAGAAAATTTCTTTTTAGGCTAATATAGTCTTAAGTCATCTAGGAACCTTTATTTTGAAACCAAAAAGTTAGCACAAAGAAATCAGTTGGTTTACACTAGCTCGTAGCGATATTGAACACAAAAACCTTGAAAGGAGTGGCATTTTTGAATAATTTTCAAGGTCGTCTGGTGCGAGGTAAGAAAGACGCTATAGTCAGTTTCAAGGTCATGATGGGTTCCTGCGTCTGCTGGTTATATGTTTCCGTGAATTCGTTTTCCATTGAATTTTAAAGGTTTTTTCGAACGTTTTGCTTGTTTTGGAGTATGTAGGTCAGTTTTTTGTCACTGGATGCTACTAAGACGTTTATTTTTAGCTTGCAGTTCCCAGTTTTTATGTTGGTAGTTAAGGATTATGGTAAATCTGCAATCATTGAGCCAATTCACGCATACTATGCTAATATAGTAACTTTTCTCAGTAATTAAACGCCTTAACTGTTCTGCCATTGTTGGATCAAACAGTGGCAGAACAGTTATGGATTATTTGCTTAAGGTAGAACTGTGTGCTGGTTTATCATCATGACTGGCACCAATTCAGCACCTTGTTCTTATTCTACGCATTATCAGAAGTAGCTTATCAGCCTTATTGCAGCCCTTCTAGTCCAGGTTCTGCTCCTCCCAAGCTTACCATAATGCTGAATTAAATCTCACTAATTCCAACGTTCTATAGTCAGTAAATTCTGGATCTTTTCTTAAATAGACCCTTTAATTTCACAGTTTAGAACTCAGGTTTGGTTTTCAGCATGACTGACACTAATTCAACACCATGTTCTTTTTGTAGACATTTTCAGGAGTAGATGAGAAACTACTGGTTTTGCTTATCAGTACATGCTGGGTTCACTTGAAGTAGATAAAATATTCATTTACCGTAAAAAGGTATTATTGACGCGTTGGTTAGACTTTGCTGAGAATTGTTGCAAGGTTGGTATTTTAAGCGTCCCAAGCTTACTATACTATACCTCCAAAAGTGCATTCAAAGCTCACAAACTTATATTCCATTGGGCCAGATGGGTCTTTTTTACCTGAATCAAGCCGTTAGGATGTGTTGGATTCCTTTCAAAGAAATAATGAACAATTTAGTTGTTACCTTCATAAATGTATCAAAAGCTTGCTTAAGTTGCACCCACGTATAAAATACACAACTAAGCATTATTCTTTGGAATATAGCATTACATCAGACAATATAGATGACACATTTCGTGTAGTAGACGCAGTAGGAGTAATTTGCAACATCATTTAATGGTTCTAACAATTCCTAACGTGCACAACAAAATGATTTCAAGTAAATGAACAGTTGTATGTATTTCATTGCTTATATACCACTTTTGTGACATAGGAAATTTACTTTATTTATGTTGACCTAGTATGTGCAATTCCCACAGGTCACTAAACTGAAAACTTAAAAAAGTAGATCACTTAATACATACATATATCTACATGTCCAAAATTAAAGTCACATTATACGTTTAGCAATTTTTGTTGAATTCTATTCCCATAGTAACAAAAAATGCATACATCCTATTTTGGACTTAAATGCATCAAAATTATTGTTAATGTATATTCACTCGCTAGACATTCGCATACATCTCAATGTACTTTAAATATCACAAATGCATCAAAATAGCGTGTGACTATCACACTACACTCACACCAAAAAAATTAACACGCCGTTATATTATGGTAAGTTAAGACTGACTTTAAACTGACTGTAACTTTCCGTGTCAAAATAAACAGACTGCCATTTTAACTTCTATTTTAGACCAATAAGAAGCCAGCTAGCCAACAGCCAATCAAAATCTGCCTATATCGCTTTTCGCGAGGTAATAGTTGGGTTAATTGATTTGTTAAGAAGTGCGAATGAACTTTACCTGTATATGTTAGACTGAAAATAAAAATGAAAATTATGTCACTTGTTATCGCTTAAATGTAGATTTCGTTTAATAAAGTTGAAGTATGTATTCGAACTTAGACAGAAGCGTATATATATTTCTTTCAGACTGTTTAGAGCAGTAGTTCTCTGGTTTATTTCACAAAAATGAATTTCGCAACTTAACATCTATATTCTATACAAAGTAGTATGGCTCAATATTATCGATATATGTATATCGATATATATCTTTGAAGAGTACTCTAAACGTTTAGAGTAAAGTATACCCGAATAATAATGTTTTATAAAATTTAGGAGCTTTGGCGGAAGGAGTGGGATTTTAAGGCACATTTAGGGTTTTTTGGGGAAAGATGACACATTTCCCGAAGTTTTCGCATTGAGTTGTCACTGTATTGCGTCAAAGTTTTCTGTTTGGTCAACGACCCAGGCGAGCGGGCATCAGCATGACTTTAAACAACCAGTTAGCTGGACCCATATTACTCTGTGGATAATACAGCGATAGACATAAACAAAACATTTCGATGTAGAGAAGTAGTGACATGACGGATATATGGTTGTTATCTATGGATATGTATACAGATATCCTGATATCCGTTGTCGAAAATCCTTACGAGATGGTAATTCGTTCTTTATTTTATTTCACTTGTCCTGTGGGTATTTCACCCGCGAAGCCAAATTGTCTAACCGAAAGTATGATTGTCAAAGGTGGGCTTCCAGCGGGAAATTCCCAGTCGGGCAGTTTTTTCGTAGACGTGAGGAAAGACTTGGGCAATTTTCTATTCGAAGGTGAGAGAAAGTAGGCTATATTTTTGAAATAATATAGGTTGGAAAAAGTAAATAATTTTTCCAAAATACGTGGGAAATGTGGGAAAAGTGAGTTTCTCTGTCAAAGCTGTGGAAAACTGAGAATAAACCGTGGTTTATGATATACCATGATATGCAATCGTCTCGATGGATTTATGTACCGAAATCCGTTTGGATTAACAGTAAGGACTCCATTGAGGAACAGTGAAACATTCTTAGGACGTATAAGAGGTCTCTACTCCGCAAAACTACTTTTCCTACCACCTACTTTCATTACCAAAGAAAATCTACAAATTACGCGTTTTTATTGTGGGCTTAAATGGTTGTTTGGTCAGGATCATTTTGTTGGTCGTTTGCTACGGTGGATATACTTTACTCTAACCTCTAAATTATTTGCTTTTGATAATTAATGTACGTAATACGATAATTAATAGTGGTACTTTTCGGGTAAACCCTTTAAGTCATAGGGACTTGAGTAGGCAGTTCCATAGAAAACCTAGAGATTTTGGAGAATACGGAGATACTTTTGTTTATTTCTCTCTCTATCAGTACATTAACCTACCTCAAAATGAGCACGTTTTCTATGTGGCTATGCTTATGTATGGTTAGACAGATTATGCAGAAAAATCTAAGCGTAGTTATTGATAACATAACCAACTTAAAACGAAAAAAATGCTACAACGCATATGTCCAGGTCGTATAGACTTTATGTAGAACACAGATTATTGAGCTTTCACAGTGTAACTAAATTTCGTTGCACAATTTAATAGGACTGTAAAGCTAGAGTATTTGAGATAACGACTACTCTAATCCGAACTATCCTTCCAGTTGTGAGTACAAACCACATTTTAAATATCAGTTTACTGTTCAATGGGAATTAAATAGATGTGAGTTTGATCCACGTTGACCAGTATAGCTTACAACCAAGTAGGTTGTCGAGTTCATCTAGTGATTGTAACATAGGCTACCTCTACCTTTACATCATCTTTATTAGTGTTTATGCATTGTGGAAGTAGGTCAACGTAAACCAAACCGGTTCATAAACTGTCAAACTCATTGTGTGAACGCTGCGAGCACGTATAAGTTGAATGGCTTTCTTCGCCAAGTTATTAAAAATACATAGGTAAATGGTACATTTTGGTATCGTTTAGAGAGGTGTAAACCTGCTCATTCTTGATGATTTCAAAGGTTTCACTGGCCTAATTTTGTGTACTCTTTCTTATTTCAAATTCTTATTCATCGACTGTAATATCATTGTTATGTAGTAACACTTTCTATATTCCTATTAGAATCCGTAAGTGATTGATTCTTTTGTACACATTTTTGTTATGGTAAGTGTTTTTCGTATTCCCAGAATGGCTGGCTGGATTCAACATAGAACTTGGCACCGAAGTGCAACAGTTCGAGTTGCCACGTTCCAAATAGCACACAAAGGTAGACAAGAAGATGAGTGAAGAGAATCAATAGAGTTTTGACAAGTATAAGAGCGAAACAGAATGAGTAATGGTAGAAAGGAATATGAAAGATTACAGAGAGTGAATACATCTGCGTAAGCCATTGACAACGATTTTGAGCCATGTCTCCAGCCATTGATTCTTAGAGTCCCGAGGGCCCCAACCCGGAAGTCTGCATCTCCCTCCCTGACTCAGTTTAACTGTCAAGGATTTCATGGATTGATGCCATGTTTTTGTTTGGCCACCACTTACTCTTTCCCAACCTGCACCTATATCAGCTAGTAATGCCCATCGTGGGAGGCGATGGTTAGGCATGCGCAGCACGTGACCTAGCCATCTCAATCTATGTAACTTTATAGCCTCTTCGATTGATTTTCCCTCTTTGCCCAACACTCTACGCCTAACGTCAACATTACTTACCTTATTATACTACCTAACGTGAGAAAGAGATCGTAGAGATCTATGATCAAAAACAGTCGACCTTTTCGTGTCTTAACCTCGTATTGGCCATGTTTCAGAGCCATAGAGAAGGACGGAGCGAACTGTTGAGCAGTACGCATGTCCCTTGGTTGATAGTCGGATGTCACGCCTATGCCAGAGATGGTCTAAGTTAGCGAAAGCAGCCCGAGCTTTTTGGATCCGAGCTGAGATTTCGTCACCAATCAATCCGTTGGTGCTGATACAACTTCCCAAATAGGTGAAGTGGTCAACATGTTCTATCACTTCACTCCCTATCACTAAGCTAGGAGTTGACGTAGTTCAGTCCTGTAGCAGCATCTTATATTTTACAGGGGTGAATCGCATGCCAAACATACGAAGATTGCTGCTCAAGGTGTTCAGAAGACTCTGCATTTTGTCAGCATCCTCCCCTAACAGGACTATGTCTGCATATTCTAAGTCCATAAGACTATTCCCTGGTAACAAGTCGATTCCTAATTCGTTAAGTTCAGTTAAGGATACTTCCATTAGCATATCTATGATGAAGTTAAACAGAAAAGGGGAAAGTGGACATCCTTGACGGACACCACTGGTTGTTATCAATTCAGATGACAATTCCCCTTAAGCCCTTACACGGCTACGTGAGTTTGAGTAGAGTGCCTTGATTAGTGCAATGTTCTTTCTTGGCACTCCCTTCACAGTCAAACATTGTCATAGTACCTTTCGATTCACGGAGTCGAAGGCCGCCTTCAGAATGGCTATTTATTGCCAATAGATATTCACTAGATTATCGGCTAATTGTTCCATAAGAAATAAAGATAACCAGGAGTTCATTGATCTATTCAAAATTATGTTATGAGCATAGTTGGGTGAAAGCCTACTAGATGGCTGACAAGTATCGGCTTTTCGAATAGTGGTTGTCAGTGAAATTAAGTAGTATGTCAGATAGTCGCTTCCACTGCTATGTGTGCTTTGGTTTCATTGAAATAATTATGACGCTACATATTTACATTTATAATAACATCTGATTTTTAGGCTGCTATAAGCTGTGGAAAACCATGAAATGAAAAATGATCTATTTTTGTTCTGCAAATACATTCGTTGTTGTTTTGCTAAGATTGCAGTTTAATGTAGAAAAGCTCCTAATTTAAGTGATTTTCACCTGGCTAAATATTATCCACATCTATTGGAAGACATGAAAACACTAGCTGTCTTTGATCATAGGTGCCTGCGTTCCATCTCCCGTGTAAAGTGGTATAATAGGGTGAGCAATATTGAGGTTAGGCGTCGAGTAATAGGTAGGCGGGAGGGGAAATCAGTCGATGAGGCTGTGAAATTACATCGACTGAGTTGGTTAGGACGTGTGTTATGCATAACTAGACATCGCCTTCCTCGACGGGCAACGTTAGATGACGTAGGGTCAGGCTGAAAAAGAGCTAGCGGCGGCCAAACCAAAACATGGCACTAGTCGACGAAATTCACAACAGTTAGTTTAAGTCATGTTAGGTGTAGACTTGCTGGTTGGGGTCCTCGGGATGGTAAAAACCAGTGGCTGGAGACACTGGGTGCTATGGCTCAAAATCGTTCTCAATGACAGTGCAGATGCATCCACTCCTTGTGACTTATGATATCCAATGAAACTATATTGTTCTTCGTTATTACTATTCCTTTTGTCTCATATTCCTGTCTACTGTGTCTATTTTGCATTTCTTCTGCTCTCTTCTCTTGCTTTGTGTGCTACATGGAGTGTTGTGCCTTGAACTGCTGTACATTGGTGCGAAGTTCTATGTTGAAAACAGCCAGACAGATCCAAATCTATCCGCTAGAGTCCTAATGTTAGTTAATGTCAGAAGTTTTGTGGACTGAGATGATCGTAGATTTTCTTTTTTTTATAGGTTAATGCGTATTAATTAAGATAATGGCTCTGGATCTTTCAAGTGTAAATGATACTTCTTTTGGAGATCCTTACTCAAGTACAATGTACAATAGTGTCTTTTTATCCTCGGATGTGATTTCCTTCCCTGGGACAAACGATATTCTATTCTATATATCTGAAGTAGGTAAGACTGCATATTTACAATGTTTTAGCAAATAAATATTGCATTTAGGAATTCACTAATGAGACATAAAAGAATAGAATTTGGACAGTGTATTAGAGTATAATTCCATCGTAAATATATTCTGTGATGGGACTAATGAGACAGTTAAATTATCCTTTTGATGTGCATAGTATATATATATATATGTTGTTGGTATTAGATGGTTGGAGGCAATCGGCCATAGGAAGCCTTGGACCTAGGTTTCGTGCTGGTTGGCACTCATCAGCAAGACGTATCTGCAACCTCGGAGGAACTCATGTCCCTTCTGAGATTCGTACCCGTGTCACCAGCCATTGCTGTAGTCAGAGACGCTACCACTGAGCTATTCGATCTCGCGATTGACCTCTTACAGGACTGTATTGGATGTTGTTGATTAGACACTAGTCAGTAACTAGTGTAATATGTGTATCTAATCTTATCTTCGGTGCAGGCTGAATTCTATCAGCATCTGTTGACATGGGTGCGAATCTCAGAAGGGACATGAGTTCCTTCGAGGTAGCAGGTACGCCTTGCTGATGATGAGTGCCAACTAGCACAAAACCTATGTCGAAGGCTTCCTGTGGCCGATTGCCTTCAGCCATCTAATACCAACAATTCACAGTGCACCGTAATGGCGAGCCACCTAGCATGGTAGCTATATTGCAAACTTGTCTGATAGAATTCAGTCTTCACCAAAGATAGGACTAGACACGCACATATCACACTAGTTACTGACTGGTGAGCAATCAATATATATAATATATATAAATATATATATATATAAGTCTACTTCGAGTTATTTCAATAATATGAAATTCGTCAATTTGAAATGATGCACTCTAGTGCGAAGTTCGGTCACTCAGTGACTATTCTGTCACTTCACGAAATCCGATATCAGTTCTGTCATGTATAAATCACATGCTACTTATTAGAGGAAAGATCTCAAGGAACGTTGCAAATATCCTTATATCGGCTGGGATAAAAATGTTGGCGAGCGCTTGATTTTCGTAACTACTATAGGTAAAGCATTTGTGAGTATTTGCCAAGAAACCACTTTCCAAACCCAAATTTAGTTTCTTAACCTTCGTATGAGTTTAGGAAACCATTGCACCAATTTATGTGGATCTTAAAGGTCAATTTTAGAGATATGACTCATTGGCTTTTTTAGCGTCGGTGGCACAGCGGTTAGGATTCTCGACGACCATGTACATGGTCCAGGGTTCGATCCCCGGCCGACGCACTTCTTTACCTCTCTAAGCCAGAAATACGTTGGTAAAGAGGAAAGGTTGGGCATGAGGCTAGGAACCCCATCCTATAAAAATAAACTTCAAGCCTCTAGGTTAAAGCCTATGTCCCACTGGGAACGTGAAGGAATAATCACTTGATTTACAACCAGTGAGTCGAAAGTTCTACTCCTGGTCTACCTACTTCAGGCTGGACAACTGGGCAGCATCATCAGCCCTCACACAATATGTTTGGCTCACAGTCAGATTTCGTGTAACTGAGTCCAAGCTAGATGTTACTTCGAGCAGTATCAGGAAGTGTAAACTACCTTAATGGAATTGATAAATCCTAAAGCTCTTTAACTGAAGCCTCTTGTTTTTCTATATCGGTGATAATAGCTCAGGTATATTTGCAATTGTCAAGCTTTTGCTTTGTACATATTGTAATTGAATTCAATAATAAGGAGGACATGAATAACAAACATACACAGAAAAATGGCAACACCAACACTAGGGGAATTAAAACATCAGTAGTGCTTTCCATAAAAGCTGGGAACCTATGAAGTCTTAAGTAGAATTCTTAACGCAGCAGGAATAAAGGTTGTATTCAAGTCCACAAACTCACTTAAAAGCAAATTATGCTACTTAAGGTGTCATGTAGAGCCTATCAAACGGAATAATTCAGTCTTCCTAATACCCTGCAATGATCATGAGGTTAAATACATAGGTCAAGGTAGTAGGACAGGGCAAACTAAATTATCGGAGCACAAAAACCTAGTCAAATCTGAGCTGCTTGACTGTAATAAGATAGGAAATCTAGAAAATAGCTCAGCTGTGGCGCTACATTCAGTTACACACAGTCATACAATAGAATGGGACGAAGTTACAGTCTTAAAAATTTAATGTAGTTGTGCGGAGGGAGAAGGATCGATAAGTGAAGCTTTATTTATCAAATTGACTGAAAACACCTGCAGTAGGAATGGTTTAACACCTGTCCCGGATATCTGGAAAATTCTACAAATGGGAAGGATGAGAATTGTGAAAATCAAGTTTAGAAATTGTGCAGTTACATTTGATGATATGATTACGAATCAAAAACTGTTTGAAACATCATCAGGTAAATAATACTGTCTCACTGTGTGTGTATGAGGTATTCAACAAAAAAATTTTCTATGAAAGTTTTACTCCTTTTTTTTTAAAATATATATATTTATATTCTTTAAGCCCATTGACTGATTTCCAAACTAATTGCAAATAATTATTTTGATTTTACAGGATTTCATCATGAACTGAAATCGGTTAGAAAACCATTGGAAAACCACCAGGGAGTACTGGACAGCTGTTTCGACCCAGTTTGGGACTCTTCATCAGTACACATCCACCGGGGGTTGGGCCCAGGACCTTCCGGTTACAAGGCGAGCTCATAGACCATTAAGCCACTGGGACCCCGGTGGGTGCGTACTGATGAAGAGTCCCAAACTAGGCAGAAACAACTGTCTAGTACACCTTGGTAGCTTTCCAGTGGTTCTCTAACCGACGTCAGTTCATGATGAAATCCTGTAACCAATCAAATCCATGCAAATCAAAACACTTGAATATTTTGATTTTGTTCGACTAATTTACATGTACATATAATAGTGTAAAGCTGTAGGCTGGTAAATTATACTATTTCACTGTGTGATATGTCTAATAAACAAATTAATGTGGAGTCTGTCATTTCCGGCCTATCCCAGTTAGTCTAACCAAGAATTCATGTTTAAGTTGTTAGTATAAGTAATACCTTCCATTGTATCTACACTACACCCACCGCTTTTTTGTTTCACTATACTTTGTATTATCCAGGTCATCTGATTTTAGCAAACTTCTTTGTTGAAAATTCTAACGGAAGTTATATTCTCAAGAAACTTCCATCTGTCAAATTTCCACAAACTACTTCAGGCGTACCGATTAACGTATACTCGGATAAAGGTTATTCGAATCAAGAAGACTATTTGTTGTCAACTTCAACGAATGGTTGTTCTAGTCTATTCGATTTAAGTACACCGACTAAATTCGGATGTATTGATCTGGATGCACAGTCGTCTGCTGCAGATCGTACAAATGTTTGCTATAGTCAAACTGGTGCGCAATGGACTACGCCTAATTCATCCTCGACAACAACGACGACAACAACAACAACTGCGTTATTGATTAACTCAGATTTGGAACAGGCTGTTGATGCTACTACACCTCGTCGGCAATGTGAAAGTGACTCAAAAAATTTGAGTAGAAATGAAGTCGACAATGAGTCACCATCTAATACAAGGTCGAAGTTCTTAGGACAAATCGGTAATAAATGTTTTACTTATAAATTGAGTTTTTATTTACTTACTATTATTATTATAATTTCCTTTAATTTCTAGAGGAACATAGGGCTTCAGCCATGCGTCTCCATTGCGTTCGGTTCTCTGCTAGAGTTTTCACCTGGCTCCAAGTCTGCCCTCATGCTTTCATCTCCTCTTCACATGACCTCCTCCAAGTCACCCTTGCACTGACGACCAACTCGCCACTCCCCTTTCGGGTTCCACTCGAGTGACGGCTTGTCTAGTGATGTCACTTGATGGTTTTCTCAGAGTATGGACAATCCATTTCCATTTCTTCCTGCCTATTTGTTTCACAATTGGTTCCTTGTTGGTTCGCTCCCAGAGATCTTTGTTGTTGATCCTTTCTGGCCATCTGATCTTGAGTATTGGGCGAAAGCAGCTGTTAATTACTTATTATTATTATTAATCCGCTGGGTTCCGACTGGAACATACACCTTCAACAGCATATCTCCGTTTGACCCTGTTCTCTTCAGTCGTCTTTACCTGGCTCCTTGACTGCTCGTAAGCTTTCATCTACCCCACATCACCCTCAGATCCATGACCAATTCGTCTTTTTCCATTTGGACTCAACTCGACGGCCCGGTGCATGGTGTCACTTAACGATAACCTCGATGTGTATCTAATCGTTCACCACTTTCTTCAGCTTTTTTGCTGGGCAATCGGTTCTTGGTTCGTTCCTTTCCAGATGTGTTTATTGTGAATCCTTTCTAGCCATATGATCTTTAGTATGGAGCGATGTGGACAGCTTCTGATGAAAATTTGCAGTAGCTTATTGGAGAAATGCTTTTCGTGATGCGTGTGGCAAGTTTCTGAACCGTATAGAAGCAATGACTGACTTGACATTAGTGTTGAACATCTAAATCTTGTTCCTTATGCTGAGTGCAGCAGATTTCCAGACTGATTTAAGACTAATGAGGGTTTATTTTGACTTTCCGATCGTGGTTGGCCTTGACATCTTTATCTGTACCACCCACCACCAATAGTTGAAATGATGGTGCTTAGATAAGTGAACGAGGTGACCTTTTTGAAATTTCCTCAGTTGACGGTGGTTGGTGCTTGTGGTTGTTGTTGTTGTTGTCGTCGTTGTTGGTTAGGTACTTGTATCTCCTGTGTCTTCTCTATGTTTACTTGAATTTCTGTCTTTGCTGCTGCTTCTGCCAACTTGTTGGTTTTTACCGGTAGATCTTCGAATTTGTGTGACACGCTAGACATTGATTCCACAGTAGTAGTTTGCTACATTTTCTTCCTAAAGATATCAACTTAAGTCAGGATAGCAACAGAGGTAATTACAGGTACAGACTAAGTAGAGGTGGGGTAGAGAATAATGCCATTTAAATTAGGACTGAAGTCGAGCAAATAAATTGGATGACGTAACATAAATGACTAGAAATTGAGCGTTGGTCAAGTCAGTAACAGCGGTAATGAAGTGTAGAAATTAAATCGGGTGTGGGTAGGGAACAGGAAAGTTGAAAATGTAAAATATTACAATTGAAAAGACAAAATAATACTAATGAAAAGACAGAAAGAAATAGAATTTACCTATCGGTTATTAAGATAGATCACGTCCCCATTGCAAGTGTAGTGATTGAACGAACTTCTTCTGTATGCAGAGTTCAGGACTTAGCAAGTGAATCGCCATTGCTTCTGCAGTTTGACGAAGTCTGATTGGTACACTTTTAGGAAGACTGCTTCGTATTCTGTAGATGACTTTGAAGTTTGTTTGGGGTGTGTAGTCTGATGTCCGGAGTAAATACTACGAGGAAGAAGAATCCTCCTTTCTCATTAGAATCAATATTAGTTTATGTTTGATGGAATAAAATCACATTGTAGATTGCTTGGAAAGCTGTTGAATTAGAAGTGTGTATGTAGTATAATCAGACAGCATTCAAATATCAGTAATGATAAAAGGTTGATTTGGTTACATTTGTGTAGAATAATGTATGGTTACAGTTGCAGCATACTTCAATAAGTGTTATTTCCGGTTATTGACTTTAAGGCTTTTTGCGTTTGAGGAAAGGCGATGAGGTAAAATGAACTCATTTTATAAGTATGATAGTAATATTGTGAGTACCATGGCTAACTCGGAATAATATCTGAACACCGAGTCTGATTGATAACTTAGTGCAATCCCAACATACCTAGGAAAATAAGTCAAGATACATGTAAATCCTTCATTGTGTTCCCGGCATAGTTTTCAGCGTAATTATTCAAGGTTCCCCAACATTATTGTATGCACCGGTTTTGATTCCCGGCTGAAAAACTGCTAAACCTCGCCTATTTTACTAGCCGGCAGTAAGGCCTGGGGATAGGGAAGGCTTGGCGTTAGTCTAGCAACCCAACTCCGTAAACAAACAACACCAATACTAGTGAATCTTGGAACTCCACTTGGAACGCAAGGAATGAAGATGTCATTTTTACGTGAAAGAACTTTCATATGAGGAGTAGGTCCGTTTTAAGCTTAGCCTATTTGCATGGTTTCGAATACTTTCAAATAGCGTCGGGAATCAATAGATTATTTAATTTGGACAAATTCTAGTTTCCTCAGCAGATCGATTTCTCCTACAGGTTTTGTATTTCAGAATCATTTAAAAATTTTTTATTAACGTCAAATGTATTTTCAAGCAGTGTAGATTAATCATGTTCAGTGTGAAGTGTAGCCTATTCTAGGATTTTCTTTAATTTGTTGAGTTTCAAATGGTCTTTGATTTTTGGAATCCCAAGAGCACTTAGGCGTCGAGTGCTAGGTAAGGAGGGGAAATCAATAGATGAGGCTGTGAAGTCACACCGACTGAGATGGTTAGGACATGTGTTACGCATGCCTAGTCCATCGCCTTCCTTGACGGGCAATGTTAGCTGACATAGAATCAGGTTGGCAAAGAGCTAGTGGAAGTCAAACCAAAACATGCCTTCATCAGTTAGTGAAATCCACAACAGTTAGTTTGAACCACGTAGGAAGGTGTAGACTTCCTGGTTGGTGTCCTCGGGACGGTAAAAACCAATGAAGGCTGGAGACAATTGGTGATATGGCTCAAAATCGTTCTCAATGGCTGGCTCAGATGCATCCACTCCTTGTGACTTATAATACCCAATGAAACTATTGTTCTTCGTTATTACTATTCTTTTTACCCCATATCTCTGCTTACTGTCTCTATTTTGCATTTCCCTTTACTTTCTTGCTTTGCGTGCTAGGTGAGGTGTGGCAACTCAAACTGCTGCATATCGCTGCAAAGTTCTGTGTTAAAACCGGTCAGTCAGTCAGGAATCCCAAGATGATTCCTTTTTATTTAGTGTAGTACATATCCAGTGGATTGTATATATGGGTGCTTGAAGTAACTCGTTCATACTTGTATCACTCTATGCTGGAACTGTAGGTACATCAATGTCATGCTACTCAGACACTAGTCGACTTATTCACATTGAGTCACTTAGGAGATTACTTGTGCCGCCTATCAACGACGTGGTATGACCCAGGGTGTGTAGATATTGCTGGTCTTCCTGTTGAAATGTTCTCATTTGGCCACTCGTTCGTAGCCTCTGCCAGGTAAATCCTATTTACTGCCCTCACGCGGTTGGCGGGGATGTTCCTCACAAAAGTGAAAGGTTAATCTCGAAAGTCTCGTGTTTACAACCGGATTGACGGACATGCAAGTCTACCTAAGGTAGCTGGAAAACTGATTCCAAACGCATGGCGGTGTACATGGGCTCCAGAATCCTATTGGATCGAATGGCGTATGGATTTGTTTTGTTCACCGGCAATCATGGGAACGTAGCTCCTGACGCTACTCTACCGCCTTATGGATGAGACTTCAAAGCGAAAGCTCGGAGGTTGTTCCCTTTAGACAACCACCTTCCTTGGTCTAGGGGTTTGGGCAGTATCTCAGCCCTCATAAAAACTATCAGGTATTGTATAGCCCTTCTCTTAGTGCCAACAGTGTACCACGTTTAAGTTTTAATAATAATAGTTTGCTAGCAAATTATTGTTGTTATTATCAGTATTACAGACTAGAATCTACTGGAACGGACTTACTTTCTTAGAGTTTTTAATCTCGCTCACTAATGAGTATAAGTGAACATGAAACTTTTCTGTTGATAACTTCTAATTGTTGAGAAGCAAACGAAGCTGATCACATTCCATCTGTTGTCATCTATGAGCACCTTGTGATTAAAAGTGCATAGGGTACCTTTATTCGATTAAGTAGTGTATGACTGTTGTAGTTGCCATAATTATTATCGACCACTATAACAGAATTTGACAATTTTTTGGAATATATGTTTTGTACTAACGATTTTACTCTATGATGTGGTTTATTTTTCTTTCCAGTTTCTGAACTGTTAGATAAATCAAAAACCAGGGTAAATACATCTGAGAATGAAGAGATTATTATTCATGGGCATAATCTATCCGAACTGGAACGTTTTGTCAACCACTTTCGACAGTTTCGATTGCGTCTAGGATTATCGCAAGTACAGTTGAGTGCACAACTAGCAAAGCATTATAACAATAAAGCAATATTCAGTCAAACGCTTTTATCTAGGTCAGTCTATGTTTTAGATAATGCTTTGACGTAACTGTGTGTGTCTATTTTCTTGATCTTACAGTTGTTTCCACTATGCTACTGAGCATTAGTTTTTAGAAACAGTTCTTTCCTAACAGGTATTTAAAATAAGCAGGATTTCATAGATGTATCATATTTTTTTTTGATTGTAGCTTGAAACCACGCCGTATTTTTGGTACAAGTATGGGATTTTCAGCATGTGATATCGGTAGCCCAAATTTTGCAGGCCGACCATTGATATCAGGGTGTGCGCCGGCAGGGGATCGAACCCCGGACCATGTGTATGGTCGGCGAGCGTCCTAACCGCTGTGCCACCGACGCATTCCGTATCCATTAGGTTTGACAATATGAAATTCCGGATTAACCTTACGACCTATTTTCCTAACCGCTTTGGGCAATACTCAAAAAGGCGACGTTGGGTTCACCAAGTTGTTTTACTTATGTAACTGTCTCCGAGAGAGCAGTTAAATTTATCACTACACATTGATGCAATGGCCAGACTCGGTAGCGTATGTTTCACTTGCTTTTGGTGGTGAGTTTAAAACGTAGTGTTGCAGCAAGACATGTTTTAGCTGTTATTTTTCTGGAGCTGTGGTGTCAGTAATTCAGTAGCTGCAAGTTCTGTGAATGATAAAGTCATATATGAATGCTACTGACCACAACGATTCCGAATGTCTATAATTAATATTAGTATGATTTAATTGTAAAGCCTGACAAGAAATCACCAAAAGCACGTATTCGTTTCAATTGTATTCTATAATTATGAGGAGTAGTTTAAGCGAGAGACTTGATAAAGCTACAGAAAGGAGTCTACTCTGTACCACAGATTTCATGTTCTGCAGCACTAATTAACCGGTATTACGACAGTGGAATTCACTTAAAGACACAGAACATCCATCCTTGACACCTGTAACTGTGCCTATCAGTTAGCTCGTGTCATATCATGATGCGTAAAACCGCAGAGCATTTTAATGTGTTTTATTGTCCCATTGCATTTGAAGACTTTCTATGAAAAACCAGTAAGCCTGCTAAATCAAATCCTCAATTTGCAAATTAATTTACGATTTGCACTTTAAACAGTTCGTGATGAAATTTTGCTACAGTTTCTTTCGGGAACCGAAATTATTCAGATCACCACAATATGTGGTCTGCTTGACACCATAAGTGACAATCAAGAAAGCAATCACTGGTGCCTGAAACTTTTTACTACTGGTTGGGTGACATGAATAGTTGGACAGTGCTCGATCAGTCATTCACTGGTGCTTGCTCATTTCAGTCAGTTAGCACTATATAGTCTCATGCATTCGTGCTTTCTTGATTGCCATTTGTGGTGTCAAGCAGACCACATATTGCTCGAGTAGCTAGCTCCAGAATTCGGATGATATGAATTGATTCGTCTCTCAAAACGGAGTCAAACTGGTTACATCCCTGATGAACTCGACCTCGGATAAGCGAAACGGCCGTCCGGTGTTTGCGTTATTTCAAGCCGGCTAGTAAGCAATTCTGGTTGGTATGTGACTGATGCCCAACTACTCACGTCAGTCACTCAGTAGTGTGTATCCTACAACTGTGTATTCTGTGGTTTTCATTTTTTTTTTAAATTAGTATATATATTGTATTCCTCGAAACCAGTGCATTGTAGTGTTGATTGGTTTTGCCCTTCTATTCATCTTTGGATTATTCTCTGTCCTTTTGTTTTCTCTCATAAATATGCTTGTTGAATTTATCCTTTTTGTACCATTCGGGCGAAATAATGACCTTAACTGATGCACACTATTGTGACCAGTAGTGTTTCGTTTACGTAGGACTGCTGATGTTTAGACTCTATTATTCGAATACACTTTAACTCTGGAGAGTAGTCACAGTTGTCTTACTGGATTTGTGCATTAGTCTATGTATTTTTGTGGATTATATATTTGACACCAGCTATCTAATGAGTTTCCTAGGGTTTTCAAATCCTCTATTTTATTGACTGCTACTTTGCTGACATCGAAATATTTTTACCATTTCTGAATTATTCGATACCTGTAGTCTTACTATTTCTTCTAGTTAACCAAGTTTAAAAAGACAGTCGACCAACATGGATGTAAGAATAGAACTTTGACCCTGTGGTAGAGTATAATTCAATCATACGATAAATGTATGCGATGAAAGCACACAGTGAGTGAGTGATACGGTATTATTTACTTACTAACGACGTTTCGAGCAAAATTTATTGTCATTCATCATTATCATATATCATGGCAGTCACATAATTTGTGTTGAATAAAACGTAGTGTTGGTAAGTGGATGAAGACGTTCTTGTCAAGTATTAGTTTTGTAGGAATTTTGTTTGATTGGATGGCGGATTTCATCATGAGCTGGCGTCAGTTAGAGAACCATTGGAAAACCAACTGGGAGTACTGGACATCTGTTTTGTCCTAGTTTGGGACTCCTCATCAGTACGTACCCCGAGGTTCAAACCCAGGACGTCTTGGTTACAAGGCTAGCAAGCTCATAGACCATTGAGCCACTGGGACCCGATCCAATGGCCAGGCCATGAATTCTAACTTCTGCCAATTCACGACATAGCGCGACCGTTTCGCAACGTCTTCTTCTTCGATGAGTTACTGCCTCATCTTCAACCTGGGTCTTTATTCATCGAATCTGTATCTAACAAGTGCCACAGGGAAGACGCATAGCCAATGCCTGAGATATGGAAAACATTACTACCAATAAAAACAAAGGATGAGAAATAACAGTGGAATTATATGAACGAAGTTTGAAAGTTATGCGTGACTGTCTTGATGTGATTATGAGTAATATATTGCGCTCGAAATCTCGTCCTTAAATAAATGATACTGTATCACTGTGCTTTTATCAAATAAATTTATAATAATAATAATAACTTTGAAGAAATTAAAAGACAAGAAAATTTTCTTTATCGAAGAAATCATCTTCAGAGGCTGTACAGTCGTATTTATATTTACGAAAAGTGTATAGTAGTACATTATTGTGTAATAGGGGGTGGGGTGACATAATTGACATAATTACTCAGAAATGGCTTCAAAAGTGGTATAAAGGAAGAAAGCGCTAGAAATTTGATAAGGTTAAAATTGTTATTGAGTGAGCTTTATTCCAATGAGTATTTTTGGTACAAATATGGAATTTGCAGTTTGCAGTACAGTATTGCATTTAATTTCCTCTTTACAAGGGTAGTGATTAAAATACGGCATTTGCATTGATAATGTTGTTCAGTATGAATATGAATGTAAAGTTAAATGAAAGTATTAACGAGAATACAGCAATGAAAAAGAAGTAGGGTCGTTTATTTAGAGTTCTGCTCCTGTGGAGCCAGTTACATAGGCCTTACAAGGCCGTAGGCGTGTTACTCGTCGAATTTCCGAACATCACCCTGTGTGGTTAAGTAAAGGACAAACAAAATCTATCCGTAGCGCTATTCTATCTCATCTTGTGGATAAAGAACACAAGATTGACGTTAACCCTGCTTTCAGGGTCATTTACCGCATACCAACGAATCTCAATTTTGCCTTAAGAGTTTGACTAATAAATATTTCTGAAGCTGTTAGGATCCATATTAACAAGCCTAATTTGTGCGTCCAAAAGAAGCTAGTTCAGACATTGTCCTTACCTTGGCCATCTAGGTTTGAATGATCCTGAATTTCTGTGGAAGTTTCCTAATTTTAGTTGAAATTCTATTTGCTACTATATGTTTATTGTTATTATCATAATTTAAGCATCTTTAATGAACTGTAATTCCATTGATCTTATTTAACGAATCGATATTATTTAAAAAACACTAATATTGTTATTGACTACTAATCTAGAATATTCTATGTATATAAACATATATGTAATTGTAGAACCAGAAGAGGAAATTATCGAAAATGATATTCTTTGCTCGATCATTTTGTGTTTTAATAGATGTCTGAATGAATATTTTCGCTTTACTTAGAGTTCCTCAGTAAGCTGGTAATGTCCTGCTTTACACTTTTCTCATCATATAAAATGGGTGCTAAATAAGGTATAGAAGAGTTTTTTTTTGCTTAGCCACCCAAGCATATAGTCTTCTATAGTTGCTTCTAGTTCTACCTGATGAGATAGATAGATGCAAGGAGAGAGTTATGTGTAGAGAGGATGCTCATAGTCTGACGAGATAAGATTCGCTAATTTCTTCCAGGAGTCCATGTGTCTATCTGCAACCAGTTGGTGTAGCGAGACCCTACTCGCCCTACTGATGGCTTTTAATACCCTTCGCAGTTGAAAACAAAGTTTTTCTTAAGTAGCCCGGGAAAGATTAAGGGGGAACAGTAAAGAAGAATAGACAAAATATAAGAATTAACAAACTTAGAAAGTAGAGACTGAGTGATGCCAAACCGTCTTAACTCCCTTACGTGTACAACGTCAAACGAAATATCTTTCTGGAAACTAACATGATGTGCGAAGACCAGGTAAGATAAGAGGAAATACACAGTCTAAGGTATTTAACATTCGATTTAGTTTCACCCGCTGTGTTGTCATCTATGATAGTGGGACCATGGGAACTTACCGCTTCATGTAAGTCGCGCTTGCGTCTGAAAATGAAGTTAATAGCCAGATATTTAGAGGGATTAAGCTTCAAACCACTTGACAAGTTGAAACGAACATGGATAGACGACTCAATAGAGGAGTTTATTGGTTGTTGCGCACTATTTTTGTACAGCCGGTTCCCTTTATTATTTCGCTGTGGTAACTTCTGATATAGTAAACTTGTAACTTGTACGTATTTTGGGATAAAAGCATTCATTGTCGTATATGTTTCTTTGCATTTACTAATCACCGTGGCTATCAAAAACTTCGTCAGTTTCATAAAGTCTCTGACGGCTGGTCTGAGGCCAGTCACATAAGGAGGTGTGGATTGCTTGGTTGGGGTCCTCGGGATTCCAAGAACCAATGACTGGAAACAGTTGGTAATGTGACTCAAAATTGTTCTTAATGGCCCAGATGCATTCACTCCTGATTTCCCATGTTTTCCCATATTTTTATTGATTCTCTTTCAAATTTCTCCTCACTGTAGTTCTTTAGAATCTCTTTCTCTGTTTTATATACCTTTGTTTCCCAAATGGAGTGTCGCAACTTGAGCTGGTGCACTTCTGTGCAAGGTTCTCTGTCGAAACTCAGCTAGTCAGTCAGTTTCCTCCCCCTCGCACACCCACACACACACACTTTATATTCTTTCTGGTATAGCTTAAATATGTATTCAACTAATAACCTATTTTGTATTCACTTTTAGATTTGAAAAACTCAGTATCACCGTTAGATCTGCCTACCGATTATTGCCTTATTTAAAACGTTGGATTGCTCATGCTGAACAAAAACAATGCAGTAAAATTGTTGCAGAGAAATTACCAGTCTTCCATTGTTCTATTCCTGTCCGCGCTGTAGGCAATGCTCGAGTTAATATGTTAGCTCGTTTAGGCCAAAGTCATAGCAATAATAATAGTGAAAATAATAATGGTAATAATAATAATAATAATTCCGAAAATCCATCTGTTTTGGCTCTTGTTACAAAGCAGGTAATGCGTTCTTGTTAATATTATATGATGTGAATCATATTGTATTGTATTATATAAAACTTTGATTATCCTGTTTAATTCAACTTAGATTTTCCCGTCGATTGATTGGACCGGAGTGCCTTGGTCTCAGGTTGACATGTGGGCTCCTAGTGCAGATGCTTCAGCGATGTCTGTTCATGTAGCTTGTAGTCAGTTGGTGGATGGTGAGACCGAGCAATTCGGTCCAATCAACCGTGGCGCAACTGGCGGCTCTCGTGGCCCAACTGGTCTAGTGGATAATGCTTTGGCGTTTGAAACTATGGGTAGTGGGTTAGAGCCTCGGGGGGAACACCATCACTGACTCACTCGGGAATGCAGGTACATTTAGATGATGAGCCCCAAAGTGGACAGGCGAAATGTGCATCCTGGTGGATTCCACTACTAGTCACCATCCACCAATTGACTTTGCTTATTCTGTGTCTCCATTTTCATCTCCATTTAATCTGAATCGTATTAAATAGTACGCAACGACAGAGGACAAAGGCTAGGCAACAGATCGTTTATTGAGAAAATCAAGAGGTATTTATAGATTTTGACGTACATTATTGTCACAGGAGAAGCAACGTCTTCTGCTGAAGGTTACTATGTATTGCTTGTGACCGTTTCTCAGAAAGTTAAGCGATATATCTGCGAATCGTATTTGCACACGTTAAGTCTGCTGTGATTGGTTGGTGAGCTCCTCAAGGTTAAGCTTTGTTATTGTTTTTTTCTCATAACCCTGATTCGGGACGTAACACTGACGTAAATAGCTATCTACAATTTTTCGTCTTTCGCAGCTAGCTCTCACCACAAGTATACGAAAGAATGAAATAAGCATTTTTTTTTCATAAGTCAATTTTGACTTCGCCGTTGATCGTTTGGACTGAAGTGTTTTTTTTCGATTTTTTTGATAGCAGCTTGATGCCACACCGTATTTTCAGTACAAGTATGACATTTTCAGCATGGATATCGGTAGCCAAAATTTTGCAGGCCGACCATAGATATCGGGTGTGCGTCGGCAGGTAATCGAACACCGGACCATGTGCATGGTCGGCGAGAGTCCTAACCACTGTGCCACCGACGCACAGTTTGGCTTCTAGTACATCCTCTTCAGCTATGTCTCAGGATCAACATCAAGTAATTTGTTGGTGGCTGACTGGCAGTTGTAATCAAGGATGCGCAAACTGTCCTATTTGGGACTTAACAGCTGGATGTACTTGTAATCTCTAGGTTAAAAATGATGGATACTGGGTCCGATTCTCAGGAGGAACACTATCAGTCATTGCAGATTGCAGGTATATCCAGGTGAAGAGTTGTAAATGGGACGAAATGTACATACCGGATTCCACTGCTAGTCACCTCACACTAAATTACTTCATGAAATAAGCATTTGTTGATACTGCTGATAGCTGACCATTGACAGCTGTAAAAACTGTCTGTGTTTGTCAAAAAAATGTTTGTTCCATTAAGAATATCCTTCTAAAAATATTTACAGCCAGTATTCTTTTTCTGAGTTGAATATTTGTCTGCACGTCTGTTTTGTTTTTGTTTTTAGGGTAAGAATAACAACGATAATGTAAGTAGTACTCCTTCAGTTTCAGAGAATATCAATCCTGATATATCTGAATCACCGTGTAAATTAACAGATCCACAGCAAAAGCGAAGACGTCGTCGACGGACTTATTTTTCCACGGAAGCTCTATCAATACTGACGGAGTTTTATGAGAAGAACTCTAGACCAAAAGGTATGCTTGTGTCGAATCCATTTTGCTATTTCAACCGCTAGACAATTATTGTTATATGTGTTATTATTACTCCTTTAGATTCCGACTGGAATCCTCTTTACAGCAGTCTTTTCTAGGTAGCTCCATGAGTGGAAGACTTGAAAAGATTAGCTGTCTTTGATCATAGGTGCCTGCGCTCTATCTCCCGTGTGAAGTGCTATAATAGAGTGAGCAATATTGAGGTTAGGCGTCGAGTGCTAGGTAAGGAGGGGAAATCAATCGACGAGGCTGTGAAATTACATCGACTGAGGTGGTTAGGACATGTGTTACGTATGCCTAGTTATCGCCTTCCTCGACAGGCAATGTTAGCTGATATAGGGTCAGGCTGGAAAAGAGCTATCGGCTGTCAAACCAAAACATGGCACCAGTCAATGAAATCCACAACAGTTAGTCTAAGCCACATTGGAAGGTGTATACTTCCTGGTTGGGGTCCTCGGGACGGTATAAACCAATGGTTGGAAACAATTGGTGACATGGCTCAAAATCGTTCTCAGTGGCGCAGATGCATCCACTCCTTGTGACTTATGATTTCAAATGAAACTTTTCTTCTTCGTTATTACTATTCCTTTGTCTCACACATCCGTTTACTGTCTATATTATGCATTTCTTCTCTTGCTTTGTGTGCTTCATGAAGTGTGGCAACTTGAACTGCCGCACATCGGTGCAAAGTTCTATCTCGAAAATAGACAGACAGACAGGCGGCCCCATGATTCCCCAAAAGCTTACATTTCCTCTTCATATGATCGCCTAGATGTCAACTTTGGACCCCCAACAAGCACGTCGTTTCCCATTCGGGTTCTACTTGGAGGGGGACCTGGTGCCCCTCATGTCAGTCACTCAATGTGTTTTCAATCCGCCTGCATTCCCTTCAAAATATTTGTTGGGCTATAGATTGTTGGTAGGTTCGTTGTACTGTCAGAGTTTCTTGTTGCTGGCTGACTATCTTATCCTCAGTATCGAGCCAGAGAGGGTAGCTGTTGATGGAAGTCTACAGTAGACTCGTGGAAATGCTTTCTATGATGTGTGAGCAGAGTCTCGGAATCATATAGAAGCACTGGCTGACTTAAAATTAATGTTGAGGCACAGCATGTTGTTTCTTATGTTGAGTGCAGTAGTTTCTTACACTGATTTCACATTGATAAAGGTGTGTCTTGCCTTTTCGATCCTATCTTTGACATCTTCATAGTTGAAACGATGGTGTTTGCGTAAATCAGGGAGGTGACTTTCTTTAGATTTCTTCTTACTAGACAATTATTACACAATATTCACGATCTCGGCGAAGCCTCTGAAGTAAAGACTAGTGATATTCGTAATTGTGATGGACTGGATGGTGCGGCACACCATGCGTAGTGAGCGACAAGACAGGAATACGTTTGGCCGATAAGAAGACTCTAGAAGATCTGGACTTCTCGGACGATATATGTCTAATTTCACACACATCCGAAGACCATCAGGCGAATACTAATAAATTGACAGAAGAAGTAGCAAAGGCCGAATTTCTAGTGAACACAGAGAAGACGGAAGTAAGTGATGAAGATGACAAATCAACACCAACAACAAAGTACTCTTCCATCACTTTTCTTGGCAGCATATTGTTTCAGCTACAGGCAGTCGGCACTGATGAGGAGGATGTCAAAACCAAGATCGGAAAAGTAAGGCGGACCTTCATCACTCTGAAATCATTTTGGAAGTCTGCACTGAGCTTAAAAAAACAATATTCGGATTGTCCAACACCACTGTTAAATCATCTGTTCTATATGGCTCAGAAACTTGGCTCACGCGTCACGAAAACTCATTTCTAACAGGTTACTGCAGACTCTTATCAGCAGCTGTCTGCTTCGCTCAATACTAAAGATCAGGTGGTCAGTAAGAATGAGCAACAAGAAATCCTGGGAATAAACCGACTAAGAGCCTATTGTTCAACAAGAATGCCGAAGAAAATGGAGATGGATTGGATGCATGCTGAAGAAACCGTTGTGTGACATTGCATGCCAGGCCCTCGAGTGGAAAACGACGAGTTGGGTGTCCGAGGGTGATATGGACGAGATCTTGTAAAGGAGGTATGTGTGCAGTCGTGAGGTCAAATAAGCTCTATGTGGAATTGTTTTAAATGATTCTTATACTTATTATCTGTCGTTCTATCTGTCTCCTTGAAAGGCTTTTAACTCATCATTTCAAATCTCTTATGCGTCCATTTTTACTGACTGAAACAGTTTTGTTTCCACGCCTAGTTTGAAGAGATAGTTTGAATGGTAGATCAATCTAACATAGTTTAAGGTGATCATGTATAACCCTTTGCATTTGTTACACACACACACACATATTAGGGTTCGATTAGGTTACGGAGTATTTTCAGGTATTTTCAACCAGTGGCAATTGATATGAAGTAATTTATGACTTATCCATTCCCTTGGAATTTATTTTATTTTGTTAATTAGCTGGTTATTACGAGAGTGTGCGTTGGTAGCACAGCGGTAGAATGCTCGTCAACCACGCAGGTGTTTCGAAGTTCAATCCCCGGCCGCCGACGCACTCCCTTACCTCGCTAAGCCAGTAATTAGACTGGTAAAGAGGGAAGGTTGGGCATGAGGCTAGCAACCCCATCCCGTAAAAGTAAATACCACCGCTAGCGAAACTTTAAGCCTATAGTTTGAAGCCCTATCTTCCACCGGGAACGTAAAGGAAAAAAATTAAATATTAATTGAGGAGGGTGGCTAAAATGTGTAACGCTTGGGCTTTGTGGTAGTTTGTAAATGCAAGATAATTGAATAATTGGATATCACATACACCCACCCAGTGAAACAGTATTGTTTACTAGATGAAGAAGTCTCAAGCTCATTTGTATCCACAGGACTCAAAACTGGATTTCTATAGTTCTCATACTTCTTCCTTCTCATTTGTCGTAGTGTTTTTTTCCTTCACGTTCCCCAGTGGAACATAGGGCCTCAGTCTAGTGGCTTGAAGTTTCGGTAGCAGTGCTTAATTTTACAGGATGGGGTTGCTAGCCTCATGCCCAACCTCTCCTCTTCACCAGCAGTATTTCTGGCTAAGCGAGGTAAAGGAGTGCGTCGGCCGGGGAGCGAACCCCGAACCATGTGCATGGTCGGCGACCGTCCTAACCGCTATGCTACCGACGCCTTGTCGTAGTGTTAGTAGAATTCTACACATATGCTGGACAGGTGTATGTTTGGCTGCTAGCCAAAGTTGGTAGACAGTAATTGACGTCAATGTTTATGTCCCCAATATTGGTGGTGAGAGACTGAGAACAAAGAATTTGCGTAGGCGGATACAGTTAGCATATGGATGATCTGACACAGCCACAAAGAGATGCAAGCTTAACTTTCTGTGAGAAACAACCAATCAAAAGACTGTATTTTCTACTAACAATAATCTACAATAATGTACATTAAAATCTATAAATATGTGTTGATTTTCCTCAATAAACGATCTGTTGCCTGGCCCTTGTCTTCTGTTATTACAATATTAGCTCGTCTCTCAGAGAGCGAAATGACCATTTGGTGTTTAGATCACTTTTAATCTGGCTAGCAAATCACTATTGGGTTGATATAAGTGATATCCAACTACTTATATCAGCCAGTTAGTAGTATTAGTATGTGTAGCACCGTGAATTTGTGTCTTGTTTTACTTCACAATTAACGTTTCGTTGTAATGGCAATTTTTGGTATTGACAGGAGCTGATTTTGGTGCATTGGCAACTCGTATAGGATGTGATAGAGAATCTGTTCGTGTATGGTTTTGCAATAGACGTCAATTCGACCAACAGTGTTCTAAGAAAGGATAATTTCGCTGATACACCTCTGACATATGTACAAAAATTACCAGTAGTTTGGAAGCGGGAGAAGACGAAGACTTGGTAAAGCAATGTTAATTTGAAAATTGGTATCTCTGTATAGCGGAATTATCTTCAACGCACCATTTGCACAGATCTTCGTGTTGTGGTACTTCTGGACTTCATATGGTATTTCTTCGTGTTCCTTTCGCATCTCCTATGTATCTCCACAACGCTGTATCATTTGTCTTCTCTTAAATCAAATGTATCTTCCTGCTATTTGATGCTTTCATTCCAGCCGATGAACGTCTCCTTATATACTACTGATAAATCTTATCAGTAGCACTTGCCGCAGTATGTTATTGTTTTTTATGTCTTACTCTTCAGTCTTTTTCTGCTTCACTTGGAGAAATACATATGCCGGTGTCATTACTTTTATCTGCTTCCTTTATTTTCTTTATATCCTTCTGCTCAAAGCAATGATTGTCATGTTGTGTATATAACGAAATTTAGTTTCAAATGCTTTTTTTCTGTTTTCAATATAATAAACTTTTTTACCTGAAATAGTTTGGATTTTCAAGTTTCGAGTTTGTGCTCTTTCAGCAGGTAAAGATTCTTTGTTGTTCAGTGATGCTGTCAGTGAGTTGGTAGATGTCCAAGATTCGCTGGTAAAGACAGTTGTTATGGGAACTTTTCTGAAAGGTCGGGCAGAGGCGGTGTACGAAAATGTGGGGCGGGCAGGTAGTGAATAGTTGGTAGTGGAGTCGGACAGCAAGACTGAGAGATGGGAGGTAATACAGAAGTTCCGTTCCGTGAAGCTGGGATTGGACGGAAATAGAGCGACTGGGAGCAGCGCGAAGTAGCGGCGCTGCCAATGAGTACCGGAAAAGATCAGTGCTTTGAATGTAGCAAACACTAAAGAAGATGCTACTCAGGAAGACGGGGAAGAAAAAATTCTGAGCAATATAATGTGTGTCCATACTCTCCGATAAGACTAGAAGTAGTGGAGGCAATCGACTGGGGAGCCATGTATTCTAAATTACTAGCGAAAGGCAAATAAGTCGTATGTTTAATACCTACAGGGGTTGCAGTCTCGCTAATGGAGAAGAATCCATATTTGAGCGTCAGACGGTGTTCACTGACAGTTCAAACAGTAGGTGAACACGTATTAAAAATCACAAGCCCGTCAGATTTCAGCGTTTATACTGGGTATCGCAAAGTAACCTTTTTGTTTTTGTTATGCTTCAGTTACGAGGATCATCTCTTGGGGCTGATTGTCTGCGATAGGTTAGTGTTATAATTAAGGCGAAAGACGCCAACCAATCAGGACAATTTATTCTCTTCTGACTTAGTCGAACTTAGATATGGCTAAGAATGAGTAAATATGACGTGTTTATTCCTTAAAATAAAGGTTAGTTACCAAGTCTCTCATTTGCTCCAATTACAATTCTTTGTGGTTAATTCTGTTGGGTGAACCAATCATTAGGATAAACTGAATTTCTCAAATTTACTCTAAATGTTTATTTACTGCATAAAGGTGTTATAATAATAATCACCTTATTCCAAACAATAGTTTTATTTATTTATTTATTATTTATTTAAACGCAGAAAAACTTGGTACAATATGGCACCAAGAAAGATGCGCAACACAATAATAATAAAACAACATAGATTAAAAGTAAAAATATTAGTAGAAAACGGATAAAGAACTTCATCAGGAAGGAAAACAGTCATGTTTAACAAGTTCAAACAGTATTCACTAACTATCATCAGGAAGGGAAGAAAGAAGGAAATTGCAACACGTTCGCCATTGATTACGATTCTTGGCCATATCCGATAACGATTCGAGCTATCTCGCGGACCCCAACCAAGGAGTCGTGACACACCAACCGATGCTAATCTAGCACAAATATCCTTCATCCCACGACGCCACGTCATGGAGTGACCACCCCTCCACCTTTTCCATCCCGTCCCAGGGCTAGCGAACAGAGACCTGTACGGAAGCCTCTGGGATGACATTCGCAGCACATGTCCAAGCCACCGGAGCTGGTGTTTCCAGATGACGACACTCAATGAATGGTGATCTCCACTGTGTTCAAACACACGCCGCCGAACCTCAGAACTACTCACGCGATGATGCCATCGAACGCAAGCAATCCTGCGGAGACAGCGATGATCGAACACGCAGAGTCGCCGCACATCCTCAGCTTCGAGAGGCCAGGTTTCACAGGCGTAGAGAAAGACAGCCCGCACCGAAGCATTGTATACCCGACCTTTGACAGCCAGGCTAACATCGCGACAGCGCCAGAGGTGGCACAAGTTGATGTATGCCACCCTAGCTTTCATTATACGGTTGGAAATCTCATCCGTCACCCCTCCGCCAGCACTCACACAACTACCTAGGTACACAAACTTATCGACAACTTCAAGCGGTTCACCCGCAAGAGTGAGTGCAGGTACAGGCTCCTGCCAATCTTGTAACAGTACTTTGCACTTAGACGGTGCAAAGCACATACCATGCTTACAGACACTGATCGCCAACTGATTAAGTGCGATTTGGGCAGCCTGCATGCTATCGCACAGTAAGACGATATAGTCTGCATACTCGAGGTCGAAAAGTCTATCTCCAGGTAGCAGATCTACACCAACTTCACGCACATCCTTCAGAGCTAACTCCAGAATGTCATCGATGGCAAAGTTAAAGAGAAATGGAGAGATTGGGCAACCCTGTCTAACCCCACTGTTGGTTGGGAACAGTGGTGATAGTTGGTTGTATGCCCTCACTCTACCTGAGGTGTTTCTGTATAGGGCTTTCAAGATGTTAACAAATTTCTCAGGTACACCTCTCTCTAACAGACAGTTCCAGAGCAGAGTTCTGTCCAACGAATCGAAGGCAGCCCTAATATCAAGAAACACAACGATCGTTGGCCTGCAATACGAGTGGTGGTGTTCTAACAACTGACGAAGGGTGAACACATGATCAATGCATCCACGACCTGAACGAAACCCAGCCTGCTCTTCGCGAATCAATCCTTCACGTATTTTGCATAGCCTGCGAAACAAGACAGAAGTCAATAATTTAGACGCGACTGGTAGCAGACTGGTACCCCTATGATTGTCACACGAATTACGTCGACCCTTTTTAAAGATAGGGACTATGATGGCTTCGTTCCACATTGATGGTACACTCTCAGTTTCCCATACCTTCCTGAACAACCCAGTTAGAGCCATTGTGAGAGTCTCGCCACCATCTTTAAAAAGAGCCAGGGGTAAATTGTCTGGGCCGGGCACCTTATGGCGTTTTAACACTTGGAGTTCCTTACGGACCTCCGCTTCGGTGGGTGGGTCGGTATTAACCGACCAAGGAGCACTGGGGCTAATGACAGCAGACATTGAAGCTGGTGGCCAGCTAAACTGTTTCCCGAAGTGCTCTGCCCAGCGTTCCAGGCGTCTTTTCAAACTGGTAATTGGCGTGCCATCTGCCTTACAGACCGTCTCGCTGACACCTTGTTTCTTGCTGCCGGTGGCTCGTATGAGTTGGAACAGCTTCCGACTGTTGCCAGATGCAGCAGCTGCCTCCATCTCCCCCGCACGTTCTGACCACCAGGCCTCGCGGTGCTTACGTAAACACTGTCTAATCTTGCGCGTGAGCGCCTTTCGCTGATTGTTGTATTCACTGCCAGCCGGAATGGACCGGCGTTCATCCATGAGTTGCAAGGAACTCGCAGAAACCCAGTGGTTGTTAGCGGAGCATTCTTTCAAGCCGCAAGCGGCTACACTAGCTCTTTGAATGGCACCTTGCAGATGGAGCCAATGTTCATCTATACTACTTGGGGGGGGGGGTTGTTGGCAAGCATTGATTGTAACTCATTCTGATATTTCAAACAAGTAGCAGGTGCTACTAGTTTGCTCACATCAACGTTTAGATGACGCCTTTCATGAACCCCACCAAATCGCAGGACGAACTTGGCACACACTGACGCATGATTGGAGTCCAGGCATGTGCTCCAGAAGGAGCGACATTCTTGTATGCTTCCTCGCCACCAGAAACTGACAGCAATGTGATCGATCTGAGTCCAAGCTTGGTTCGCAGAGGGAGGACGCCAGGTAGCGCTACGGCGATGGTTGTGCCGGAAGTTGGTGCTGGCCAGAAATAGGTTGCATGCATTTTCATGTAAATTTGTAAATTTATATGAAATACATTATTATTATTATTATCCGCGCAAAGCTGCAGAAGACGGTCCCCATTATCTGACCTGCGACCATGTAGTCCCCACTGACCACCTAGACGATTCTCCTCTGAGCTCAGACGCCCGACCTGTGCATTCAAGTCCCCAGCCAGCACTACGATATCCCTCCGACCCGCCTGTCTCAAGAGATCGCTAAGTTGGTGGTAGAACTCATCCTTCATTGCATCCGGGCTGCAATCCGTTGGTGCATAGGCAGAGACAACAAATAGACACCGCCTATCTGGCCTACTACTCCTTACTTTCGTATAACCTTCCAGCCTCACAGCACATAAACGACTGTTAATGGGAATCCAGTCGAGCAGTGCAGCTTCGGCTCTAGCGCTCAGTGCGACGCCGACACCAGCTACGCCGGATGCCGACGCCACAGGGTCCCCGGACAAGCACAGGTGGTACATACTACTAGAACTTCCAGATGGAGAGGATAATCGAAGCACTTCACTGGGATCTTGGATGCGAGTCTCGGAAATGCAGCAGACATCGATAGCGAGGCTTTCCAATGTTCTTACCAACCCTGCCTGTTGTCCGATTTGCATCAGCGCCCGAACATTGTAGGTGGCCAGCTTGAAGGCGGCACGTGGTTTCAGGATATCTGTGTTAGATGTCACATTGGGGACAGCCATTTTGAGGGTTACTCACTAACATCTCGAAACGACACAGATAGGCTGGGAATCCAAACAAAGGCGGAAGGCTGTCGAAGGTTAAGAAGTCAAGGTGAGCAAAGGTAAAACACAGGAAACTAGGTATAAAAATAAAATTAAGGTTGGAAGGGCATAAGTTGCTTGATGTGTCATTATATCTTGGAATCATTTTTACGAGCACGCGGTGAGTTTCAATAATAGTTTGTCCCTTCATTTCATTTATTGTGTGAGGGCTGAGATACTGCCCGGGTGCCCAGACCGAAGCAGGTGGTTTTCTTAAGGGACCACCCCCCGAGCTTTTGACTTGGAGTCTAATCCGCAAGGCAGCGGAGCAGCGTCAGGTGCTGCCTTCCCATGGTTGCCGGTGACCCATATGGGTTCGTACGCTATTTGGTCCGATTGGATTCTGGAGCCCATGTACCCCATGGTAACTGCTTTTAGTCTAACCGCTATCCAAACAACCTTCCTGGCATGGTAGGACCTGCAGGGACATGAGTCCCAGCCAGTTTAGCTTGTTGGGTCACTGCGGCACTCAAGCCTGACCACCACGACAAGGTAGCAGCTATCGGCCGGGATTCCAAACAATAGTAATTATACATAATAGAATTCTCAGCGGTTTTTATACTTATTGCAGTAATTTAGCTCCTTCTACAAATAAGTACATACATACAATTTAAAAATTGTAATAATAACATAAAGAAACCACTCTAAGCAGAATTTTGGTGGAAACATTATGAAGTATAAGTAAATAGTATCGTAGATAATACATGTAATAATAATCTTTGCTGATACCTTGCATTTCATTTACTGGTTTTAAAAAAATTGTAGTTCTTTTTTGACATTTTATTCTTCACATAAAACCCGTGCCAAATATGGTATGGTAGGATTGGGGTGAGAGCTGTCTGCAAGCGAAAATTGTAGACAACAATTTACGTCCAGAATTGGGGTCAGGAGAGAAAACAAGAACAAAGCCTAACCTTGAGGGGCTCAACAACCAATCACAGCAGACTTAACATGGGCGGATACGATTCGCAGATATATCAACGCACTGTCTAAGAAACGGCAACAAAGAGATGACAGAACAACCTTCAGTAAGAAAACAACCAATCAGAAGACGTTGCTTCTCTGTTAGCAATAACGAATAGTAATGTACATAAATATCTTGATTTTCTCAATAAACGATCAAGTACCTGACTACTGTCTTCTGTCGTTACAGGATGTTTATATTTAGTTGTCAATTCGTAAATTCTCACTAAGTTTCTCGCTATTTTACCCTAAAGTATGCAAGTCGGAAGTTGAGGATAAAGAGGATGTTCAGAATCAGACAAGATAACCTTAGCCAAATGCTTGCAAGTGCCTGTTGACAACAATGTCAATTAGCTGAATCAAAGGCACATCACTAGCCCTACTTACAGCCTTCATTGTTCTACTTAATATGATATGGTCTTTCTTAAGAAGCCCAGGGAAGGATAAGGGGTAAAAATAAAAGAGAATGGGCAGCATACATGAGTTAATGAAATTTGAAAAGAAACTGATGCTAAGATAGATATTCGATTTATTCCCAATCATCGTGCCGTCAATATTACAGGAATAGTATGACCGAATCAGTCCACGTAAGTCTTGTTCGCATGCGAAACGAAAGTCAACAATATGACATTTAGATCGATTTACTTTAGGACCATTTGTTAATATCAGACAAGAATCTATTCATATAAGAACAATCCAAAGCAGAAATGGTTAGATCATTGGCATATTTAATGAATTTAGCTTTTGGAAGAATGTGGGAAGTCATACAAAAAGAAAGGAAAAAGGAATGGAGAGAGTACAGCACCTTGAGGCACTCCAGTTTTCGTTAGCAACGAAGTGGAGCGCTTTTCATTCAAAACCGCATTTTGCTTTTTACCCGAAAAGTAAAAATACAGCCACCTTGTGACCCAGGACTCAGTGTTTGCTTAAATCAGCTTGCTTAGTGAAAACGCCCCAAGAATGGAATCAAAAGCAGCAGTGTAGTCAAAAAGGAGGCTTGAACAAACCTTGCGCCTTTATCAAGACTTGGAACAATACTGTGGTGAAGCACAACGACGGCATCCAATGTGCTTCTGCCTCATTTGTGAGCAAACTGCTTTGAATCCATAAAGGATTTTAAATGACGTTTAAGAACACGCACGAGAAAGGTTTCCATTGAAGACGTGATTGCAACTGGCCTAAGCTTTAGACCTGATTCAGAATATGACTTTGATGCAGGCACCACCTTTATTTCTTTCCAGGTAACAGCTACTGTATCCCTGTAAAAGGAGCATTACGGATTTGAGTAAGAGGCTAACGAAAAGCATCAGCACAATTGTGAAGCAAAATGCTTGATACACCATTGTGTCCTAGGGCTGTGTTCCATTATTATATCCCCTTGGGTTCCAAGTGGAAAATCGGCTTCAAAAACACACCTCCACTTCGTTCTATTTTCTGCTGTCCTCTTCACCAATATTCTCTCATCTCATCCTCACCATAAGATCTATTGCATATCACGCTCGAACCAAAGTTCAGTAAGCCGTTTCCCATTCGGGTTCCACTGGAGCAACGAAGCGGCACGCGATATCATACAACGGTGTCCTCAGTGTGTGCCTTATCCATCTCCATTTTCTCCTACATATTTGGTAGACAAAAGGCTCTTGGTTTGTTTGTTCCCAGGTACAGTTTCTTGATCCTAATTCTTTCTGGCTGACTGGCCATTCGATCATTAGTATGGAGCCAGCCAGGAGGATAGCTGCTGATAAATGCCTGTAACCTATTGGAAATCGTTTTTATGACGCGCAGTGCAAGTTTCTGACCCGTATAGAAGAACTGACTGACTTCTTATTGGTGTTGAAAATCCGGCTCTCGTTTTTCACAATGACTGAATGCAGAAAATTTTCAAACTGGTTTCAGGTTGATGAAGGCATATCTTGCATTTCCGATTCTTGTCGGCTTTAACATCTTCATCCGTTCCGCCTGTAGTTGAAACGATAACTGAAGGAAGTAACCTCTTTCAAATTTCTCGCGTTGACGGTGACAGGTACCGGTTATTTTTGCTGTCACTTTTGGTCCTGGGCTGAGTGATGGATTTGAGGATTAGAGACATGAATGTACATCCTTATCATTAAAACCAGCCAAATGGTTATTTGCATGACTAGCAAGATCAGTTCCAGTCATAGTAACCTGCTGTATTATAAAAGACCTAGAGCTGTGGGTAACTGCACAAAATTATTAGCCACAGCATTCATCAGTGAACATCGAATGCTGACCCTCACTGTTTAGGTCGAATTTTTTGGCTAAAGGCTCACGGTCAAGCATCCATGCCATTCGGCACGCCGTCGTGGTACGTTCGTTCGTTCGTTCGTGCACGATCACCGGTTAGTTAAGCAATCAACCCCGCACTACCATTCGGTCCTGAAATATACTTATTAATTTGGACGATGAATTCTGGTGTTTTGCCTTTCCTTTGTTCTACGCGAAACGACTACTGTAGAAGTTGTGGGTATTAGATCTTGCTTTGGTAAAAGTCATACTATCCATGAACGTTATCCCCCCTTCAACCTCTAGACATCTATTTCTCACAATTCCATCACTATAAGCATCATCTGAAATTTGTTTTCTGCTTGTAAGTTGATTGCATGATGAAAAGTTTTCATAATATTTCTCATTTTCTTTTCGGACTTCAGTCTTGATCAGAATTTTTATTGTTCGAATACCTGCATTATCGTGTGATATTTACAAATTCCTTTTTTCTCTTCTGAGCTTTTTTAGTTGTGGAGAAGAGATCCAATCATATCTAGTGAACATTATTTCAGTATGACAGAAAATGCCCAAGCAGAACTTAAGATAACAGGTTATATTAGAGACAGTAACATCTGACACCTCATCAAAGAATGTAAATAGGGTTGTTCTTGGATTGTCTCTGTAAGGTGAACAAAGGCCCTTCTGCGTAACTTGCCACACACTTTCGGCAAACACGAATAACGCAGTTCTCGGAATTCAACAATAGAGCTGTCATTCGCATATTGTATATGTCACGACCGTTTATGAAAACCAGGTCCGGGATTTTGTTCAGAAGAGCATTGAATATGACCAGGTTCTCATAACCAAGGGATATGAGAAAGCTGTGATCGCAAGAAATAACGTTTCCACAGACTTTCGACGAAACTTTTTCAAGAACAGAAGCAGAAAATTCAGTAAATTTGTCTTAAAAGACAGATCTATCGGAGGAACTTGTTATAACGCAATGGATTAAGATAAACCGCGTCGCCAATTTGTTGTAACTGTAGCGGGAATTAAAATGAGGAACGTTGTTGCCTTGTTCTGTCTGCGCCTGACTAATACGCCTATCTGCTTCTGGTACCTTCCGATTCAGCGAACCACGCAAATATCAAAAGACAAAGTCTGGTCTCTGACTGTGTATTGTAGTACAACAACTATGACTACGACGACGACTACAACAACGACGACGACAAATAAACTTATTTAGGAAATGGTATTTATACAACTTTACAACCAATAGAGACAGCTAACAGTATTTGAAATAATTGGTCGTAATAGTCAATAACAAAATGCGTGGGAATGATGATATACCACATATGCGAGATTAACAGTCATTAAGATAATTGACAATAACAAAGTGTGTGAGAATTGATGATATACAACTTATACGAGATTAACAGTCGTTAAGATAATTGAACAATAACAATATGCGTGAGAAATGATAATATACAACTTATACGAGATTAACAGTCGTTAAGATAACTGAACAATAACAATATGCGTGAGAAATGATAATATACAACTTATACGAGATTAACAGTCGTTAAGATAATTGAACAATAACAAAGTGTGTGGGATCCTATCAGAACTGGAGTTTGGAGTCATATAAACATTTGTTATGTATACACGGGAATATTTACCTAAGTGCTTTGGACGAGACCTAACAGTGACACAGTCTATATTGTCATAGGAAAACTTAAAATATATATGGTTCGATGTGATAATATATATTTATTCCTATCTATGAAGGGCACACCAGTTTTACAGGCATGGATAAGTATTATTTACATTACATAAATCTGATTTATGGTGAAATTACATGTTTGCTGTCCTTTTTGACTTTAGTTTGTGGGTACAGTCTGCTAACCAGTCATTCAATGGAGCACATTAAGAAATATAGAAATATTGTCTCCGCATTAACAAAACACCCAAGTACGTGTTGGATGGATTACAAATATTTTGGAAAAAAATAAAGCTTAAAGTTAATTCCTCCAATTAACTGTGGTGTGTGCGGTATCGTATCTTGTTCTTGATTTGTATCCAAATTGGGTATTAATTTGAAATAAGTGATTTATTTGCGTAATTTTGCCAGCATTTTTATCGTGAGTAACACCAGAAATGAATTGTACTGAATGCAGATTAATACTGGTTATTGTCAGGCAGATTTGTTTTACTGCGCCCACGTCAACCAAAACCGCCATTTGTCACTGCATGGTTGTTCCGTACGAGTAAGTTGATTAACACGTAGAAAGGTATATGTAAGCCATTTTAGATCATTAATACTGTTTTTATAGGATGCTGTACAGCGTCTTGTTATCGTGACAGTAGATATTCCAAGGATGCCGAGTCATTTACTAGCCAAACCTTGAAGGATGATATGTGAGTAAGTGGTTTCAATTCCTGGTCAACTCCATCCTAACTGTAGATTTGTGCAACTTCCACTACAACGTAGATAGAAGAGAAGAGGCGAGTAGCAAAGTGCCAGAGAGGAAAGAAAAAATATGTTTTGACCATCTTGTATTAATAAAGGTGGCCTCCCTTCATAGGGCTTTTTCTTGGAACTATGTCTGTCCTGACGGAAAATTTTATATCCATTTAATAAGATAAGATTTTCCTTATATTTTTCGTGGAGCCAAGTCTATTGAATAGCTAGTACAAAAGCATTTCGATATACATTTGAGGATATTAGAGGCTGGAAATAGTCCATTTTCTTAGGCAGAGACGTGTAGTTAGTGCTAACAAAGCTGTAGCAGTAGGATATATCAACTCATAAACATTCTCGGATTGAAAAAGTTATTTGAAAATTGTAAATCCTCTCGTCTTAGTTCCCTCTGTTGTGGTCTTCTTCACGTTCCCAAAGAGTTGTACTTGTTATCCGTTGATCTGAGAGGCCTTATTCGTGATTCAGGTATAGCGAACCTGTCGCATGGATAGGTGGTTTCTAGGTATTACCTTGCATTAATCTGCATCGAATTCTCAATTATAATACTGGAAGAATCGTTTCACTCATAAAGTACCGGCACCAGAGAATAACCATCTTGATACACATCACAGGTGCATCGCGCATAACATGAGGGAGAGGTTGTGTAAATAGCCGTGGTGCATTTCATAGGATTCATCAATGCATACTTTACTTTATCTGAAACGCAAATAAACATTACATGGCAATAGGAGGAAGCACACAATGAACGCAAATTACAGAGCTTATCCGGAGAGTTCGCTAATTTGAAGAAGAGAGGGAAACTGCAACATACCTGTCACTGATTTTGTTTTTGAGCTATATATTCCGACGTCATTATGTACTTGGTCGTGTAACCTCTGTTGTAACGCGTTGATGGTTCATCCGAATTGATAGGATGGGGTTCCGGGCACGACACTGCAGTCACTGATCACTTGAAAATATCCCCCTCATTGGGACAGGTATAAAAGCCAGTCAACCGCAACATTTACTAAACAGGGCACATGGCATATCGTATTTACAAAACCTCAGGAATCTAACGCAAAAGTAAATAGACCAATCAGGTTGGTTGTACAACGTCAAAATCCCCCAGAAAATTAAACCATAAGTAAAATAATCAAAACCATTCGAAAAGGTTATAATATCAGTGGATGTAGACCTTCATTTACAGTTGTCTTCGCTCGATACTCAAGATCAGATGGTCAGAAAAGATCAGCAACAGGGATCTCTGAGAGCGAACCAACCAGGAACCGATTGTCAAACAAATAGGCAGGAAGAAATGGAGATGGAATGGCCATACTCTGAGGAAACAATGCATCAAGTGACATCACTAGACAAGCCATCGGTCGAGTGGAACCCGAAAGGGGAGTGGCGAGTTGGTCGTCAGTGCAAGGGTGACTTGGAGGAGGTCATGTGAAGAGGAGATGAAAACGTGTGGGCAGACATGGAGCCAGGTGAAGACTCAAGCAGAGAACCGAACGCAATGGAGACGCACGGCTGAAGCCCTATGTTTCTCTGGGAATTAAAAGAAACAATAACAATAATCAGTGCATGCATAAATCACGACTGCACGTCTAACAAAGAAGCTTGTCAGTCCTAACACCTCCGTTTCCATTAGTTCTCGACTTCAGGACTTCTGAAAGGCACTTTGTAGGCCTGTGTATTATCCGTCAGTTGCAATCTTTTAGGCTTTACCCTGATAGTAATGGTTCTCAAACGAGTCTTAAACAAACGCAGCTACTCTTCATTCAGATGCACTAAATAGTGGTTCAGTCACCTTCGATTAGTCTGCGTGGACCGAAAGTCAGCGAAAATTGAACCAATGAAAGTATAGGAAACAGGTAGGTTGGACGGACTCAAGCTCATTACCTCCTGGCTTCAACTAGAAATCCAACTCATGGTTGCCGTCATCTATCTTGCTATACCTGACCTTTGTAACACTACCTGCTGACTCTACAGCCCGGCCCACTTAACCTGTTCTTAACATCGTCTCGACTAGTGAACGGAGAACATATCACTTATGACTACTCAAGTGTGATGTGAAGACAGTATGGAGACACACAGTCACAGCCCAGCCATCATGTCCTTATCGCTTGAAAATCCAATTGCCCACCATGTGCTTCAATCCGCGCCTATCTTTGTCAAATAGGGCTATGGGTCAAGTCAGATTAGGAAGAGCGAAGTTAGCTTTGGAGGCCGTCAGTGCAGAGGCTTGCAGAGTCTCATTTGAAGTTCATATAGAAATCTAAGTGATCTTAAGTGATCGAGAAAGATTGCCTTTATGCTTTCAATATTATGATGGGTGCAAGATCCTCCCACAACACTCATTAACCGATCATTGTGGGAATTCTTAAATTGCAAAATAGATTTAATGTTAGTAAGAGAACCGAAATATTTGGCTGGCGCATAATAGAATAGGAGACTGCCTACAGAGTTCTTCATTCTTTCTCATTCCTATTATTGCTTGCATATATAATATATATATAACTCACACCTGAGGAACCACGCAGGAGTGCTGTTGATGTACTGACAACAAAATTTTCATTTCGACAGCTGCTGCAGAGTTAAATTAGTTGGAACATTTTAATTGTCAAAACCAGCAGGAATGAAAATAAACAATCTCGATTTAATCATAAGAATTACTAAAGATTCTATTCATTATATTTTTTTTAAAGCTTCTCTTCAGGTCGAATTTTGGTTTTGTTTTACTACACAAAACCATGAACCTACAGTAAACAACATTTATTTGAACTGAGAATCGTCTTGCAATTATGACAGAACCACCTGACAGTCAGAATGTGGCACTCATAAAGGCATCTGATAAAGACGTGAACCCAGTTAAATTCTCAGAGAGCATCACAAACCAGAATGTCTTGTAATTTGTAGTGAAATTATTTTTATAATTGTAAAACATTTTAGAGACTTCGGTAACGTTAATGCTCTTGTAGTTAGAGTAACAAATGATAACAAATATTGGATCATTGGCCTTTCAAATGGTACAATAGTTGTACGAATATTGTTAAATTTTCTTAAGTTGATTTTCCATTTTTAGTTATTACCCACAGAAGACAGTGGAGATAATAAAAATAATTTCTATACCCTTCATGCGGATAATGAAGTACTTCCGTGTGCTGATTTACAGCCTGTCCCCTATTCGAATGAACACAGCCAGACTAATCGACATTTACTTTTAGCAGCATGTAAGTTAATAATTGTGTCTTAGGAAAATGATAAGTTCCATTAGACAAGCTGCTCACATATGTCCAGTTTCCAAAACAGATGCTGTCATTGAGCATTTATAAAGAATTACGTATTCACTTACTTAACGCTATGGTTACACATATCTTGTACTTTATGTAATTCCCTAAAGTAATTTATGAATATATGAGTTATATGATAAAATATAAATCAGTAATCTTTTTGAGGGCAACTATTTTATTACTTATATAGCTGAATCATGATTTCAGAGTTTAATTTTTTTCAAAATATTTGTTCGTTGCCTACGCCGTCTAGACGGTTACATGTTCATGGACTAGTGACAGATGTTTTATTTCCGTGGCCGATTTGTCACTACAGTATACTTACAAAATTAAGTTGCCTTTTAAAATTAATCTCAGAAGTCGTGGTAAATTACTCAGATTTACGAAACGTTGCTTCTTTACATCTCAATCTGCTTAAATTTAAATAAAAAGTAGCATAAAAATAATTAACCATGTAAATTTGGCTGTTGTTGTTTTTCAAGTAAAGTAGAATTATTACAGCACTTTGTGGAAAACACTTTTTACATCTAGAAAATAACTTGCCAAAAGTCTTACTTAGCCCTCCAATGTAAATAGTGGTTCTAAGGGGATAAAAGGGGTCATAATGTAATAAGATATGAAGTAGTTATTCTAAATGGTGAATAAAATCTGTAGCTCATCTGGTTGCTTTTGATGTTGAGCTCTGATGAGTTGAAATCTTTTATTACGAATCTGGTTTACACCAACATACATAAGCTGGTCCCAGTATTAGGAGATCAGGAATTCTGTGACACTCCTAGAGTCTCTTTTGTTTAAAATTTCCACATCGTTTCTGTTGACTTGTGTCTTAGTTGTAGATATACTTTGGTATGAAGTAATGAGTATCATATCTTTTGACTTCTGGTTAATCTTTTTGGATATAATGATAAGGTGGGTATCTGTTTTTGCGGAAAAAGAGCTCTTCACAGCTGATACAACTAATTTTATAGATGATATTGGTTTTGTATTATTTCGCTATGAAATTGTCCGGTCCACTTAGCAATAAGTGAATTAACTCTCTTGATCTCTTATCGACTCACATTGCTAAAAATTGCAGTATTCTTCCTCTAATCTCAGAAATTTCAGGAGGACATTTCTGTGCTGCCTGTTTTTCTTGAGCGAAAACTTTTTATGGCAGAATCGTATCGATACGGGCTATCCTGAAAGACTGTCAGAAGACACTGCCGTTCTATGCTTTTCAGGAAACCAGTTCTTCAGTTTGCTTCAGCCTTTTTGAGTGAATAATGCCGAGTGTATCCTGCTTGATTGTTGTTGTTGCAACTGAGTTTCTGGTATATATGGGTTTACTTTTCCTGTACTTGTATTCTTAACTTTGATACATTTTTTCCTCGAACCTTGACTCTTAAAAGTGAGATCATTTTGTTTCACTACTTCTTTTTTAAATTGGATTTCGTTAGACAAACTGTTGATCAAGCCATTAGTGCTTTCCGAACCTCATCTTCTAATAGTGATAGAAGATCCATCTGCATCGTGCATTCAAAGTTTTCTCCAATTACTAGTATAACTATGGTTTCTAACAGTTTGCAACGACTAAGAAAGTCGGCTCTGACATAAATAATCTCATAAGCGTCTCTTCGGTTTGTTCAGCTGGATTGAAAGCAACCTGTGAGTTTAATGCAGCTTGAACATAGTGCTTTTGTCCGTTTAGGGAGGCATCCGTCACTTTCGGGTGGGTATCATGTAATTTCCTTAGCCAGCTTTAGTCTAATTCAAGTGAACCATTCTGTGATATAAATAAACCACGATTTCAGTGTCATTTAGCTGGATCTCCTTTGATGTCTCCGAAAACTGAGTTACTCACTTGATAAGAAAATCTCAGAATTATGTTAGATCTTTAAAAATTTCTTTGTCGCGCTCAGAAGTGATTTAGATTACTGTTTATTAGGTATGTCTAACCAGTTAGATTCCACTCACCAACAAACGTCATCTGTAGTCTAACCTGATTTCATGTTTTTACCTGAATTCTTCTTCATTCAACTGCCTAATGTTTATGAGTTGCTGGAGTAAAAAATTATCCTGATCAAGTCTTCAACTTTCTTGGTGCATTCTTCTTTCCCTATAAATACTGTGTTCATTGTGCTCTTCGATCTTTTTAAAGTATTTTGTTCTTGAGTACTGAGTTAATTATTACTGTGTTTCACCTTGATTATGCGAGGATAATTTAACAAATTTCTGTTGAATCTCTTGATTTGTTCTTGGAGATTTGACTAATTACTCTAAGGAAGGAGGGCATCACCATTCTTGGACTATGCAGGTCAGAAAAGAAAATAACAGTAAAAAGGTAGTCATTTATGTATCGATTTATCCTTGTTACTCCTCAAAATAAAATTCGTCCCGTCAAGACGTATTTGCTAGAAAGAATAACGATTTCAATTCCCCAATCAACATCACATGCCTACGGTTTTTGCACATCTTTTAAGCCCAGAATTCTTTAGAAGCAAGTTAATTTTTTTGGAATTCAAACTAACGAAAGTAACTATTCCAATGAATCTATATAACAACAGAGATTATTGATCAAGCATGCACTTGCATCAATTGTTTCATTATCTTCAACTGTCATCAAGTGGTGACATAAATTGACACAATGAATACATATCTAAGCTTTCCAGAAAATATCACTGACATTCTGTAACAAAAGAAATAATTTGACATGGACAACCTATCCCATAAGCGTTTAAAATTTGCTTATATGCACATAATAGTAATATATATGTTTTTCTCAAAATCTGATAATTAGACAATTGTTTGTTGTAGGGGAGATCTCTCTTTATCGTGTACAGGTGGTATTATTGTTTGATAAAACTCAAGATTTATATAGAGAGTAATACAGTATTTTCACTTCAGGCATATTTTAAAAGGCCCAAATATATGCATAAATCTTGTTTGTGTTAGAGAAAAATAATATATTCTAATACAATATATTGTTATGACGAGGACATTGAACAATGTACTTTATATTACACTGTCATTGAATGCACTGTGACTTAATTTAGGTTGGAAGTAAACTAAATTCACATCATACTTCACTGATTCTCTCAAGAGTCACATATATATATATATATATATAAGTGCTAGTATATAACAGGCTGGATTCAGGAAAGATAAATTATGCGCTGACCGAATTGTAACACTACGCGTCATAATCAATGAAGACTTTGAAGTGATAATGGGGGTAAGGGAAGGCTGCCTACTACCACTGACGATTCTTCAAAATGTGGTAAAGTGGACTTTGCAAAAGACATCTGGGATGCTTTAAGTTTGGATGGTCGCGGATGATTCACGTCTAATGTTATACAAACTTAAAAATCTACAGGCAAACACTAACAAGTCGGCAGAGGAACCACTGAAGAAAGTACTCTAAGTGAAGATAGAGAAGGTATAGATGATGAAGCTACTTAACCGACACTAAACACCAATCACTCGATTACAATCAACAGGAGAAATCTAAAGGATGTCGTCTCCTTTGGCTTACCTAGACAACATTATTCCAATTACAGACGCTACAGATAGCGATGGGGAAGCAAGACATAGGTTTGTTAATTTATAACGAGTGTGGCGATGTACAGAACTCACTACAATGGACAACATTCAAATTTTCAATACCGAATTCAAGTCACTTCCGTATTCTTCAGGGACTTAGTGCGAAAGTCACCAAAAACACCACCGGCAGGCCGCTGTAGACTTTCTTCAGCAGCTACCTTCAGTGGATATTGATGATTAGATGTTCAGAACAGACAAACGACAAAGAACTCTGGAAGCCAGCCATTCAACAATCTATGTGGAGTTGTGGTTCATTGGTCTAGGCACTCGAGTTCAAACCAGCGGGTCACAGCTTCAAATCTTGGTCTACTTGCCGAGATTCTGGCAGGCACGTATTACCGCTAGGCATAACACAATAGGTGTGGCTCATTGCCAACTTCAGAGAGAGATATGCTTTTGTTTGTTGAGTAATATTCAGCATTTCATTAATTCAACAATCTATATCCAGCAGCGTAGGTTCAGGGAATATTTAAGTGACGTCACATTCCAGACCCTGAATTGGAACCTGAATGAGAAACGACGAGTCGAACATCTCTTACGGTGACGTGGAGGTCGTGTGAAGAGGGAACGAAAGCGTCTAAGCTATTGTAGAGTCAGATGAAAAAGACATTGGCGGGGATGTACCGCTGAATCCCTGTCCCATTCAGAATCCAAGGAAAGAAAATGTCAATGATATGAGGGCAGAACTTGGAAGTATTTAACTTTAGATTTGTTTGTTTGATTTTATTACATAATGAAACAGTTATTTACTGAAAAGTCTTTCAACCTAAGTTATCATTTGAGACTGAAATTCATGGCACCCCTTTTATCTTTCCAGCTTCTTTTTATTTTAAGTGCATTAAAGTCTTCTGCAAATCAGACGCAAGTATTTAATCGTTTATATTGTTATGATCAGTTTCTTTCTCTACTTTTCTGTCCATCTATCATTTTGATCCCCCCTACTATACATTATTATAAGTCATGAAACTCCTGTAACTTTCACTATGGATTTTATGCCTTGTCGGAGTGTTGCTTGTTTTTCTTTTTACTTTTTAACAACCTAAGTGACCAATAGTCAGTATTGTCATCTGTGTATTGACCTCATCTTCATTGCATAGAATCAGATAGGCTAAATCAGCAAAATACACAAAATATTTAGATATCACTGGCCAATTATCATTTATTTATCTATTATGATTCTGTTGGGTTCGGTATGCACCACAGGACTTCGGCAGCTCATCTCTTTACTGCAATCCTGTTTATCTGGCTCCACGATTACCCTTAAGCTTTCATCTAAAACTCACTTGATCTCCTCCACGCCTAATTTTTAGTTTTCCATTCCAATTCCATTTGACAGCTTGGCACGTGTTGTCACTAAATGGTCTCTTCAGTGAGTGTCTACTCCATTTCCTTCTGCATATTTGTTAGAAGATAAGTACTTTATTGGTTTTTTGACCAGAGTTCTTTACTGCTCATCCTCTCTGGTCGGCAATCTGATCTTTATTAAGCAACTAGTGAAGGCAGCTGTTGATAAAAGTTCGAAGTAAACTGTTGGAAATGCTTTTCTTGGAGCATCAGCCAAGTCTCTGAACCATAGAGAAGCAGTGTTGAAAATCCAAATCACGTTGTTTATGCTGAGTGCAGCAGATTTCCAGACTGATTTTAGATTAATGAATATCTGTTTTGCTCTTCCAATAGTTAAATCAAACTGAAACATGAACTTTAGACAACACTGATGAGTTAGCGAATAGTTCATCAGGTTTCGTATCAATATCCATTACTGTCTGCTTTTGAAGCAGTGTGTCGGCTTTACTCTGAAATAATTCATAATCTGAATTGGGATTCCAGTTATATAAGTTTGTAACTGAAAATTACGAGGTTTTTTCTTCTACCTCATTTATTTGCTTGTCGAGTGATAAAGAGCTGTAAATCGCAGCAAGATAGTTCACCCCAACGTCAAAAAAGCACAAAGCTGAACGTCGAACCGTTATCAAACTTCCCGAATACACTGTTACAGGAGTTCACCATGAGTTGACATTATTTAGAGGACCATTGGAGACCAACAGGAAGTACTGTACAGCTTTTTCTTCCCAGTTTGGGGCTCTTCAGCAGTACGTACCCACCAGCGTACATTCTAGTTACACGGAGACCTCTAAGACCATAAGGTCACTGGTGCCCGATTTCATGGCCAATCCATGAATTCTAACTCCCACCGATTCACGATATAGAGCAACCACTTGACATTATCATCGCTAGCGAGTATTTGTCCTTATTGTGGACCTGATGTATCCCACTGGTCATGACTTCTCACTAGAACTCGAGGTATCTACCTACCTGAATAGGGCCAGTCGTTAGTGAGCATCTCAGTCATGTTCAAGTACTGGTTTGTAGGTATTTGATTGATTGGTTACAGGATTTCATCATGAGCCGACTTCGTCTTATAACCAGGAGGTCTCTGTTTTGAAATCCAGTGAGCGTGTACTTCTGAAGAATCCAAAACCTGGACGGAAAGGCTGTCCAGTACTCCCAGGTTTTCCAATGGTTCTCTAGCCAACATCAACTCATGATGAAATCCTGTAACCAATCAATCAAATCCCTACAAAGCAATACTTGAATTCACTATGTGTTCGATTTAAGTTTATGAATAAATATGGCATTGTGAAACAAGTATTATTCAAACTTCAATCACTTATTTCCATTTATTCATTTGCATTCCTGTAATTACTTTTTATCAAGATGTATCTGGTCATGCACGTCTATGGCATTATACAGGAGCTACGAAATCTTCACGTCTTTTGGCCACTTTCACAGAGGAAAGAATTACAAATCCATCGGATATTCAACCAAGAATAAATGCTGAGAAACCAATGAATCAAATTCTAGCCTGTTCATGTTCATATGATGCTAAACGTTTTATAACAGGTGGAGATGACTGTCATCTTAGAGTGTATGATTTGAAATCTCGCACACGTCTACGTGTATGTAGTTCCAGGTAAGCATTAGTTCAGTGTTAATACAGTTGTTTAAACGTGTCTAAGAATTAAACTGTCTAGCCACTGAGGCAGAATCCAATAGCCTATCAGTTCTAACCTCTACCATTTTGTGAGACATAGCATGACCACGAGGCAATGTGTTCAGTAAATAGATGTCCTTACGTCCATCTTGGTAGACTCTGTTAGTCACCTTCATCCTTCAGTCAGTCATTAGCAAGTGATCAGTAGATTAATTTTCAAAAGTTTGCTTCGGTTGAGTTCATGTTTGATCACAAATTGATTTCACTTCGATTCTCGGTTGGGTCATGTGTACTTACTGACGAAGAGTCTCGAACTGGGACGAAATAACTGTTGAGTACTCCCTAGTTTGGAGTAGTTGTTTAAATGAAGTCAGCTTGTGATCAGTCGAACTAACACTTGAAAATTAAACTATTTTTTTACACATATAAACATGTTATTCACTAGATGTCAGTCAGTTCTTTAGACAAATTAAATCTATTTCACATTCGTGATATTTTACTGTACATTTCGACTCCAGTTGGGAGCACTCTTAAACCTTACTTCTAGTTTAATGGCCAGTAGTATGTCTGTAAAAGAAGGAAGGTTGGGTATAAGGCTAGCAACCTCACTACTACTGATAACGTAAAGCTTCAAGCCTTATTTTCTACTCGGAAAGCATTGAAATAAAAATAATGAGACATTTAACAAAGAATAAGGCGAAAAAGTTGCTATCTAGACCCCGTTTCAGCGACTAGATGGTCATTGGGCTCATCTCGTGACCCAAGAGTCCTAGGTTCGATCTCTGAGGCGAAAGAAGCCTACAGTACACCATGTTTTTCAATGGTTCTCTAACTGAAATGGCTTAACTCGAAACTAATCCAAATAAATACCTCAAAAAACCAATAGTTTAAGGAAATTGTCTTTTTGACGGTTTTACAGCAGTACAATAGTATTTATATTTGAATTACAATAGACAATTACGCTTATTTGTACGTTTGTTTAAATTTGACAGTTAATGAAAGTATTGAAGTGCTATCATACTGTTTAAAGTGATTATGAATCACAAAGTGATAAGAAATATGAATGAATAAAGAAAAGTCATTTATATTTCTAATCAGTTTGTGATTCCTAATCATTTCCATTCACTGTCAGATTTTAAAAACAAAGTACTTGTCATTGTTTATTGTAATCCATATATATATATATATATATATTGCAAAGGTATGAAAATAAAACCATCGCTAATGAAAACTTTGTTTGTTGTTATCTGTATAATTAGCTGTATAAAAGTACTGTTTTTAGATGGCTGGAGGCAACTAGCAAGAAAGACTTGGACGTAGGATTCGTGCTAGTCGGCATTCACCAGTCAGCAAGGTATACTGCAAGCTTGAAGGAAGAGACTCGAACCCACGTCACCCAGTGCTGCAGTCAGAGAGGTTACCACTGAGGTATTCGGGCTTGCGATTGACCTCCTGTAGGACTATATTGGATACTTATTTTTGACTGGACACTAGTCATTGCAAACTTGACTGATAGAATTCAGTCCGCACCAAAGACAGGACTAGATGCATCACACTAGTTACTAACTAGTGTCCAGTCAGAAAGAGTACCGTTTGTGTTTCAAGTGGAACATAATGGTTCAAGATTTGAATTTCAAAGTTTTAGTAACAGTGGTGTTGTTTTCCTTACTGCGTGAGGTTCCCAGTCTCACGCATGACTTTCCCTCTTGTCTAGGCTTACTACCAGATGAGGTTTAGGATTGTATAAAACCTGTTGCTTATTATTATATTACGATCATTACCTTAGGTTCCAAGTAAAAAAGGTAGAGTTTCCGCAAAACATCTCAATTTCATAATGTTCTCTGAAGTCCCCTTTAGCTGGCTCCACGATAACCCGTAAGCTCTCATCTGCTCCATGTCACCTTCGGACCTATGCCCATCTCATCTTTCTCCATTATGCTTCCACTCGATGGTCTGAGGAGAGGTGTTAGTCAACTGTCTTCTCAGAATGCATCCAATCTACCTCCGTTTTCTTCAGTGTATTTGCTGGGCAGTAGGTTTTTGGTTCGTTTGTTTCCAGATTTTTTCGTTGATCATCCCTTCTGGTCATTTGATCTTTAATATGGAGCGAAGTGGACAGCTGTTGATGAAAGTTTGCAGTAGCCTATCGGAAATGCTTTCCGTGACGCATAAGCCAAGCATTGACTGACTTGACTTTAGCGCTGAAAATCTGAATCTCGTTGTTTGTGCTGCCTGCGGTAGATTTTCACATCGATTTTGAGAGTAATGAAGATTTGTTTCGCCTTTCCAATCGTGGTTGGGTTCAATATCCTCATCTGCGCTGCCACTTGCAGTAAAAACTCTACCTTGTTAAGTAAAATAAGTAACATCCTTTAAATTTCTCCAAATGACGGTGATTGCAACTTGTTGTAGTTGTTGCTGGTTAGCTACCTTTAGCTCCTGTGTCTTCTCTATGTTTTTAATTCATGAAAAATCCCCATTCGAACATTAACAGACAGAAAAACAGTAGTTCAGCGAAGAGTCTCCTTTCGGCGAATCCATTTTCATAGCTGTACAACCTCAAATATATATGGTTGTTTTGTATGTGTGTGTACACTAAATACAATTGGTAAGTTTAGATGAATTGGATGTTGATATGATAGGGTAGTAACAAAAGTGATGAGTTGTCACAAACGATTGTTAAAGAAGAGTTACGTAATAACATGAATAGTTTGATAAAAGAGTTGTGCTCAGGGTGTACATGGAAACAAAATAGCATACGGAGTTATGCAAGAGTTTTAAGTGGTTAGAAAAATAAGCATAAAAGTAGAATTTAAGTCAAATCAACAGGGTTATTACTATAATAGTAGGAGTGGTTGAATGATTTTCTTTTGTATGCATAGTTCTGGTTCTTCTAACTGAATAGTTAGGGCTTCTGCAGTGCAAAGAAGACGGAAACGTATTGTCTTTGGCAGGTTGTTATTCACTTTGTAGATTACTTCAAAGGAGGCGTTTGTTGAGATGGAATTACCAGTGGTGAAGAGATGTTCTATTATTGCACTCCCTATACAGCCACTATTTCTTTTCCGCAACCACGCTAGATAGTGTTCTTTGACCCTTTTTGACAGGATTTGCGTCGAACGACCGATATACCTGGCTCCACAGCAACAGGTGAACTGATATATACACATAGAAGTGGTTAGGTGCGAGAGCTTGTCCTTTGAGCTTCTGCAGATCAGTGGACAACTGGAGAACACTACCCTCAGTGTTGCTGCGAAGAAAGTTCTTCTTAAAGAAGTGGAAATTCGCCTCTTAAGGACATCACCTAGCAAATCATCTTCGAAGTCGAGGTTCATATAAAGTGTCTTTTTTGGCACGGATGGTGTCTCTTGTTTTCCCATTTTCTGTTTGATCTTTTTGTCTATGAATCCTGTTGGATATTCTTTTTGGAAATTTCTTTCGGTAAATGTGGTTCTTTTTCCAGGGTATCAAAGCTGCAGATGCGTCGAACGACCGATGTACTTTATATTCCACTGATTTACTTATTCTGTTCTTCTTTTGAACATGGTGATGATGAGAACAATAGAATCGATTGTGTATTGGACTACATGTATATTTATCAAGAATGGATCACTTTAGCAGTTCTTTATTAATTCATGAAATAAATGTCTCGTACTTATTGTACTTATTGTTTATTCTTGTTTATTTTACTATTATTTGCGATAAAGCTTTTCAAAAGATAAAATGGATGGACATGTTAGACGTATCTGTGCTGTAAAATATCATCCACGTGGTGCTATTTATGAAGACTATGTACACATTTTTATAACTGGCGGTTGGGATGATACAATACAAATATGGGATGATCGATATTTACACTCTTTATGGTAATTCATTAACCTATTCACTTATTTGTTTATTGTTTTGGCTGTTTTTTTGCAGTGCTTTAGTAAAAATGTAACTTTTATGTCATTACACTGAAATATCTATTGGTCAAAGTGTAACGACAGAAGACAAGGGCCAGGCAACATATCGTTTATTGAGAAAATCAACAGATATTTATAGATTTTTATGTATATTATTATTCGTTATTGTTAGCCGAGAGGTAATGTCTTCTGATTGGTTGTTTTCCTGCTGAAGGTTATCCTGTCATCTCTTTGTTGCCGTTTCTTAGACAGTTCGGTCATATATCTGCTAATCTTATCCGCCCACGCTAAGTCTACTGTGATTGGTTGTTGAGTTAGTCTTTGTTTTTGTTTTTTCTCATAACCAAGACATGGGACGGAAACAATGACATAAATTGCTGTCTACCAAATTTGGCTAGCAGACAGCTCTCACCACAAAAGAACTAAACTTGAAGTGGCTAAGTATAGACTTTTCTAGTTTGCTAGATATGAGTATCAAATAAACCTCAATTTCTCATGTGATGTGTAAGTAAACAAATTAAAACAAATTAAACGGACCAACCAGGAAGCTATCGCCGCAAAAATATGGAGGAGGAAAATGAGGTTGACTGGACAACCGCTGATGACGCTGTTGAGTTACATCACGCATCAGGTAGGTCCTCCATTGGAATCCAAATGAGGACGAGGAGTTTGGGGTGAGTCCCAAGGTGACACTGAGGGTATCATGTGGTGAGCAGATGAAAGCTTAAGTGTTTTCGTGGCGCCAGTTAGAAAAAGACCCCACAGAACACTGTGGAATGGAGATGTGCCTTTGAAACCACATGTTACAATCAGAATAAGTAAAATATGGCAATATACGCTGTAACACAAAATGACAATCTTAAAGTCTAATACAATCAAGTGGAGGGAGAGATTAATAACGGAAGCTTTGTTTATCAAATCAACTAAGAATACATGCAAGAAGAATGATTCAAAATCTATCCTAAACCTCTAGAGATTTCTACTAACCCAACAACAAGTGGGAAACAAAAAACAGGAACGTAAAAATCAATTTTCGAGGTTGTCTGGTTGCAGCTGATATGATTATGAACAATAAATTTTGTTCAAAATACCACCCATTAAATTATACTGTTTCATTGTGTGATATATGCAATAAACAAACTAAAATGGGATTAATCTCTAAGCCACTATTCAAGCACATAGTAGAGTAGAAGGTAGTGGATCGAAGTAAATATTATTGATCAAAATGATCAAGATAATGTTACTATTTATTATATTATTATTCCCTTGCGTTCCGAGTGGAACATAGATAGGGCTTCAACAACACATCTCCACTTTGTTCTGTGTTCTGCCGTCCTCTTCAGCTGGCTAGTTCCACGATTGACCAAACCCTCTCATATCTTCCTCACGCGATCTTCTCCATGTCACCTTCGCAACGGCGACCCGCTCGTCGCTTCCCATTGGGATTCCACTCGAGGGCCTGACGTGCGATGTCATTCGACGGCCTCCTCAATGTATGCCTGATCCATCTCCACTTTCTCCTGCATATTTGTTGAGCGATCGGCTCTTGGTTGGTTTGTTCATCGCCAGAGTTTCTAGTTAATAATTCTTTCTGGACAGCCATTCGATCTTCAGTATGCAGCCAACTAGCGAAGTGGGCAGCTGTTGATGAAAGTCTGCAGCAACCTGTTAGAAATCCTTTTCGTGACTGACACTCAGTGCAAGTTTCTGACTTGTATAGAAGAACTGACTTACTCATTTCACATTTTTGTTGAAAATGTGAATCTTGTTATTAATTAAATGTGGGTATTTATTACAGTATATGTTAAAGAAATGAAACATTAACTGAAGATATAAAGTTTGACCCCGGAACTATGTCGATTACATAACCACTAAAAACCACAAGGGACTACTAGAAAACTGTTTCGTTCGTGTCTGAGACTCTTTATAAGCATGTGTTCGTTGGGATTCAAACCCAGGACCTGGTTACTAGACTGTCCAGCCACTGGGATCAAATCCAATGACCCATGAATTCCAACTTCCACCAGTTTTTGATTTATCATATAACCGCCAGCTAATGTCATCGGCGAATAACTATTCTTTTGACTGACTTTTTGGACCCCACTGGTTATGATTTCTCACTAGAACTCCAGGTAATCTCGTCCTGTAGATGGTCATAAGCGAGCATCAGATTAATTTTCAGCATTCGGTCTGTAGGAACTTGATTTGTCTGAAGTTTGAACACGTTAAACCGCGAACTGGTAGAAGTTAGAATTTATGGGCCGTTGAGTCGGATCTCGGTTGTTAAATGGTTTACGAGCTTACTTCATAACCGGAAGGTACCGGATTCAAAACTCAATGGGTGCGCTCTGCTACTGAGCCCCAAAATAGGACGAAATAACTGTTCAGTACTCTCTGTTTTTCGGTGGTATTTTAACTGATATCAATATGTGGTCAGACTTTAAACAAGTTAAATTCCTACAAGCTAATTCTTGAAAACGAAAATGTAAACTTTATGCATTTCTGCCTGTTATTAAACTTGAACAAACACGAACTCCAAGTGTGCCGGGATAATATGAGCCTCCACTTCTTATTATTTCGTGAATTCTACTCAGCTGGTTACAACCTGAACAATACAAGAAAAACATTTTTCGATAACAAGGAGCAACTGACAGGAATCATGGGAAATATGAGTCAGTTAAATTATGAAGAGTTAAAAGAACTCTTTATTTACAGGATAGTTGAACAACCTCGTCTAGTCTACTAGCTCGGCAGTTTCCTGTCCGGTCCTAATTCTGGGAAAAGAGAGAGGGTTGGGCTTGGGGCTACCAGCCCCGGATAATCAACCCAGCTGCTACAGAAATTTCACAGTACAAGATAGATATTAGAAATATGAAAAGAAACTTATTTTTCGCTGGAATCGGAGAGACAAGATGATGCAGGTCTGGTAAAAGCCTTCGGGAAGCCAGTCAGCCAGTTGATGTGTCTTCTTCCCGCGAAAGTAAGAATGAGGATGGGAACGTGGAATGTTCGTAAAATATACGAAGCAGGGAAAGCTGTCCAGGTTGTCAAAGAAATGAGAAAATATGGCCTGAAAGTGCTAGGAATGTGTGACAGCAAGTGAAATGGATATAGACTATCGGAATTGTCAACTGGAGAATCAGTAATCTACTCCAGTCACCCAGACGACAACCACAAGAATACTAAGGCAGTGAGTGGCTATCAGAATGTCATCAACGGCAGCCAAAGCTCTTATGCAATAAACAGGATAATTAAACTAATATTCTTCAAAAAAAGGACAGGGTTCGGAAGTTTGGGCAGAATGACTATGCTATCTAAATGCAGCAAATATGTTTTTGTAAGATGGTGAGACAGGGAGGCAAGATGAGTGAGTGATGTTCAGATGAAACAGTTCTGTAACCAGAATAGAAGATATAGGAAAGCATACATGACATCATAATAAAAATATAAATATGAACAGAAAGGATTTCAGCACTTTAGTATAACGCAGACAGTTAGAATCAAAAAAAGGTGAACCAGCTAAGTTTTGCTCATTAGATATACAAAGTGATGTGGTGGATTTTGTATTGAATTTTAGATCCGTGTGTAACGGTATTCTAACCATCCATGCATTTTTAAATTCCTTGTCTGTAAGCTAACATTTCAGAAGTTTATGTTATGAAATCTTAGCAAGACATGTAAAAGATTTCAAAAAGATTGGTTTTTGTAGGGATTTTGTTTAAATGGTTGGAGGATTTCATTATGATCTGACATTAGTTAGAGAACCATTGCAAAACCAGCTAGGAGTACTGGACAGCTGTTTCGTCCCAGTTTTGGACTCTTCATTAGTAAGCACCCAACGGGGCTCGGACCTAGGACCATTAGGTAGTAACTCATCGAATAAGACATTGAGAAGTGGCCACGCTATGTCATGAATTGGCAGAAGTTAGAATTCACGAACTGGCCATTAAATCGGGTCCCAGTGGCCTAATGACCTACGAGCTCGGCTTCTAACCAGAAGGTCTTGGGTTCGAACCCTGGAAGTGGGGTGGGTGCGAATTGATGAAGAGTCCAAAACTAGGTTGACGGAACAGCTGTCCAGTACTCATAGCTAGTTTTCCAGTGGTTCTCCAGCTGATGTCAGCTCATGAGGAAATCCCCCAACCCATTTCAAAAAGATTTACACTTCACGGGTTTCGGGTGTTTGTATTTCAAAGTCTAGTATTCAAGTTCTAAAAAGAGTAGACTGAGATATAAACGGTCAAGAAACGAGAAAGGCATTTACTACTATTAGCCAGATATGTAAGCCTTAGTCCTGGGAACTTAGTTTTCATGCTCGGAAGCATGTATCACTGTGGCGAAATAAAGGTGTAGTAGAAGGCACTAACAGTTCGATATTAGCACAGAGTGTCTGTCGTGTACCTACTGATCTGCCTAAAGTCTCCAGGTACCAGATACTGTAAGCGGCAGGAGCCATAGCTGTTCACTTGAAACCAATCCGGAATACTTTCCACTGCATCTCTACATTTCACCTTCTCCCCACAACCTTTTGTTCGTCGAAATATTGAAGACAGTGTCTCAGTTCTGACAACAGCCATGTGTAGATATCTTTTCACTGGCTCCTGTGGAACTAACCACATAGTAAGATATTGTGTAAACTTGCGTAGGAACTCGCAGCGTATTTTTCAATAGGAGATATCACACTAACTAATAGCTCAATTCTTCAGCACCTCGTTCCTACACATCATTCTACATCAATAGAGAAACTGTAAAAACTGATGTATAATTTAAGGCCAGGCCGTTCGAAGTCGTCTCCGACTACATCTTCTGTCTACAATAATTGCTGTTTCTGCACACAAGAAAAACCATGAACTGTGTATGCAGAAGTGATTTGCTCAATGTCTTTTTCTATGATGGTGTTAAAATTGTTGTCACTTGTACAACAGTTGGATATGTAATCCATTCTCACTTGATTTTTCATTTCATCTTTTTTTTCAAAATCCCAATTATGTGATATACTTTATACTTATTCTGAGTCTTTTACTCTTTTTTATGCCCTTACGTTCCCAGTGGAACAGGGCTTCAGGCTAGAGGCTTGAAGTTTCGGTAGCAGTGGTGTTTATTTTTACGGGGTGGGATTGCTAGCCTCATGTCCAATCTTCCCTCATTACCAGTCCTATTACTGGCTTAGCGATGTAAAGGAGTGCGTCAGTGGCCGGGGATCGAACTCCGGACCACATACGACGTGGTTGGCGAGCATTCTACCACTGTGCCACCGACGCACACGTCTTTTGCTCTAATAAATAAATGTTTCTGTTTCTAGAATCTTACAGTTTTTAATATTAATCATTTCTGTACGCTGTTCGTCGAGTGGTGTTGTAGGATTATTTGAGATTACCTAACATTTCCTCAATTCATCAATTTATTCCTCCTGACGTGTTATTTCATATGTTACGTTACTAAATGATATTATTAACTGACCCTAATAGACACTTCCATGACATTTTAGAACACTATTTAACTGTAGGTTTTTATGAGACCTATGTCTTTTTAGTTTACGTCAGAGGTGAATGAACCGGATTATTTTATCGGAAAAGTAATAAACAACAGATAGTGAGTGGTGTTTATTTATGCAGGGCGAAAGGTCACCTATAAATGTATGCCGCATAACAGTAATTAAAATCTTACAGGTTCTACAGCAGTTTAAGACAATAAAGTAGCTAGATCTGTTTGTATACAAGGCTCTAACTGACTGTTTCTAGTGAAGAGCAATGGGTTATAGTGGTTTTCGGCAGATTATTAGGTACACAATAGACAATAGTCCCAATGTTGAACTGTAAATGCTCCCAGTAACATCTTTATTTAGCTACTCTGGGAGCATGAAAAAACTAATTTTCATGTAGAACGGTCTGTGTTACTGGATAAACAATAGACACAGAAAGAGATAACCAGCCTTATCGCTTCATCGTTCTGATTTGATATCACCACCGTGAATGTAAAAGACAAGAGTCACAATTTACTGGTATTAAAAGTTTTCCGAATTGATTTTCTTAGCTTGCTAATTAGTATTAAACTCGTCATGTAGCCTCTCAGTTGTAATCTGAAAAGACCATATAACTGTAATCAAAGAACCATTAAAGTATAATTATAGCAAGTTGATTTATTACTACTGTAAATATGGGCTTGACTGTGTTGGTTTGGATTAGAAAAGAGTTAGGGGTGGCCAAATGAAAGTCCTGGCATAAATACATGAAATCTATCAAAGTTGATCTGTACCACATGGAGAGGTGTAGACTGTCTAGTTGAAGTTTTCGGGATGTTAAGAACCGATGGCTGGTGACTATTGGTGTTATGGCTCAAAATTATTCTTAGTGACGTTGATGCATTAGCTCTTTTTAATCTTCCATATTCATGAAATCCTCATGTTTCTCCCGGTAATTGTTCCTTCTGTGGTTCCATCCTGTTCATTATAGTTCTTTTGGATTTTTTTCTCTTTTCCCTACCTTTGTGTATTACATGAAGTGTGTCAACTTGAACTTTTGCACTTCTGTGCAAAGTGGTCTATCAGTCAAGGTTGGTTTGAGAGCGAAGATTTTGTTTAGAAGGATAATGAAGGCTTCTTAATCAAACCGCCTGGATTAGGGAACACAACAACACCAAAAAAGGGTGGTAACTGATATGTAAAGAAGATTACATGCTTATATGAACATATGGACAGCCACTCGTTCAAAGGGTATCTATCTAGTATCTTAAACAATTTTATCCTGATAAAATGGCCTGTTGAGACTATACCACTTTGTTACTGTTTAAGGGAAAATCTTCATTTATCTATTTATTTAAGTCAATTGTATTTTTCCCCGTTGATTGTCTGGATCAAGATGTTCGGCCCCTGTTGACATGTCAGATCCTAGTACGGCCGCTTTTATGGTGCCTGAAGATTAACATGATGTCATCTGGTGGATGGTGACTAGCTTCGGAATTCAGAATGCTTACTTCTTCTTATTTAGGAACTTAGTAGCTGGATGTGCCTGCAATCCCCATTGGGTGGTGTGGTGGTGTTTCCTTTGAGATTCAAACCCGGTAACCTTCGTTTCAAACTCCAAAGCATTATCCACTGGGCCACTGTGGCGATGACGCTTCGGCATTCGAAACGACAGGTGGTGAGTTTGAGTCTCAGTGACAACACGATAACGCAACAGAAATTGGAGGTACACCTAGCCAACGAGATGCGCATCCTGGATTCCAGTGCTAACTGCTATCCACCAGGAAACCTTCATCATTTGGAAATCGAGTATTTTGCGTGTAGTTATGTGCTTCCATTTTTCTTCAGAACTATATTTTCATAAAGCTTAGGAAATCAATAAATTTATTACCTTTATAACGTTACAGACAACAATAGTGAATTACTATATTCTATGGAGATATATTTTTCACAATTGAAATTTCTCTAGGATTTATCATGGTCCGCATATATGTGGATCAGATGCACTGGAGATTGAATCAGAATCGAATCATATATTATCAACATCTTGGCGTCGAGACAAAGCAATATTACAAGTGAGTAACCCTTATGATTTCACATTTTATCATTCAAAAAAAAGAAGAAACAAAATGAATGTCAAGTATAATCAATTATTCTTGCTTTTCAAATCACGGAATATACACATTTGATCATAGGGAATAAAAAGACAGTTGCAGCGAAGAAAATTTTCTTTTCGACGAATTCATCATCTAGGCTGTACATTCGTGTATTTATATCAAATGGATGGGAAAGTTCCAGAACAATTTCTGGTTAGGGGTTGAATTAATAAAAATTACAATTAGGAATTAGAATGCCATAATAAACAGGGGGATGGGTAAAACTAAAACAAAGTAGCATAATAACTAAGAAAATTGACATTGTGCAATTGGGGGTTAGAAATGTAAAAATAACAAAATATACAGGATGTTTGGATAAGAAACTAGTGTGATGAATAATTGTTTATGTAATCAGGGATTAAATATGTAGAAATAATAAAGTGACAAAATAAACAGGAAGTGTGGATGTGAAAATATGGTAGTGTAGACAGGGATTAAAAAAACTTAAAATAACATGAATAAACAGGAAGTTTAGATAAGAAAGGCGATGGGATGGTCATTATTAAAAAATTTACCTGTTTACGATGGCCATGGCAGGGACAGGGGTTGAATGTATTTCTTTTGGATACAAAGGGTGGGTTTGAGTTTTTGGATAGCTAACGCCTCAGCTATGCCCAAATGTCTTGATTTCACTCCCTTTGATAGGTTTGGTTGAATCTTGCATATTACTTTGAAGGACTTTTCGAAAGGCGCTGAATGTCCTGAGTTGACCAGATGTTCTGTCACTGAACTGTTTATACGTTTTTGCTCTCCTTTTACCAGCCAGGCTGGGTAGTGTTCACGAGCGCGTTTTCCAAGTTGGCGCATGGTACGGCCGATGTACTCAGCTCCACAAGAGCAAGTGAACTGGTATATGCATGTTGAGGTGGCTCAATGCGACAGCTTGTCTTTCACGTTCTGGTTGAACAGTTTCTTGCAGGAAAACGTCAGTCGTAGGCTTGCGGCGAAGTATGTTTTCCTCAGAGATTTGGAGAGGCGTTTGCGAAGGATTTCTGCTTCGATATCACCTTTGAATTCTAGATTAAGCAGAAGTATTTTCTTTGGGACGGATTGGACTTGTTCTGAAGTCTTCTTCGGTTTGAGATTCTTGTCTATGAACCTGGCTGGGAAACCGTTTTCCATCAGGGTTTTTCGGAGATTATGCAGTTCTTCTTCGATCACTTCCTCGCTGCATATCTTTCGAATCCTCGAGGAAAGAGCGTGTATCAGGTTCCTCTTTCTGCTTAGCGGCACGAAGTTTTGAAAGTTGATGAATTGTCCAGTCCATGTAGGCTTTTTGTAAATGGACCTTTTCAAAGAGTCGTTGTCATTTCTTGTCAGATGGACGTCCAGGAAGTGGAACATTCCGTCGGATTCGGTTTCAAGTGTAAAGTCGATGTTTGGGTGGGCGTTGTTGTAATTTTTATTAATTCAACCTCTAACCAGAAATTATTCTGGAACTTTCCTATCCATTTGATATAAATACACGAATGTACAGCCTAGATGATGACTTCGTCGAAAAGAAAATTTTCTTCGCTGCAACTGTCTTTTTATTCTTGCTTTTGTAATTCCCATATGTGAGTCAGATTTTCCACTGTAAATTCCGGTTAGTTAAGGCAGAATAAGGCATAGTTTATCAGCAGTTAGCCAACTGGTATCAACCTGTTCTCTAGTTGTTTATTTCTAATTACGACTGAAAATATTATTGAGTAGTGAAGTATCGGTTGCATGTCGGTTGAAATTCCAGCTTCACTACCTTTGAATTTATAGCGTAAATTTGTCAAAAAGTGGTCAGAGTTCAATTTCTGTCTCTGAGGGATGAAAAAATAGTTTGGAGGAAATTTTTTCACTTCAATTTCTAAGCCGTAATCATTCATTTGTCCATACACGTGCATATCAAACTTTTGAAACTATATTCCAAGACTGATTTCCTCAAAAACAGACTTGATTCGAAGAATAGTCCAAAACCAAGAAGCGCTGAACGTCCATTTTCCAGTTATACAGTCTGAAACAGTATGAATACATTGTCAAGGGTATGACAAGTGAATCCGCGTTTACCCACTGATATGCCACTTCCAACTTCTGTCAGTTCAATGTGCAAAGTCAGTGCCAAGTTATGTTATCAATTGTTAGCTGTACACTTGCTGGATTTCATGAGGTATCATTAAAACGAAAATTCATATCATAACTTTCGACTTCATTTATTATTATCTAATGGAATTAAAGTAATATGTTGGGATATTCAGGTGAATTGAATTCAACGAAATGAACCTTAAAATACGTTAAACTGCGTAAATGCAATAAATAAAAGTAGATATCATGCAAAGAAATCTATATGATGTATGGTAATAGCAAATATAGTAAGTTCATATAGTTAAAAACAGTGTGAACTTTGTATAGGTGGTATTTACAAGCAGATTACTTATTTGACGATAAACAACAAATTGGCTGAAGAGGCAGCCAGTGAAGACAGGACTCCAGGTGAACATAGAGAAGATCAAGGTGATGAAGATAGCCGACCAACAGTGACAACAAACAGCATCAAACACCATCATCGAGAGAGATTTGACAGGGGTTACTTCCTTCCTTCACTTATCCGGCTGGGAAGCACGGTTTCAACCACAGGCAGTCGGGACGGATAAAGATGTCAGAGCCAGCCAGACAGCCAGAATCGGAAAGGCAAGATATGCATTCATGAACCTGAAACAAGTTTGAAAATCTCCACTCCACCTGAACATAAACAACAGGATTCTAATTTTCAACACAAATACGAAATCAGTCAGTCAATTCTTCTATGCAGGTCAGAAACTTGGCGTGTCGCGAAAAGGATTTGCAACAAGTTACAGAATTTTATCAAAAGCTGCCACCTTCGATGTCTCCAAACTGAAGATGAAATCGCCGGCCAGTCAGAAAGAATTAGCAACAAGAAACTCTGGGTGGCCACAAACCAACCAAGAACCCATTGCTTACCAAATGTGTAGGAGAAAATGGAGGTAGATTGGGCAAACTTTGAGGAGGCTGTCAAATAAAATCGCATGGAATGCAGGCCATCGATCGAGTGGAATCCGAATAGGAAGAGACGAGTGGGTCGTCGGTGCGAGGGTGACATGTAGGAGATTGTGTTAGGAGGAGGAGATGAGAGATTATGGTTAGTCGAGGACTTAGCCAGCTGAAGATGACGGCAGAAAACAGAACGATGTGGAGATGTGTTTTTGAATCCTTATGTGCCACTCAGAACCCAAATGATGTATCACACAGTGAAACAGTATTAATACTGCTTTACATTATCCCACACAAAACGTAGGATTACCAACGGTTGATCATTGTTTAGTAACAAGGTGATCCATGTTGACTGCCACCCAGACGGAAGTGCATGAATTCGACTGTTGCTTGATGGCTAAGTCACTATACTCTCCTAAGAACTAACAGATTGCTCAGATAAACGTGTCTAGCTATGATGAAAAAGCATCATTATTACTACAAGAACCACAGTAATCTTCAGACATTGTTGGTTCATTAGACTACAAAGTCAACACCAAGGGCTTCCAACATTTGATTTATTATAAAGTTTGAGAAGCAAAGAAATAGTATGATAAACAAGCCTAATTACATAGCTTAAAGGTATTAACAGGAGAAGTAGAGTTTAAATAGGATAATACTCAAACCAATTTAATAGAGAATATGCAACCTATTACAAAAACATCGTGTCACAGTACACGCATAACTTTCAAGAATGCTTTATGCAGAACACTTATGATTATGTGAATAACCTATGAATTTCATTTTTAGTCCTCTGGTTTTTAGCCAGTTTCTTTTCACTGTGTCGCAATCTTAATTGCGTTTTTCACGCTCAACTAACTTCATGTTTTCATGAACGGGTTTAAAAATTAGTTAATATTTTTAAATGTATCTTTTAATTGGTCATCCTCATCATACGATTCGATATGAATTTCTATAATTTAGATAATAGACAGTGAAAACAAACGCTCTATAAGAACAGAGTCTTATTCACCGCCTTCATGCTTCAGGAGTGTTCCTAGCAAAAGTGAAAGGTCAAATGCCAACGTTTGGTGATTACAAATAGACTGTGGACATGCATGTCTATCTACAGGGTGTTGGGAAACCCCTGTAGTGTGTATTGGCTCCAGAGTCCGATTGAATGGAATGGCATATTGACCTATTTTGGTCACCGTAAACTATGGAACAGACTTCAAGTGTAAGGTTTATATGTTGCAGATTGGTCTCGTAAGACAACCATCTGCTTCGGTCTTGGCCGCCGGGTAGGATCCCAGTAGTCGCACAAATTATCAGATTTTGTGTGGAGCATCTCCTGGTGTTCATGATGTACCCAGTTTGTGTTTTAGTAAATAATTTAGATAAAGTAAGAATATTATAAGAATATATGTATACTTCAAAGAAACAGTTTCCAAATCACTGGATAACAACCGCAATTTTTGCCTTAGACTACGTGGCACAAAAGTCTGCTATTCATCTATTTTCATTTTAAGGATTTCATCATAAGCTGACATCTGTTAGAAGACCATTGGAAACCACCTGCAAGTACTGTACAGATGTTTCGTCAGCCCAGTTTGAGACTCTTCGGAAGTACACACCCACCGCCAAGGTTCGAACTCAGGACCTTCTGGTTACAAGCCACTGGGACTCGATCCAACGGTGCATGAATTCCAACTTCTGCCAATTCATTCTATGGTGCGACCACTAGCGAATGTCATCTCTGGCTAGTATTCGACTTCATATTCTATACGCCCCAATGGTCACGAATTCCCACTAGAACCCGAGGTAACTGCCTACCTGAATAGGGTCAGTGGGTGTGCACTGATGAAAATTTCAAAATAGACTGACAAGACAGCTGTCCAGTAATTGTAAGTTTTCCAATGGTCCTCTAAAAGATGTCAGTTCGTGGTGAAATCCTGAAACCAATCAAATCCCTGTAAACCGCCACTTGAATATTTTCATCTTAATTTTCTTTGAAAAGGTTTGGAAATTCAATGAAGAGTTAATGGTTGAATTTTACGGTTGTACAGAGCTTCAAGGCGATGAACTTTCCATCCAACCTGGGGCAGAAATAGTAAACAGTCAAACAGGAGCTGCCCACTATTGTCAACCAGTAGCTGAAATAGCTCAAGATGGTTATGACAGACCAAGTAAAGTAAGAGAAAAAAGGTCTCTCTTTTTATGTTTTTGACTGTCATTTTGCTATGAAGTGAATCTTCTCAGACATTCCCACATCTCTGTACCTTCAACTTGAAATTCAAAGTATTCTTTTTTGAATATTTAATAGGCTTACTTTTAGGAGAAAATGTATATAATAAAATAAACAGTTTTGTAAAAAGTTTTTTAATAACTAAACTGTCTGCGGAAAATCTTTTATATGCATCAGTCTTCAGTCAGTTCCATGTAATGTACTGGTATGAAATCTTTTCACAAAATGATATGAAAGTAATTCAGACAATTGTAATTATCTGTAGACCACCCTACTGTTGGTATTAATTGGTTGGAGGTAACCAGTAGGAAGTCTTGAACCTAGGTTTCGTGACAGTTGACACCCACCAGTAAGTCAGCAAGGCGTATCCGCAATCTTGAAGGAACTGAAGTCTTTTCTGGGACTCGAACCTGCATCAGCCAGTGCTGCAGTCAGAGAGGTTACCACTGGGCTATTCGAGCTCGCGACTGACCTCCTGTAGGCTTGTATTGGATATTTTTGATTGGACACTATTCAGTGACTAGTGTAATGTGTGTGTGGCAACACTGTGTGACGGGGGTTTGAATCTCACAAGGGACATGAGTTCCTTCGAGTTTGCAGATATCCCTTGTTGATTGGTGATTGCCAACTAGCACGAGACCTAGGTCAGGAAGGCTTTCTGTGGCCGATTGTCTCTAACCATCCAGTACCAACAATTCACAGTGCACCGTGATGGCGAGCCACTTAGCATGGTGGCCACATTGAAAACTTGACTGATAGAATTCAGTCTGTACCAAAGATAGGACTAGAGACACACACATTACACTAGTTACTGGCTAGTGTCCAATAAAAAGGAACACCCTACTCTCTTCCACTTTTAACAACGTAACTGGTGTTTCGTCGTATTGTAATACAGAGGAGTCCAATGGTCATCTTTGTTCGATCAGACAGGTATTTATGAAATGTTTACACAAAAATGATTAAACCAAATAGTCCCCTTTAAGGCAAGTGGATTATATCACAAAAATCATATTTCAGCAATACAAGAAACGGGTTTGGGCATTTCGGTAGAATATTTTTAATTTTATTTGATAAAAAGAAACATAATGATACAATACAATCTACCGACAACTTTTCGAGGACATTTGATTACTCATAGTTTTAACAGGTCACATATATAACTTCAGTTATACAATTCCATTACTTCACACCCTTAGATTTTACTGGTAGTAATATTTGGCATTGGTGTTAAGTTACAAGTGAACAAAGATCCAGCAATGAACCTATCCCTTCACAGGCCTATATTACTTTCTGGTACTTTAGCTCCACTATGGCTTATTGTGTGGTCGTGTGTTAATGCAGGCGAAGAGTATTAAAGGTTATGAGTAGGGCAAGTGGTGTGCCACTAAGTCAGCTTGTTTACTATTGTAGTCGACCGACACCTGAACTCATATGAGAGATAGGCTAAATCCACATTGTCTGACTCTCAGAACCCTCTTTATTCATAACTCTCCAATTGTGTCTCATCTGGTAGGACTTGAAGTCCCAAATTAATTTGTTTATTAGATTTGTCACATAGTGAAACAGTATCATTTACTGGATGACATTTTGAACATAGTATATTGTTCATAAACGTATCAGTTATAATCACACGACTTCGAAACTTGGGTTTTATAGAGCAAGAAGAATCTGTACAGATGACTCGCTAGAAACTGAATTATGTTACATCCAAAGTACGTTGGTGCAAATGGGTTATCCTAGTAGATTTGTAAGGAGACGCATGAACACCAGGTACAATAAAGAGGAAATAATAACAGTTAAAAAGAATTAACTGTTCCTAAAAATTGCAGTTTACTGAGGATTCTAAGATTATCGAGAACAATAAAACGGACTTGTACTGCAGCCACCCCTTGTTTGTCATTTTCCATCCGACCAATTATGATTGATCAAGCAAAAGACAAGCTGCCATTTGCGCTGTGCCACTTCTAAGTGTATCTACAAATTTAGCTGCTCCTGCAGAGAAAGCCAACTATATAGAGCGAACAAATAGGTAGCTCAACAAATGCGTCATTGCTGAGCATCTTTGAAAAGACCAAGTAAAATCTACAAAGAAGTTCTATTTTGACTCATTTAATTGATAGTGGTCACCAAGTGTGGACAGAAGTAGTGCCTTCAAACTTATCTAACGGCCTTCAATCGAACCTTTGAAACAGAATTCGAACTCGCCTTTTACACGTAACCAAAGGCATGAGAATTCGAATAGAATAATTCTAGTCTTTGCATACAACAAAAGAAGTTTGTTCTACCTTTGTCTCTCCCTTGGCCTAGGTGAATTCTAATAAGGAAAAAACCTTCCATCTTTTCTTATTTTCTATTTCCTTCCTACTTTTATGATATTTATTTAAACTCTGACTATCTGTCCACTTCACCTTTAGTATTACTTAACTTTTAAGATCTGACCTGGTTCATTTATTGAATTGTCTACATATACACAAATTACTACTCTCGTTATTCGTATCGCCACCTGCATAAACTCCTTGCACTTTTGTTAACATTAACCTTATTTTCATCCTTATTACTGAGACTCAAAACATTTAACAGTTTTTATTATAATTAATCCACAAACTCACCATCATTGGTTAAATTTTTTATATAAGAATCTATGTGAAGTAAAGTAAAGCCTGAAGATCTAATTGAAAACAATATTGTTCGCTTATATGTCTTGTCGTAATATTAATAATGGGAATATTTAAAGGTTAGATATATAACACGAAATAATGAAATTTGGAGAAATGACGAAATTAGTCGACTTCAATTCATTGTAAAAACAAGAAAGCAATGAAGTATTATTATTATTTTCCTTTAGTTCCTAGAGGAACATACGGCTTCAGCCGTGCGTCTCCATTGCGTTCGGTTCTCTGCTAGAGTCTTCACCTGGCTCAAAGTTTGCCCACACGCTTTCATTTCCTCTTCACATGACCTCCTCCAAGTCACCCTTGCACTGACAACCAACTCACCGCTTCCCTTTCGGGTTCCACTCGAGCGATGGCTTGTCTAGTGATGTCACTTGATGGTTTCCTCAGAGTATGACCAATCCATCTCCATTTCTTCTTGCATATTTGTTTCACAATCGGTTCCTGGTTGGTTCACTCCCAGAGATCTCTGTTGGTGATCTTTTCTGGCCGGCCATCTGATCCTGAGTATTGAGCGAAGACAACTGTTGATGAAGGTCTGTAGTTTGTTTGAGGTGCTCTTTATGACACGCCAAGTCTCTGATCCATATAGTAGCACTGACTGACTTCACATTGGAGTTGAAAATCCGGATCTTAGTTTTGATGCTGAGTGTTGTTGACCTTCACACAGACTTGAGAGTAATGAAAGCTTGTCTTGCTTTTCCGATCCTTGCTTTGGTATCCTCATCAGTCCCGCCTGTAGTTGAAACGATGCTTCCCAGTTAGGTCGGTAGGCAAAGGAGGTTTTTTCTTTCCGATTTCTCCCATTTATGCTTATTGTTGTCTGTTGTTGTTGTTGATGTTGGTGGTGTTGCCCAGGAATTTTCATCACCTCTGTTTTCTCTATGTTTACTTGGAGTCCTATCTTTGATGCTTCTTCTGCCAACTTGTTGCTTTTCACTTGCATGTCTTCCAGTTTGTGGGAAATCAGACATATATCATCGGCGAAGTCCAGATCCTCCAAGTTTTTTGTGTGAGTCCATTTTATGCCTGTTTCCTCGTTGCCCACTGTTTGTCGCATTATCCAGTCAACTGCAATCAAGAAAATCATTGGCGATAGTAGGCAGCCAGCTTGTCTTACTCCTGTCCTAACTTCGAAGGGTTCCGTAAGTTTCCCGTTGTGGATTACTTGGCATGCAGCATTGTCGTATAGCTGTTGGATGAGATGTATAATTGTCGATGGCACACCGTAGTAGCGCAGTAGTTTCCAATTCACCTGTCGATCGACGCTGTCAAAGGCCTTTTCAAATTCGATAAAGTTGAGATAGATGGGTGACTGCCATTCCAGACTTCGTTCAATGATGATCCGTAATGTGGCGATCTGATCAATGCATAACTTGTTTCTCCTGAATCCAGCGTGTTCCGGTCGAAGTTTTTCATCCAGGGCATGTTTGATTCTTTCCAGGATGATGCGGCTTGGTAATTTTGCTTGGGATGGACAGGAGCATGATTCCGCACCAGTTCTTGCATTGACTTAAGTCTCCTTTCCTTGGTAGTTTGAATAAGTATCCTTTCTTCCAATCCTCGGGTACTTTGCCTTCTCTCCACAACTTCTCCAGTAGTGGCGTCATCAAGTTCGCTGTTGTCTCTGGGTCCATTTTCAATGCTTCTTCTGGGATTCCATCTGGTCCTGCTGCCTTTTAGCATCTTGGTCGCCTTCAGGACTTCTGATTTCGTCGGGGGGTTGTTGTTCACTGGTAGCTCTGTCTCCGTTGTTGGTATTGTTGGGCGCGTTGTAGGTGGTGGTCGATTTAGTAGTCTTTTGAAGTGTTCAGCCCAGTGTTTCCTTTGCTCCACTTCTTTGGTGAGTGACTTTCCATTTTCATCCTTCACCGGCTTAATTTGTGTCAAACTTTTCTCCGATAGGAACCTATTTGTGTGGTAGAGTGTTGCGAGGTCTCCTTTGCCTGCACTGCAGCTTGTTCTGCTTCACTTGCCAAAGGTTTGTAATATTGTCTTTTGTCTTCCCTGGCACTCTTCTTTACTCTTTTATTCAGTGTATTGTAGCTTGCATTCAACTCCTGTTTTTGTTGCTCGTCGGTGCACTGGAGAATCTTTTGTTTCACCATCCCTCTCTTTCCTATCAGTCTCCAAGTGTCCATAGTGAGCCACTGTTTTTCCTGTCTCTTCTTTCTGTCTAGAACTTCCATGCAGGTTTGACTCCACACTGTTTTCAAGTTGTTCCAGTGTTTTTCGACGCTGACCTCTTCACCAGTGTTGATTTGTGTCTCGGCTTTGTCCTTTATGCTTGCAGTGAATATGTCCTTTGTGTCCTGGTCCTTCAGTTTTTGAGTGTTGAACTTGGCTTGTGGTCTATCTGCAGCTCCTGTTTCTCTGAAAGCTTTTAATTTGATTTGGATTGTCCCTTGTACGAGGTAGTGGTCTGAGCCAACGTCTGCTCCTCTTCTTACTTTCGTGTCCAGTAGGCTGCGCCTCCACTTCCTTCAGATTGAGGTGAAGTCGGTTTGGTTTTTGGTTCGCCCATCTGGTGACACCCATGTAGCCCTGTGGATATCCTTGTGTTTGTATACGCTGCCACCAATCACTAGTTCATTGAAGGCGCAGAAGTCGGCGAAGAGTTCTCCGTTTTCATTCATTTCTCTGAGAGCTTCTCTAGCCATAATGAGTTCCCTTCCTGTGTTGTCTGGTCCAAGTTTGGCGTTCATGTCTCCCATTAGTATTTTAATGTCACCAGCTGGAGTATTGTCCATTGTTACTTGTAGTTTTCTGTTGAATTATTCTTTCTTTTCGAGGTCTGCATTGTTTGTGGGTGCATAGCATTGTATAATTCACACTTTCCTTCCTTTGAAGTTGAATCTGGCGGTTATTATCCTGGGCGAGATCGCCTCCCATTGCATCAGGGCCTTCGTTGCCACTGGTGACATCATGATAGCCACGCCCTCGGTGTGCATGTGGTTATCCTCTGGGTAACCGGAGTAGATCACTGACTCACCCGTTGACAATTTGGTGAGTCCATTCCCGTTCCATCTGCTTTCACATATCCCCAGCACTCGAATTCCGTATCTTTTCATTTCGTTTGCGATCTGGGCAGCTTTGCCAATCTCGTACATGGTGCGGACATTTCATGTCCCCACACAGACATTTTACTTTGGTGCAAGGAGATTCTTCCTGCTGGAGTTTCTGTAGCATCTTTGTTTACAGGGTGGGGTTGCCAGCCTCACGCCTGAGAAGGGGAGAGAGAAAAGTTTAGTGTTGCGTGACCGCAGAGCCCAGGGGACAACTGCTTGAGGCCGGTTACACACGACCTGTTTTTGTCTGTTCTTTCTTGTTTGGTGTGTCTCAGTAGCATATTTATCACTTCGGCCCTGTGACACGGCAGCAGGAAGCGCGGTCGTTGTTAATCCAGGCCCCGACCGATCCGGCATGATATTTTGTAAGTTTGTTTGAATCATAGTATTGGATTAGGTAGCTGCTTTTGCCTAACCGCATTCCAAAAAACCTTTCTGGCATGGTAGGACCTACAGGAACATAAGTTCCAGCCAGTGTAGCTCGTTGGGTCATTGCGATATGCAAGCTCGACCACCACGTCAAGGTAGCTGCTGTCGGTCGGGAAGCAATGAAGTATTGTTTGTCAAATATTCCAATATTTTTTTAAAAACACTTAGGCTACTTTGAAGAGGTTAAAAGTAGTAATTTTGGTAAGCTCCTAAATTATTTGTAACTTCCATATTTTATATTCCTCTTCGTAATTAATTTTATGCGTATAATAAATAATCAATATCTTTGTCTAGACTCTAGACCTATAAGCATTAATGGCTGATAAATAACAACCATATCAATTATATAAATATATAGGTATATATATTTTCAAGAATCGACTTTTGTAGGGATTCTGTTTGTTTCATGTTAGACCACAGATTGATATCAGTTGGAGAACCATCGAAAACCAGGAAGTAGTGGACAGCTGCTTCGTCCTCGTTTGGGACTCATGGGCAGTATGCACCCACTGGGTCTCGAACCCAGGACCTTCCGGTTACAAGGCTAGCGAGGTCATATAGCATTAAGCCACTGAGACCGAATTCAATGGTCAGCTTATGAATTCTAACTTCTGCCAATTCGTGATTTTTACGCGACTACCAACCATTCTATGCTCTAGCTTGAGAAAAATAGGATCCCTACAAAGTAATTCTTGGAAGTTAATCTGATGCTCACTAGTGACTGGCCTACAGGACGAAGTTGCCTTGAGTTCTAGTGAGAAGTTGTGACCAGTAGGGTCCACCAGGTCGTGAGTGAGGATGGAGTCCCCACCGATGACACTGGTTGGTGGTCGCTAGCAAATCACAAATTAGGTATAATAGAGAAGATTCGTAGCTCAGGTGGATGATTTTGGTGTGGTTGTGTTCTCTGAGCTGGATGATTTGGTTGCGAAGCTTTCATTGCTCTACTGAGCAACATCTTCAGCGCATACTTCGATGTGAAGTGAGCTTTTAGAATTCTCTATGAGTTTATTAGTCATCTCTTCTAGTAACCTTGAACGTGATTGGCTGTTTTCGTGTGACATTTCACCCCCTAGTTTGCTTGTCTCGGTGCTGGCTGCTTCTTTGGTCTGAATGTCTTTAGTCATTCCTTCCGCTAACCTTGAACGTGATTGGTTGTTTTTGTGTGACTTCTTACTTTCTAGTTCACTTGTTTTGGTGTTGACTGTTTCCTTGACCTGAAGTTTGACTTTGTTTTTGTGTGAATTTCTTCGTATGGATTGGTATATTTTGTCAATCTCTATGTGTCTATTGATTGCTGATTCATTTGAATACCAGGCCTCTAGGAATTCTCTGGCATTTTTGCAGTTCCCTTTGTCTAAGATTTGAACATTGTCCCAGTCGAATTGGTGCCCGTGGTTGTCTGCATGTAGTGATATGAGGGAGTGTATGTCGTGTCTTTTGACAGCTAGTTTGTGTTCGTGAATGCGAAGACGAAGAGGGCGTCCACTTTGACCAATGTAATGTTTTTCGCAGTCGTTGCAACTTATCTTGTAGATGACGTTAGTTTTGTCTTCTTTTGCCGTTGAGTCCTTTGGTTTACATAGAACTGAGTGTAGTGACTTTGTTGGTTTATGAGCGACATCGATTCCAAAAGGTTTGAATAGTCTTGCAGTGATTTCGGAGATATCTTTTATATATGGTAGGACGACTTTCTTTGTGTTTTCGCTGGTTGCCTTTGATTTGGTTGGTTGAGCTGGGGGTAGATGTCTTTTGATGAAGTTTCATGGGTATCCAATTCTTTGGAAGATGTCCATAAGATGATTTTCTTCAATTTTCCTCAAGGCGGGAGTGCTGCAATGAGTCCTGGCTCTCTTGAACAATGTACGTATGCAGCTAATTTTGAGTGATGTTGGGTTCTTACTGTTGTAACTGAGTATTTGATCCGTGTGCGTTGGTTTTCTGTATACTTGGGTTTCTAATTTTCCTGTAGTTGTTCGTTTGATTAAGACGTCTAAAAATGGGATTTTGTTTTCATATTCTTCTTCTCTTGTGAATTTGATGTCGTTGAAGGTGTTGTTTATTATGTTGTGGGTATTGTCTAAGTTTTCTCTTTTGATTATCACGAATGTATCATCTATGTAGCGTATCCAAATTTTCGGTTTGATCTTTGGCGGAAGGAATGACTAACGACATTCAGAGCAAAGAAGCAGCCAGCACCGAGACAAGCAAACTAGGGGGTGAAATGTCACACGAAAACAACCAATCACGTTCAAGGTTACTAGAAGAGATGACTAATAAACTCATAGAGAATTCTAAAAGCTCACTTCACATCGAAGTATGCGCTGAAGATGTTGCTCAGTAGAGCAATGAAAGCTTCGCAACCAAATCATCCAGCTCAGAGAACACAACCACACCAAAATCACAAATTGGCAGAAGTTAGAATTCAAGCAATAGCCACTGAATTGGGTCCCAGTGACTGAATGGTATAAGAACTTGCCTTGTAGCCGGAAGGTCCTGGGTTCGAGATCCAGTGGGTCTGTACCGCCTATGAGTCTCAAACTAGTATGAAACAGCTGTCCAGTACTCCTTGGTTTTCAGTGGTTCTCTAACTGATATCAATCTGTGGCCTAACCGGAAAAACACATATATATGTTTTGTAAATTTGATGAAAAATTTAATAAATGATATTAATGAGTCCATTCTACTATGGAGAAGATGGAGGAGATTTCTAGCTTATGTGGATGTTACTGGTGCAGTTGCGTTCTCCGAGTTGGACGATATAATTGAGTAGTTTTCACAGTATTTGTAGGCAACATCTTCGTCACAGACTTCAAATAAACCATCCAGATCAAAGAATACAACTTTACCGATAACATTTAAATATATCTAGACTGATTTACCTTTAGTTAAATCCTTCCAAATGAGTTCTTATAACTAATATTCAGTAATGCCTTTCGAATAAAAGTTAAAATTAAACCAACAAATTGATGGAACCCTGAAAATTCGAATAACACATCATTATAATTTTCTAGGATTCCTAGTGGAACTTAGAACTTCACTTGCACATCTCCATTTCATCCTGTTCCCTGTAGCTTTCATTAGCCGGCAACAAAATTGCCCATCCCCTGCCTACACGACCTCTTCATGTCATCCTCACATCTATGCCCAACATGTCGTTTCCCACTTACATTCCACTCAACGGTCTGTCTGGCGTGTGATGGCACTGAGCATCAACCTTCAGAGTATGTCCAATCCATTTCCAATTCCTTCAGCTTATTTTTTGAGGCATAGTTTGTTGGTTGATCCATTGACAGAATTCCTTTATCTCTTATCTCTTCTGGTCAGTCATCTCATCTTCAGTATCAAGACAAAGAAGGCAGCTATTGATGGAAGTCTACAGTAGCCTGTTGGAAATGCCTTTCGTGACATCCCTGAACCATATAGAAACACTGATTTGAGATTACTGCTGAAGATCCGAATCTTGTTCTTCATGCCAGTTGCAGAAGATTTCCACACTGACTTCAGATTAATGAAGGTCCGTCTTCGTTTTCTAACCGTAGCTTGCTCTGACATCCTTATCTATGATGCCAACGTAAGTAAAAGCAGTAAATTCCTTTAAATTTCTCCTGTAGACTGTGATTGGTGCTTGTTATTGTCTAAATAAGATTGGCTATGATTATTGATTTAACAAAACAATGTTTGGTAGTGATTTTCATATCACAGATAACATATATCTATATGCATGCCCTGAGGCACAGGCTGTAAACGTGATCTAGTAGGCCAGGGCTCGATTCCTAAGAAGAAGAAATCTGAAACTTCGGTAACATATTCAAGGAGAGGAGAAGGTGCAAACTGATTAGAAGTTTATCCTAGATTTAGAGTCTATAACTTTAATGTATTAAATGCAAGAAAACTTTAGATTATTGAAAGTATCTGTGTTTATTCAAGAGTTATATATATATATATCGATTCATGGAATAAGAATATTTGAGAGTAATTTTCTCCCGGATTTTTTAACTATTTGACCTCGTAACTCCTCTTTAAAATTTAAAATGTAAATTATTGGGATGACACAGAGTTTACAATTTCCTGTTGGGAATTTAATGAAAATAAAAACTAAGAATAATATGTCATCGCCTAAACAGCTTAATGAGACTTAGTAAAAAGCCGGTGATACAATGGAAGAATGCTCGACAATCACGCGCACGATGCAGGGTTTGATTCCCAGCCGACACACTCCTAAACCATATCCAGTTTACCGGATGGTGGTAAGTCTAAAAAGAAGGGAAGTTTGGGCGTGAGGCTAGTAACTCCACCCATAAAATAAAAACAAAATAACCACACCAGCGGTATTGAAACTCAGAACACTTGAAACCAATATTCCACTTGGAACACAAAGAAATTAAAGAAACACACTTTTCTGAGATAGGCTGATTCTAGTATTCTAAACGCCATAGACTGTATAAATCAAGGCCTAACTCACACCTATAGATATTTCACATAGTAATATTTATTGCGACAGCACGTAATAGTTATCGCTTCTTGAATTATGATTGTCCTGCTGGAACGAGAATTATGTCCTACAAAATAAATTGAGGCTATTCAATATCGTAAATTAATTGAATGATGATGAAATCGTAGAACGCGAGTATTTTCCATTCCTTTGCTTCTCGAGTGGGACATATAGATTTAAGCTTTAGTTTTAAAGTGTCAGTAACACTGGTATCTTTTTGTTTTACGGGGTGCGCTCGATAACCCCATACACTTTCCATATCTCATTTGCTGGGTTTACTACCAGTTAAGCGAGGTTTAGGGACCTATTGATCAGAATACTAACGCGGAGCCTCTATGTCGTTGGTCAGCACTCTAGCAGTGAATCGAAGACGTGCACAAGCTGAGTGACTATTTATTTCATGAATAATCCGCATTCAGACATTAATGAAAACAAAACACATAGTTCAGCGAAGTCTCTTTTCAGCAAATTCATTCACTTAGCTGTACAATCGCAATTGTATATAATTATTTTTGCATGTTTGTGTCAGACAAGAATAATGTGTGTGATGAATAGCCGAATTATAACTGGAAGGGTGAAGATTAATATGAAGGTAGTAGCGATGACTTGTCAAAAATAGTTGTTAATCTTAGAGATTTAATAAGTGTATTGCAGGTGCGTAACAGGACGAATAATTTATTGGGTGAATTTTGATTAAGATGTAAATACAAACGAAGGAAAATATGGAATTATGTAAGAGTTGCGAAGAAATACAAGAGTTATAAGGAGTTAGAAAAGCAGGTACACAAACATCAAGTTAGTTGCTGTTATAATAGCAGAAGTGGTTGAATGATTTTCTTTTGCACACATAAATCTGGTTTTTCCAACTGAACAGCTATGGCTTCAGAGATACAAAGCAAACGAAAGCGTATTGCCTTTGTTAGGCTATTCTTGACTTTGTAGATCACTTTGAAAGAGGCGTTTGTTGAGATGGTATGGTTAGTATTGACAAGGTGTTCGATCGTACAGCTAAGTGAATGAATTCGCCGAAAAGAGACACTTCGCTGAACTACATGTTTTGACTATTTATTTGAGAATATTTGGGAACTTCTGTTTCACTTGTTGAAAAAAGCATACATAGTATACACAAGTAAACTGACATAATGATCAAATCCCTGACTAACTAGGAAAAGACATTTTCTTCTTTCAAGCTTTGGTTTTCAGCCATTTGATTGGTTACAGGTTTTCATCTTGAAATTACATCGGTTAGAGGACAACTGGAAAACCTGGGAGTACTGGATCGCTGTTTCGTCAGCCTAGTTTGGGACTCTTCATCAGCACGCAGCCGCCGCCAAGGTTAGAACCCAGGACTTTCTGGTAACAAGGCAAGGTCGTAGACCATTAGGCCACTGGGATCCAATCCAGGATATCATCTCTGCCGAGTATTTGCCCTCACACCCGACCTGATGTGCCCCAGGCTTTCCAATCGCCCTCTAACCGATGTCACTTCATGATAAATTCTTGGAACCAATCAAATCCCTGCAAACCAACACTTGAATTTATTTTACTTTGTGAAGATAGTCAAAAAGTGTTAACACATTTTATGGAAATCGCCACACTGAATACTGAGTTTCATACAGCACTTCCTGAAACTAATCACATGTAAAGTGAATTAAGAATTCCGTCATTCATTGTACAAAAGCTTTTAATTTAATCTATCAAAAAGGAGAAGAAAATGAGCACTTATTTCGCAATAACAATATTCAATTTAAATACACTGATCATAAACCACAGGAATTCTGAAATTTCGTGACGTTTCATTATCAATAATGCACTGTACAGATTTTAAATCGAATAACTTAAATACAAGGAAGGCCTTGTATATCTGGAAAAAAAGAAAATAATGTAACTGTAGAACATGGGCACTGTGGTAGAATGTGATTCCACATTATATAAGTTTATTTTAAGTATCACATGTGTTGATGTGGTATTAACAACTGGTCGATAGGGTTTCGAGCATAAATTATTGCCACTCATAATCATATCAATTTACTAAAGTTTGGTTTGTAAGGGTTTGTTATGTTTTTACGAGTTGATCACGGACTAATATCAGTTAGAGAACCATTGAAAACCAGGGAGTACTGGACAGCTGCTGTTTCATCCTAGTTTGGGAATCATCGGCAGTACGCACCCACTGAGGTCCGAACCCAGGACCTTCCGGGTGACTTGCTACAGGATGGAGTTTCCTGGAGTTCTAGTGAGAAGTCGTTACCAGTGAGGTCCAATTAGATGTCACGTGTGTGGATGGATGTCCCACCAACGACAATGGTTGGGGTCGCGCTAAATCACGAATTGGTAGAAGTTAGAATTCATGAGCCATTGAATCGGGTCCCAGTGGCTGAATGGTATACGAGCCAGCTTACCTTGTAACCGGAAGGTCCTGGGTTCGGATCTCAGTGGGTGCGTACTGCCGATGATTCCCAAACTAGGATGAAACAGCAGCTGTCCAGTACTCCCTGGTTTTCAATGGTTCTCTAACTGATATTAGTCCGTGATCAACTCGTAAAAACATATCAATTTAGTTTCACAGTCTCACAATCTGTCTAATATACTTTTTCTCTCTTTCTCTCTCTCTCCAACTTCCCTTAGTTGTTTGTTGCCTCTTTCCTTATCTCCGGCATAGGCGTTGTATCATTCCGATTGCACATGTGCATTGTTGAATCAATGAACAAAGCTTTAGTGATTAACCTAACTATATTACTTTTTAATACTCTCACCCTCTACCATCCTATCGCTGTGTGATTACATGCAAGTGGATGCAATGCAACGGCTGAGCTTTTTTTTTCTAGGTTATTTAACTTATCAGGGTTAATCATTCTAGGTTTAGCTAAATTTTTATGTTCCAATAAGCTAGTTGACCCTGATCTACCAGTTTTGACCTCATCAACAGTCATTACATGGTACTTCGTAAATTTTATCATTTTTCTTAATTGGATCTGTTGGATCCTCAAGCCGATAAAGTTTATCTCAGAGAGAGCCGGTTGATTGGTTTAAATGCCACCTTAATTCCAGCGTCATTGAGAATGCTACGTAAGGCCTCTAACGTTCATTCTTTATATGAAAGTGCTAGAGAGGCTTTGAATTCTATATTATTTTCACTATTTTCGTCACTTTTATTGCTAGTCTTCGTTTTTCTATGGTTCTTCACATATTTCCAAATAAATTCTGGTGGATAGTTAGTTATTCACTAGTAATATTTCTTTTATTTGCTTGATTTTGTTATTTAAATCTCCTGGTCTACTAGTTAGGCTATTGGACCGATAATAAAGACGTTTAAAAAAAGAAGAAAATACTCAATTAATAAGTATTGGGAAACGTTTTTTAGTTATGTCATTACCAAAGACGATAAAAGTAAGATTACAGTTACACTTGAATCGTCTTTCAATATTTTCTTATTTCATCCATTAAACTCTGGTTGTTGTTATTATTATTAGTCCCTTGGGTTCCGAGGGGAACGTATGGGTTCATCAGCACATCTCTATCTCACTCTGTTCTCTGCAGCCTTCTTTAGCTGGCATATAGATAATCTATAAGCTTCCATCTACTTCTCATGCGACATCCTCCATGTCACCCTCAAACCAATTCGTGAAGCATGGTTTCCCGTTCACGTTCTAATTGAGGACCTGATGTTCAATGTTAGTCAACGGTTTTATAAGCGTATGCAAGATTCATCTCCATTTCCTGGCGTATATTTGTTGGACGTTAGTCCCTTCATTTGTCCATCGTCATAGTGTAATGTTGCTAATTCTTTCTAGGCCAACTGATCTTCAGTATGAAGCAAAGTGAACAGCTATTGATAAAATTCTGAAGTCTTTTCAAAGCTCTTGTCATGGCACATCAAGTGTCTGAACCCTATAGAAGTTGTGAGTTGGCATTATTGTTGAGGACCCGAAACTTGTCCTTTACACTGATTTGAGAGCAATTAAAGTGTATTTTGCCTTTCCGATCGTGGCTTTGACACTTTCATAAGTACTGCCACCTGTAGTTGAAACGATGGTGCGTAGATGAGTGAAAGAGCTGTTGTTAATTGTGATTGGTGCTTGTTGCTGTTGTTGACTGTCGGGTATCTCCATCACCTCTGTCTTCTTTGTGTTTACTTAAAGTCCAGCCTTCTCTATCTACCTCTTGTGCCCATATGATGATTTTCACTGGTAGATCTTTGAGTTTTTGTGATATTAGATATAGATCATGTGCAAAGTCCATATCTGCAAGAGTTTTCTAGTCGGTCCAACGTATTCCTATCTCCTCGCTCTCCACGGTCTACCGCATGATCCACCTGACCACAATTAGGAATATCACCGGTGGAAATGGACAGCTTTACCTTACCGCTGTCTTCACTTTCAAAGCTTCGCTGAGTTTCCCATTCTAGACCACTTGTTACCATGATACTGAATCTCAAACTTCATAAAGATAAAGAACTGTAGTTACAGGACTGTTGGAAAACCTAGGAGTACTGGACAGCTGTTTCGTCCTAGTTTAGGATTCTTCGGTAGTACGCACCCACCGGGGTTCGAACCCAACACCTTCTGGTAACAAGGCGGGATCGTAGACCATTAAGCCTCTGGGATTGCTCGATTCAATGGCCCATGAATTCTAACTTCTGCCAATTCATGACATAGCACGACCACTTCACAACTTTTTCTTCGATGAGTTACTGCCTCACCTTAAACCTGCTGTATGCTACTGGTCACCGCTTCCCACTAGAACCCCAGGTTAACTGCGTGAATGATGAAACCCTCCAACCAATCAAACGCAGTCCCTACAAAACCAATACTTGAAAAGAGAGAACTATAGTTGAGGCAGTTGCTCGATTCGCTGAAAAATATGTCAAAAAACGACTCTATGAAAATCCAAAATTCCAAAACAAACAGTCATGTGAGTATTTCAAATGATAAGTTAATACCAAAGGTATATCAGTCAATCAAGCGCTTATTTTCTTCATCACTAACCTCTCCAATGTGAGGCTATTACACTGTGTTATTCTGTTAATTACAAATCTTAATTCACTCCATGATTATAGGAACATGTGTTGACTTAACATTCTCTACTGACCTTAAGTCATGTGTGAACTACTTATTTATTTGAAGACAAAGAAGCTATTTTGTAAGAAAATTATCAAACATTTCTCAATTTTATACTTTTTTCCTAAACTTTTGTTAGTTCTGCTTAGAGTTAAGCACCATAACTTTGTAAAATTTAACCTGTTCTAGGTTTTATATAATGCATCTAATCTGAACAAAAAATTATCCGCTAAAAATTAACTATTTACTGTCACCCCACTTGTCAAATATCGAGATCGCTGAGATCCTGGACCTGTCGCCGGTTTCAGAAGATTAAGCCTAATACGTAGAAGACTATGCACTGTAACCAACGAGGAACAACAGAAAACACTTGAACAACACGATTACTTATTCTTCAGACGATAACGAAACAGATATGCGGTGGTTAATCAGTGCTACAGTTTCTGATAGTATTTCTCCAATCTTCTACCAACCAGTACACGATTTAGCAATGATAGCCTTTTTGTCTCCCGCCAATATGGAGACCTGTTCGAATAAACAAACTATTCAATGTTCACCAACAGTGACATCACTAATTTTAGTAATTTTTCCATCCTTGTTTTTGATGTTAACACTCATTCATATAAAGTTTATAATCAGATGGAATAAAAATAAGTCTGAAGGTTAATCACTAGCATTCATTAGTACATGATCATTGTCATTCATGTTCATTTACTTTGATATTTGACATTTAATTTAATGTCATATTTATGCGTACTATCACATATACATATTTTGATTTGTAATCTAGTAACAACCTGCATACACAAATCTTGTTACCAACAATTATTCCTTAACTGATATGAACACTTCAGTGTAGGGCCTGAAGACGTTGTTGAAATGAATATTTAGATCATATCTTTGTTAGGGCTTTTGGATTACTTTCGACGTAGATTTTATTCCCAACCAACATCACTTAACGAGCTGACCTGGTAAATTAAAAGTCCCTGGCTTCTGTCCTCGGTGGGGTCTTGGGTGTGCACTGTTGAAGAGCAGTTTCGAACTAGGACGAAAATGCTATCCAGTTCCCTTTTGGCTTTCACTGATTCTTTTAACGACGGTGATGTTTGACGAATCCCATATTTAAAAGGATATTGTGTGCTCACTAATCAGTGTTTTGAAGGAAACATTAAACTGTGTTATTTCAATGAACAGTGCTTATCAGTTAACATTTGGATTTATGGAGATGTGATTGATTTCTGAGTAAATTCCTTGACAAACTAACATTATCCAGAAAACTTTAAAATTGAAGGGTTACTGAGTAACAGATTTCTTTTAGAAAGGCTATGAACTGCTTATTATATTCAGGCTAGATGAGAACTTCTCTCTAGCTTCTCTTAGTTACTAGTAGTACTCGGATAGATGTCACTTTCGACTGAAATCTGATCTTCAAAGTTTTTTACATTCAATAAATCACAATAGCTTTGTTTGCTTTTACAATTTTTTAATTCACAGGGTTATGTGGCAAAATGGCTTGGTCCTTATTACATTGGATTCGGTGGGTCTGGTGCAAACATCCTTAAAATCATCAGTCGCCTAACACTGAATGTAAGTTTCTATGTTTTTACTATTCTTAAAAAAATAATAATTGTCAAACATTGTTTAAACTATCTTACATACTCAATAGTTTTAATAGATTGGTATTTATTAGTGCTTGAAATTTAACTTTGCCCTAAGTAGTCACTCTATGTCACGAATTGGCAGAAGTTAGAATTCATGGGCCATTGAATCGGGTTCCAGTGGCTTAATGGCCTACGAGCTGGCCCTGTAACCAGAAGGTGGGTGCATGCTGATGAAGAGTCCCAACCTGAGACAAAACGGCTTTCCAGTTCTCCCTGCAGGTTTTCCAGTGGTCCTCCAACTGACGTCAGCTCATGATGAGATCCTCCAACCAGTCAATCAAACAAAATCCCTACAAAACCAATACTTGAAAAAATAAATAACCTTAATCTTTACTTATCTGAAATTAAACCTTCATCATTCGCTCACCCAGCCTTAAACCAACCAGATAACCCATTCGATATCATTACACATCATTGGACATTTTTTTCATGAATATGTACTCCGTTCAAAAATTATATTTGCAAAATCTCAGTGAAATTGAAATGATCAATTCCAACGTTTCCAGTGTTCGGCAATCCGGTCCGAACTTCTTCAGGGAAATAAATCAAAATCAACCTAACAGAGGTTTATGTATAAGTATACTAAGTATATGGCAGAACTTTCTCAGTCTTAAAGACTGACCGAAACAAGTCCTGACTTCAGTTTGAAAGATGAAAAAACAAGTAAAGCAAGTCAGATTCACTAGTTACTTAAAAGTGTTACACTGATTTGAAACTGCTGACAATCAGACAAGAAAAAAACAAACTTCTTAAACAGTTTCATGGAAGACTGATTTCAATAGCAACTAAGTTTTGGTAGGATCTATGGCCTTAATTGCCAATGTCTAACTCTACTTGGAATGAATTACCAATAAAGTTTATTCAGGTGCAGGAAGTAGATTCAGATTTTCAACACTAATGTCAAGTCGCTACTTCTGTATAGGTCAGAAACACGGCATGTTACAGGAAGCACTTCCAAAAGGCTTTTGCAGACTTTTATCAGCGGCTGCCAACGCCCAATCACGCAGACCGGATGACTGGTCAGAAAGGAAATGGGACAAGAAACTCTGGTAACGAATTAAGACCCTATCACGGAGGAAATATGCCTACGAGAATGGAAATGAATCAGACGTAAGCTGAGGAGACTGCTGAGTGATATCGTACGCCAGGCAAACTGTCGAATGGAACATGAAAGGGAAACAGCGAGTTGGGTGTGAGTTCCAGAGTGACAAGGAGGATTTCGTGTGAGGAGGAAATAAAGGCTTATGAAAAGTTGTGGAGACAGCCAAAATAGACTGTGTGTGTGGAGGAGGGGGGATGGAGCAAAATGGAGGTATGCAACTGGGACCGTCAATTTCACTCGGGACCAAATAAAATAACAGAAATGTGTATCAGGAGACATTATTTTTAACTTCAATATCCCAAATGTTCCTCTAACGGAATGGATTAATCGTGCAGCATTCATTATCATTCTTGACAGTAAAGTGGATAAATAAACACCAGTCAAATTGACCACCTCAGTAACAAACCTGGAGTGCTGTTAAGACAAATTCTAGACATGCACAATTCACCCAGCCATGATTTAGCTAAACGGTTGATAGCTAATTCTAAAACTCTTACATGAACAGCTAGTGAAATATCGTGTGACAGTTGTATTTGAATTCACAGATAGAACTATGTTATCTTTGGACGTAACATTACTATTCACAAATTTGCCTCTTATTGAAACGGTAATTACATCTGTGGACAAATAAATATTGGGGCTCCAATAGAAATCCTTAAAGAATTGTTACTGAATTGTACTATGGATATGTATTTTAAATTTTATGGTGAACTCTGTAAACAAGTTGATGGCGTGGCAATGGGCTCCCCGTTGGGGCCCATTATTATTACTGCGCTGAAGATCTTTTTCAGAAGGACAACGAAAGTTTCACAACTAAACTAACCAGGTGTTGTGGAAACCGTCAACAGTTCTGTATTAGATCACCTCATCTAAACAGGCTACAAAGCTAGCTAGTAGTGAAGAGTCTTTCATTATCATTTATCGGATATCGAATAAATTACCAGAGGCCTCTAGAGACCGACCACTCCAAATGTAAGAGTCCATTGCAACCGAATGGAGCTGTGAGTGCAAAAGAAACAGAGCCAGCCACTATTGTTACCCTGGCCTGCTATCAAACATATAAATTCATAAATTCTGTGTTATTTCTTCTGCAGGCATATCCAGCTGAAGAGTTCCAAATAGGACGAAACGCGCATCCTGGATTCAACTGCTAGTCACCATCCACCAATTAAATTCTGTGTTGTTTCCCTTAATTTATCTGATATCCAATCAGTTTAGTGTTATGCTGATACATATTATTTCTCACTTATGCTTTCGAACTGTGGTCTATCGGCATTATTGAATCAATGTAATTTAAAACAACATTAATGTTGTTAATAATATTATTTCTTTAATTAATTATGGTCATACAGATGACGGATTTATCGTTAAGAATATTCTTTGTTCCTTAATCTGTCTTTTAAAACAATTAAATATTCAACACTTCCTCGAAATAGGAAATTTTCGCTTCTAACTTTTATACCTTACTTTCCACATCACTCCACTCCACTAATAAGCATCAGATATAAATTAAAGAAAAATCTCAGTAAAGACAATTAAGATATCTCAGGCTTTTACTAACACACACTAATTTTCTTTCATGTTTCTCTTTGATTTTTCCTTTCAAACAGTATGTCTCGTAATGAAGTCTATTCACGCATGGCAGTTGAAACAGTTAGGAAATGAATTCAGGCTGAAAAGTTATTGATTAATTAAGAATATATAAATAATTAGACTACAATTGTATATTACAATTATTATTATTATTTTGCACTAATAAGACGTTTTACTTCTGTGTTCTTTCTTTCCTTCTCTAGGTTGTAGGCTCAGTTTCAGAACTTACCAATGGTGTTTATTCACTGGCCTGCATTCAACCCAATGGGAATGATAATGCCAATAGTGGTGGTGTAAAACGCATAATCCAGTTTGCATTCGCTTCAGGTACACGTGTTTATATTGCACAATATGAACAGAAATAACAATGTCTTTTGAATTAGAAACTAAACAACTCGAAAAAGTTTTTCTACATTTTTAAATTAAGTATATATATATATTTTTTTGTAGAATAAAACAGAATGGTTTGTACTTTTTAAAAATACACTTTATTAAAAGCTTACGAATTTTTGACGAGTCAGGATGGGAGTTATTGCAAAACAAATTTGCTGGTGTTTCGTCTCCATATACTTGAATAGGTAGAATGGAGGCGGTCCTAAGATTACTGATCTTATATGACTTGGTAATACGCTCTTCCAAGGAACACCATCACTGACTGAGGGTGCAGGTACATCCAAACCTATGAGTTCCAAGTGGGACGAAGCGTGTATTCTCGATTTCACTACTAGCCACCATTCCTCGAATGAAAATGTACTGTTTTCATGAATGTCGTTTTATATAGTATTATAGAACTTAAGTATTATAGACTTAAGTCAATGCAAGAACTGGCCCGGAATTATACTCCTGTTCACCCCAAGCAAAATACTAAGTGGCATCATCCTGGAGAGAATCAAACAAGCCCTGGATGAAAATCTTCGACCGGAACAGGCTAGATTCAGGAGGAACAAGTCATGTATTGATCAAATCGCCACACTACGGATCATCATTGAACAGGGCTTGGAATGGCAGTCACCCCTCTATCTCAACTTCATCAACTTTGAAAAGGCCTTCGACAACGTCGATCGAGTAGTGATTTGACAACTATTTCCCTACTACGGGGTGCCGCAAAAATTGTATCTCTCATCCAGCGGTTGTGCGACAAGGTTCCGTGCCAAGTAATCCACAATGGGAAACTCACAGAACCTTTCGAAGTGAAGATGGGAGTATGACAAGCTGGCTGCCTACTGTCTCCAGTGATTTTCCTGATTGTGGTAGATTGGATAATGTGACAGACAGTGGGCAATGAGGAAACAGGCATAAAATGGACCCACACAAAAAACCTGGAGGATCTGAACTTCGCCGATGATATATGTCTGATTTCCCACAAACTGGAAGATATGCAAGTGAAAAGAAACAAGTTCGCAGAGGAAGCATCAAAGATAGGACCTCACTTCAGGTGAACATAGATAAAACAGAGGTGATGAAGATTCCTGGCCAACACCAACAACAACAACAACAACAACAGAATACAATTAGCATAAATGGGAAGAACCTGAAAGAAACAACATCTTTTACCTACCTGGGAAGCATCGTTTCAACTACAGGCCGACGGAACTGATGAGGATATCTAAGCGAGGATTGGGAAATCAAGGCAAGCTTTCATTTCTCTCAAGTCTGTGTGGAGGTCAACAGCATTCAGCATGGAAAATAAGATCCGAATTTTCAACTCCAATGTGAATTCAGTCAGTGCTACTATACGGATCAGAAACTTGGCGCGTCATAAAGAGCACCTCAAACAAACTACAGACCTTCATTAACAGTTGTCTTTGCTCAATACTCAAGATCAGATGGCCAGCCAGAAAAATCAGCAACAAGGATCTCTGGCAATGAACGAATCAACCCAGAAGAAACCAGTTGTGCAACAAATATGCAGGAAGAAATGCAGTTGGTGGATTGGCCATACTCTGAGAAAACCATCAAGTGACATCACAAGACAGGCCATCGAGTGGAACCCTAGTGGTAGGCGGCGAGTTGGTCTCCAGGGTGACATGTAGGAGGTCATGTGAAGAGGAGATGAAAGCATTTCATATTAGTTTGTTTATTTGATATATCACACAGTGAAACAGTATTATTTACTGGATGACAAAGTTTCGAACAAAATTTATTGTTCATAATCATATCAATTATATATTGATATGATTATGAACAATAAATTTTGTTCGAAACTTTGTCATCCAGTAAATAATACTGTTTCACTGTGTGATATATCAAATAAACAAACTAATATGGAATTACTTACTACCACAGTGCCCAAGTTTTACACATATATTGAGATGAAAGCATGTGGGTAGACCTGGAGCCAGGTAAAAACGTTGGCAGAGAACCGAACGCACTGTAGACGTGCAGCTATAGCCCTATGTACCTCTAGGAACTAAAGGAAACAATGATTAATAATAATACAGTCATCAGGCATATTCATTTAGCGTTAAGAAATAAATACACCAGATATTAAACCAATCACACAAACTTCCAAGTGTGAATCAATATACAACCTGAATTACTGATTGATTTTTACCTGCCTGGACTAAACAAGCAGTATGCAATAAACAACTTGATCATTCGTTATTGTTTTACCGATAGCCTATTAGGTAATTATAGTACAGTGCTTGTCTATAAACCAACCAAATACTTCGGACAGTTTTGCATTAGTAGTTATAGTAGAAATCAAAACAAGTTTTCGACATCATTTTATAGCGTAAACATCGAAAACAATGAATCAATAGCTGTTTCAAGTTGAAATTAATGTATGCGCATATATATATGTAACTATTTACTCACAATACAATAAATTTTAGTCAGGTGTAAAATAGAAACCGAACTACATTGTTATGATTATTCCCTTGGGTTCCGAATGGAACATAGGGTTTCAGTAGCCAATTACCATTTCACCCCACTCTCTCTACAGTCATTTTTATCCGGTTCCACAACTTACCAAAAGCTTTCATCTCCTATATAATACCCCAGAGGGCGCCAACTCGTTGTTTCTCGTTCGAGCTTCCGCCTTGAGCATAAAGTTACTTGGCGTGTATTCAAAGCATCGGTGATAGGTTCTTGTTTGGTTCACTGAATACCAGAGTTCCTTGGTGTGTATCGTTTCTGGCCTACCGGCCGGCCATCTGATCATCAGAACGGAGTGAAGTAGACAGCTGTTGATGAATGTCTGTAGTAGCTTGTTGGAAATGCTTTTGGGGATGCATGCAGCAAGTTTCTTAAACATTCAGGAGAATTAACTTGAAATGGTAGTGGTGCTTTAATACTGCGTTTATACTAGGAATTCCGGTGAGAAGAAAATGACAGCTTTAATTGTAAATGCCTCACTTATGCATTCCCATTGCACATGATTATTTTCTGGAGTAATCCTGACACTATAATCCAAATCGCACGATTTAAATGTGTAATAAGCGGAATAGTCATTTTTTCAAAAACTGGATATCAGGCGATTAATGTGCGGAAAATATAACATTCGCAGGTATAAGACTGTTACCTAATTTCTAGTGCTGAACGATATCTAAGTACTGGAATCAATCACTGTCCTGTGAAAGATGGCATACAGTTTTTAAAAGAAGTATTATAACTTGTTTGTATTACGTCCGATTAGTTTAGAAAGAAAAGTATTCACACGAAAAGGAGATTTTCAGGCAGACTCCATCCTGACAGAGGCAGTTCGATTACAGATCCCACTGAAACAGTAGAAGACGAAGACATGGTAAAGGAATGTTTATTTGGAAATAGGTATCTCTATGTAGTAGAATTAAGTACACCTTATCTTCAAGGCACAATTTTCACAGATCTTCCGTGTTGTGCTACTTCTGTCCTTCTTTCATATTTTGTTACTTCGTGTTCCTTCCACATCTCTCATTTATCTCCACAACGCTGTATGATTTGCCTTCTTTGAAATCAAATGTATCTCCTTGCTACTTGACGCTTTTATGCCAATGAGGGCCTCTTTACATATTACCGATAAATTTAAACAGTAGCACTCGCAACATCACCACTACTCATTACCCTACATTAATAGGGGAACTATTTAGCCGAAAATATATTGCCCAACAAATATTCAGAAGAAAATTGAGATGGATTTGGCACACGATGACGTCACCAGTGAGCAACATTACGCGCCAGGCCCCTGGAGTGGAACCCCAATGGGGAATGACGAATTGGGCGTAGAGTAACATAGAGGATATCCTGTTACGAGTACGCGAAAGCTCATAGGCAATCGTGGAGCCAATAAGGATTATTCTAGTAGATTTGTAAGGAAACACATGAACAACAGGCATTTCCCAGCCGACCAATTATGATTGCTCAAGCGAAAGACAAGCTGCCATCTGTGCTGTGCCACTTCTATGTCTATCGACAAATTTAGCTGCTCCTGCGGAGAAAGCTGGCTATTTAGGACGAACAACTAGACGACTCAACAAACGCACCATTACTGAGCATCTTCCTTCATGGTTCGAAAAAGACCAGATAAAATCTATAAGAAGTTCCATTTTGTCTCATTTGATTGATAGCGATCACCAAGTGTGGACAGAAGTAGTGCCTTCAAAGTTATCTATCTCATTCCATCGAACCCTTCAAACAGAATTCCAGCCCACCTTTTACACACAACCAAAGCTATGGGAATTCGAGAGAACAATCCTAGTCTTTGCTTACAAAAGAAGTTTGTCCTACGTTTGTCTCCCCCTTGGCCTAGGTAAATTCTAATTAAAACCCTCCCACCCTTTCTTATTTTCCATTTCCTTCGTGTTTTTATTATTTTTATTTAAACTCTGATCATCCATCTACTTGATCTTTAGTATGACGTAACTTCTAAGGTTATGCCTAATTTATTTATTGAATTGTTTACATAGACACACTACCTTCGCTATTCTTATCGCCACCTGCATAAGTCTTATTATCATTATAATCGTGGAGCCAGTTGAAAAAACCAACAGAGAACAAAAAATGGAGATGTGCCATTGAGGCCCTATGTTCTGTTAGGCACCAAAAGAAATAACAAGCATTATTTATGCCTGCTATTTTAATGATAAGATGAAAGGAATTATTGTGACCATCGAAGCTATTCAAAAAAACCTTATGAAACCTGTGGTTTCGCAACAATAGCTAAGGTCAACATGTTAACATACGCGAACAATTTGGTGAGTGGTGACTAGCAGTGGAATTCAGGATGTCCTGTCCTATTGTCCTATTTTGGACTCATCTGGATGCACTTGCATTCCCAAGTGAGTAGTGGTGTTCCCAGTGAGACTCGAACCCAGTGCCCATAGTTTAAAACGCCGCCAAAGCGATTTCCACTAGGCCACAACAGCCACCTCTTGTACAAAGGGTGTCAGTTATTGCATAATTCGATTTGAACTTTCCCGTTGATTGACTGGACCGAAATATTCGGTCACTGTTGAACTGTCGGCTCCTTGTGGTCTAGTGGATAACGCTTCAGAGTTTAAACGATGGGTATTGTTTTCCAGCCTCAATGAGATCACCATCACCCATTCGGGAATGCAGGCACATCCAGTTGACTAGTTCCCAACGGGACGAGAGGCACATCAAGCTGTATTCCATCATCCACAAGAATACTTCAACTTAAATTCTCAGACATCGTCAGAGCATCCGCACAAGGAGCCGATATGTCAACAGAGGCCGAACACTTAGGCCCAATCAATCAACGGGAAAATCTAAAACGAATTAAAGACGTGAATAAAATTTAGAAATTAATTTAATAGAGAAATCCTAGAGCCTGTAAATCATTAAGCATCCTGCCTCATTCACTGGGTACAAATTTACGACAATACATTACGATGAAGAACAGAAGTGATCTTAAACCACACTGCTAGTCTCTGGAAGTAAATGTCGTTTGACAGTCATATCTAAGCAGAAGACTTCAGAGTTAAGCACATAAATTTGCATCCTCGTGTTTTCAGAATGGCATTTAGGATCTACTGCATCAGTAATACTTCGTTTTTGCTAGTATCCTGCTGGCAATCATTCAAACTGGTGTATTTTTGGGGGTGAAGATATGCCTTTACACCACTGAAAAAATACTGATAGTTCAATGCTTACTGAATGTAAATTGACGAAACCTCTAGCCACCTTACTAAACTACTATTTAGATCTAATTAAACGAGAAATTACGATGAACACAAGTTTTTTTATTTATTAAAAAACGTAGTGGAAACAACAACGGTCTACTTTTGTTAGACTGCTACATGGTCAGCTTGGAAAATGAGATAGTAAAATCAACGACAGGTAAATTACTGCTGTACCAAAAGGTATGTCAACGACAATTTTATGTTATCCTGATGATTCCGATTTAAATTTTATCTTACAAGAGTTTAACAATTGCCATCCCTCAATAAAATTCACGATGGAAATAGGAAATAAATCAAAGATTCTATTTCTGGAAATCGAATTGACAAGAGGAGATGATGATGGAACTCTGAAGACCATGGCCAACTAACAAACTTTTATAGTGGGATACCTGTCAGTGAAAAAAGAGCTCTCATTATCTCACTGGCCCGTCGTTTCGGAAGAGTTTCAGGGGGTGACTGCTTAGAAGAACAGCTCTTATTTTTCAAGGATATGCTTGCTTACAATGGACACTGGCGCGTTTCGTAGACAAAATGAGACCGAAGCCAAAAAATAATGCATTTCAATACCAAAGAAAACACTTTATTTGAATCCAAACTTCAGAGGCCGATATTTTTAAGCGAAGCATCTCTAGTTCCCTATAGAGGACCTTTTCCGCAGCAACTCTGAATGATATTGTCTAGCCACTCACTGCTTTTAAGCACCGTGAAGGACGAACTTCCACATACAACCACTCCAATGTGCATATATCAGTCCACCTGCTTGTGTAGAGTTAGGTACATAGGTCACTCTATGCGGGTCCTGTCAAAATGTGTTAGAGAACATTACACGGCATGGTTGCAAAGAGGAGGCACTGGTTCAATCAGATGCACCATAATTGGACACCTCATCACAGAATCTCAATTGACTCATCGTACAGAGTCATTTACAAAGTAAACGAAAATCTATCAAAGGCAGTGTGTTGCCGACTTCTATGAACTGCAGAAGTCCTAGCCATTGACACCGAAAAGCCGGAGCTATGTGTTCAAGAAAAACTAGTTCAGCCTTTACATTTATCCTGGATCTAGTTCGCTTTGACTCCTTAGTTTTCGCTTTTTTTCATTCCCCTCATTTCATTTATGAAAAGCTACGATTTCAATTTGTTAGCATGCTCATCCCATTCACATCTGTATTCGTTAAAATTATTTTCTAATCCTTTGCAATTTTGATTCTAAGCCCCTTGTAATCTGTATTCATAATAGCTGACATAGGGTCAGGTTGGAAAAGAGCCAGTGGTGGTCAAACCAAAACATGGCTTCACCAGTCAATGAAATCAACAACAGTTAGTTTAAGCCAGCCACGTAGGAAGGTGTGAACTTCCTAGCTGGGGTCTTTGGGACGGTAAACACCAATGAAAGCTGGAGACGATTGGTGGTGATATGGCTCAAAATCCTCGTTCTCAAAGGCGCAGATACATACACTGCTTGTGACTTATCCAATAAGACTATATGGTTCTTCGATATTACTATTCTTTTTGCCTCATATCTCTGTTTACTGTCTCTATTTTTCATTTCTTTTTACTTTCTTCTCTTGCTTTGTGTGCTACATGGAGTATGGCGACTCGAACTGCTGCACATCGGTGCAAAGTTCTGTGTTGAAACCAGTCAGTCAGTCAGTCTTTGTTCACATCCTTGAACTTTCATATCACGCTGAAAATTATTGTTACCTTTAATCTCCTTCGTTATTATGTGGAATTAAATAATAATTATATCTATGTAGACTTATGTACATAAGTGCGATTGTACAGCTGTTTCTGAGAATGAAATCGCCGGAAAGACAGATATCTTTGCTGAACTTCTTTTCTCCACAATAATAAGTGGTTTCAATGTGCCAAGCACATATAAGGCATATAATTTCTAAGAATAAGCAACCCCATCCATTTTCATCACTTCAGTTGCACAAGCTCACTCGGACAGTAGGGCGGTGCAATAACTACGGAAGTAGTTGTAGGCGGCATGAAAGGAACAAATTCAGACATCTGAACGGACCGAGTGGCGCGTGGACTTGTTTTGATCACCGACAACCAGGGGGTATGCAGCTCCACTGAATGTGGATGAGAATTCAAGTCAAAGGTTCGAAGGTAGTGACCCATTAAGACAACCCACCTGCTTCAGTCTGGGCGTCCGGGAAGTATCTCAGTCCACACACCAACTATGAGATTTTGTGTAGTGCATCTAATGGGGTGGGGGGCCACAATGCACCAAGTTTGTGGTAAGTAACATCTATCATTATCCGGTGCACACGAACAATACCACCTCAACTAAATATATCATCTTATGCATTATATTACAAGCAATAAAGCCACGAAATATACGTTATTTGTTTAATATCAAAAAACCGGACAAAATCATTGAGGCTATCATTATATTATATTGTGTTTGTATTGATTTCTTTGCACGTGCAATCAACAAAGAAACAGTGACCATTCCCTAAAAGTTGAATAAATTACAGAGTTATATATATATATATATATATATATATATATGATATCACAACCTCCCTAACCAAGAGGGTATTGGAATCAAGTGCGTGTGTGTGGGTGGGTGTCTGCAGATATGGATGCATCGTAGTGTAGTTAGTGTACATTAAAAAAAACGGAAAGTAAGTAAGCAAAGATTACAAAAGAGAAAATCAAAAAGAAGGAATAGGCAAAAAAAGAAAAGTGAAATCAGATCATCAAATCGCCAAAACAGTAAGTATCAAAATGTAAAATTATGAATGCAGCATATTCATTCAATAAGTATCATAAGTATAAACAGGAATTCCAAATGACCAGAGACAATAAGCAGCAGCAGCAGAAGCGTTCAATTGACACCATTCGAAAGAGACAAATACTTCTCCCAATTCTCTAATACCTAAGAAAAGGAAAAAAAACAATACACAAGAAAAAAAGCCGGTTAACCTCTTAGACTATTTAGAACCCAATCATGAGGTATATATACATGCGCACGTGCGTCGGTGGCACGGCGGTTAGGACGCTCGCCGACCATGCACATGGTCCGGGGTTCGACCTCTGGCCGACGCACTCATTTACCTCGCTAAGCCACAAATAATGCTGGTGAAGAGGAAAGGTTGGGCATGAGGCTAGCAACCCCATCCTGTAAAAATAAACACCACTGCTACAGAAACTTCAAACCACTAGCTTGAGGCCCTATGTTCCACTGGGAACGTAAGGGAAAAAAGATGCCTAATATACGTTTCAAGTTTAATCACAGACTGATATCAGTTAGAGGAACAAGTGACAGCTATCAGGGAAAACTGGACAGTTGCCACGTCCTAGTTTGCGACTCCTCAGCGGTATGCACCCTCGGGGATCGAATCCAAAACCTTCTGGTCATGAGGTGAGTTCATTGTCCTATTCAGCGCCACTGGGACGGAATCCAATATAGCTGGCCGATGGATTCCAAATTCTGTCAACCAAAGACCTACAATCTAACACCTGAATATTAATTAACCTGATTGATTGATAACAGGACGAAGTTGCCTAGAATTCCAGTGAGAAGCCATGACCAGTGGTGTGAAGACTGGACTGGATTCAACATAGAACTTTGCACAAGTGTGCAGCAGTTCAAGCTGCCACAGTCCATGTAGCACACAAAGCAAGAGAAGAAAGTAGAAGAAATGCATAATAGAGACAGTAGACAGGGATATGAGACGAAAGGAATAGTAATTGCGAAGAGCAATATAGTTTCATTGGGTATTATAAGTCACAAGGAGTGGATGCATCTGCGCCGTCATTAACAACGATTTTGAGCCATATCACCACCAATCGTCTCCAGCTATTGGTCTTACCATCCCGAGGATCCCAACTAGACAGAGGTCTATACCTCTCTACGTGAATGGCTTAAACTAACTGTTGTGGATTTCATTGAGTGACTCCATGTTTGTGTTTGAGCACCACTAGTTCTTTTCTAACCTGAACCATCCTATGTCAGCTAACCTTGCCCGTCGAGGAAAGCGATGAATAGGCATACTTAAAACATGTCCTAACCATCTCAGTCAATGTAGTTTCACAGCCTCGTCAATTGGTTTCCACTCCTTAACTCGCACGCGACACCTAACCTCAATATTGTCCATCCTATTGTACCATGTCACACGGGAGATAGAACCCAGGCACCAATGATCAAAAAGACAGCTTGCCTTTTCATGTCCTCTACTCTCAATGGCCAGGTCTCACAGCCATAAAGGAGGACGGAGTGGACTGCTGAGCAGTACCTACGCCCTTTGGTCGGTAGCCAGGTATCACGTTTACGCCAGGGACAGCGTAAACTGGTGTGAGGACAAATACTTGCTGGTGGCAGTGGTTATCGATGTTAAAAATCGCGAATTGACAGAAGTTAGAAAACTTAATATGTATAGCCATCGAAATTTACGATGAATTAAAGCAATCGCTAACAGGAAAACACTTGAATAATATGGTAGTACTAATTCGCCCAACAATCGATTACAGTTCCATGCAGTTGATAATGAGCCAAACTTTATGTGTGAGAGCTAGTGATACTATACTTACACACACACACAAGTTGTTGTCTCATAGTTTGTGCGAAGGTTGAGATACCACCAGGATGTCAAGACCGAAGCGGTCAGTTTTCGTTAGGGACAATACCTCCAGCCTTTGATTTGAAGTTTCATTCATAAGGCAGTGGACTGGCGTTATGAGCGACGTCCCTAAAGTTGCCAGAGGATAAAACAAGTTAATAGGCCAGTCGATCCAATAGGATTCTGTAGCTCATGTACACCATGCGTTTGGAATCAAAGTTTTCCAGCTCTCCTAGGTAGACTATCATGTTAACCAGTCCGGTTGTAAGAACCAGAAGTTCTGATTCATCCTTTCATTTTCGTGAGGAACACCCCCATCGCATTAAGGCAGTGGAGTTCGAGTGTCTAGTGACCAGTGACTGACTGACTAGTTTCAACGTAGAACTTTGCACCGATGTGCGGTAGTTCAAGTCACCACACTTCATTTTGCGCACAAAGCACTACTTCCCTCAGATAACTAGCAAGCCAGCTAAGCTGCTTATCTGCTCCAAGGAGAGCGGCGATAGAAAGAGTCGACTCTGAGAATTGTACATCCCAACTTATATTCATTGCGGTAGTCCGTAGACGACGGTAAGATCCTAATAAGGGGACAACTCCATAAACCACTTCAAACAGATAGTGTGTGTGTGTGACCTGTTCTAAGCAGTTCCACCTGTGCTCTGCTGTCACGCAACACACTAATGCTCCTGTTTTAGGTGACTCAAAACGAAATCAACTTCCATGGTGTGGGAAACTTGGAAGTGATGGTCACCTACACACTTCTATAAGCATAGAAAGTTTTCCTTATCAATGTGTTTTACAGTTTCAATTCGATTATTCTTCTTGGATGCAGACATTGTTTTAGCGCAGTTTCTAAACACCTCTTCTGGAAAGTCCTCATTATATAGCGAATTTTACAAAGTTTTCTGTAAATCCGTTATCACGTTGCTAAGTTGTGTAACGATTGAACAAATGTCCCTCAAATAGCCCATCAAAATTCATTTGTTCGCAAGAGGGGAACAAATAAACTGAAAGGTGCATATTGACTAACCCATTTAACACTACCATCTAGTCTCTTCGATAGTAGAAGATCAAGAAGGAATAAAATATGGTCTTACTCAATTTCGCAGGTGAATATAATTAGTGGGTAAGATAGAACTTTTCTAGGATGATCTGAGTATTGGTGTTAATTTTGTCTGAGGTCAATGCATGTCTCGTAAATCGCTAAGTAATTTCGACAAGTCCTCCGAAAGAACAATCTATTACTACACTGATTAGGCAATAAATTTCATTTTATATTCATCGTGAAGCGAAGTGGCAGTTGTCGTGCGCAGTCCAGAGTTCAATCAACTATCAGACTAGTAAACATTACTATTTGGCGGTGTTAGAGATTTTCAATTAGTAATGTCACCCAACAGTACAGACTAAATGCATAACGCACTAAACATCCGATTGTGGATAAAACTAATTTTGATAAAGTCTCACAGTGTGTTATGCAGTAATATTTACTGACGACATCGTTTCAAGAACAATTTATTGCCACTCATTACCACATCAAGTTCCTCACACAACTTTCTAACTTCGTTTATATGGTTCCACTGTTTCTCATCTCTTGATTTGATTGGTGGTAATATTTTCCATATTTTTGGTATGAGTGATGAGTCATTCCTGTTGCATGTGTTGGGTGTAGATTCGTTGAACACAGATTGAGTAATAAAACCTCCCTCTCCACCTGCCTCTATTACTTTTTAGAATTTTAACCCTCCCCCATCCTATTGCATGGTTGTGTGTTAGTACATGCAGTGCAATTGCTGAGATTTTTTTCTCAAATGACCTAGCTTCTCGGGTCAATCATTCTAACCTTACCCAAATTATTATGCTCCGACAATCTCACTACCCTCAATCTACTAGTTTTGCAGCGAGAGCTGGCTGCAAGCTAAAATTGTAGACAACAATTTACGCCAATGTTCACGTCCCGAATCGGGGTTATCAGAAAAACAATAGCAAAGCTTAACCTTGAGAAAATCACCAACCAGTCTCTCCTGAGGAAGTCCTACTCACTGCCTTCACGTGGCAGAGGTGTTTTTCACCAAAGTGAGAGGGCGAAAGCGGATGCCCGGCGCTCTTCACCAGGTTGACTGTCCATTGGATGACAGTCTAGGGGAGATGGCTAAACCCTGATTCCAAACCTCCAATGACTGGCGTATGAAGCTCACTGGAGCTCACCGGCAGACGTATGGACAAAGGGCTTGTTGGATGTCCTGGATGTCTGGCCCCATTCAAGAAGGCGTATGAACCGAACTCTGGTCACCGGCTGCCAATGGATAGTGGACTCCCTATTCCACTCCTACTGCCTTGTAGGTCACACTTGGTTGTGTAAAGGCTAGAGCTGCACTCTCAAACAAAAAGGCCGAGCGATTCTGGGGACATCACTCGTACCAAATTCCCATGAAACTTCATGAACTCTCTTGATTCGAGATGTTCATGAAGCCGGCTCATCCTCCCGTAGGAAATAGCCGAAGTAAAGTAAAAGTAAGGTAAGTAATTGAGTTAACGTGTGGAAATATGATTCGCAGATATACGCCTTGGTTTTTCTAAGAAACGGCCACGAAGAGATAACAGAATAACCTTCAGCGAGTAAACAACTAATCAGGAGACGTTGATTCTCCACTAACAATTATGTACATAAAAATCTATAAATACCTCTTGATTTTCTCAATAAACAATCTGTTGCCTGGCCCTTGCCTACTGTCGTTACAGTTTGACCTATGTAGTTGACTTAACTCACAGTCATTGCAAGGTATTTTGTAAACTATATTATTTTTTCTAATCAGGTCAACCTACAGGGTCCTTTAACCTACACAGCTTGTCCTACCTGAGTGAGTTTATAGGTTTAAATGCCACCGTAATTCCTGCTTTATTAAGAATCCTACGTGGAATGCCATATATCCGCTCCTAATATGGTAAAACTGTAGATGCCTTATATTCTTTCTTATTTATGTTGTCACTATCATACACGCAACACGTGCAACAGAAATCACTCATTACTCATACCAGAATTATAAAAAATTTAACTACCAATCAAATCAAGAGATGAGAAATAGTGGAACCATAAAAACGAAGTTAGAAAGTTGTGTGAATAAATTGATATGATTATGAGTGGCAATAAATTGTGCTTGAAACGATGTCATGAGTAAATATTACTGCATAAAACATTGTGAGACTTTATCAAAATAAATCTTATCCACGATGGAATAATGCTCTACCACAGTGCACACATTCTATTCTTATATCAACGCACTAAAAATTGTACAAACTGACATCCCCCTCTACACCATATTACAATTTTGCAAAACAGCACGCACTTACTTTTATTTGAATTTGTAGTAATAATTCTAAGTATTCAGAAGTGGCCTGCTTAAAATATGTGAAACGATTGAGATCAAAGTTTTGAAATTCTCGCTTAATATTTTCTGATATATTATTGAATTTATGTTCAGCTTGATCAACACGATTTTCCAGCTTAAAGATAAAAGTTTTAAAATAGAAAAACAAAAGCAAAAACAAATATGTTAAGATATGCAGATAAGGCATGGATAGAATCTAAAAAAATGTTTTGGTACACACAACAATTGATGGATGGAAGGCGTTAACTCCAAAACGAGTAAGAATATTTTGATGGAATCTGAATAACATTTGTCGGCATCATCGGTAGCTCGGTGATTCAGCGATAGAATGACCGTCGACCATCCATGTTGTCCGGGATCCCATCCCTGGCTAACGCATTCTTAAACCCCACACGCCCAGTAGTATTTTTATTTATTTTTTTAAAATTTTGATTACAGCTTGATGCCACACCGTATTTTCAGTACAAGTATGGAATTTTCAGCATGGATATCGGTAGCCCAAATTTTGCAGGCCGACCATAGATATCGGGTGTGCGTCGGCAGGGGATCGAACCCCACACCATGTGCATGGTCGGCGAGAGTCATAACCACTATGCCACCGACGCACGGTAAAGAGGGAAGGTTGGATGTGGCACCAGCAAGCCCACTCAGTAAATAATCAACACCAGTACTAATGAAACTTCAAAGTTCAAATTTGGAGCTCCATGATCCACTAGGAACGGAAAGGAAGTTTTAAAAAGAAATTACTTTACTTGCATGGACATGAACTACAAAATTATCATCAGTAATGCAATAATAGTATCTCAGTGGTTCAGCGAAATTGCGTGCCTTTTTAGGAGCTTATACATGTTCAAAAGGTCTATTTTTAAGTGTTGAAGTTGGCAGAAGAAGCACCAAATATAGGACTCCAAGTAAACATAGAGAAAACAGAGGTGATGAAGATTCCTGGGCAACACCACCAACAGCGACAACAACAACTGACAACAATCAGCATAAATGGGAGGAACTTGGAAGAAACTACCTCCTTTCCCTTCCGACTTAACTGGGAAGCATCGTTTCAACTACAGGCGGACGAAACTGATGAGGATATCAAAACAAGGATCGGAAAAGCAAGACAAGCTTTCACTACTCTCAAGTCTGTGTGGAGGTCAACAGCACTCAGCATGAAAAATAAGGTCCGGATTTTCAAATCCAATGTGAAATCAGTGCTACTATACGGATCAGAGACTTGCACTGCGCGTCATAAAGAGCATCTCAAACAAACGACAGACCTTCATTAACAGCTGTCTTCGCTCAATACTCAAGATCAGATGGCCAAAAAACATCAGCAATCGGTACCTGTGGGAGCAAACCAACCAGGAACCGATTGTGCTACAAATATGCAGGAAGAAATGGAGATGAATTGGCCATACTCTGAGGAAACAAATCATCAAGTAACATCACTAGACTAGCCCTCAAGTGGAACCCGAAAGGGAAGCGACGAGTTGGTCGTCAGTGCAAGGGTGACTTGGAGGATGTCATGTGAAGAGGAGATGAAAGCGTGTGAGCAGACTTGGAGCCAGGTGAAAACTCTAGCAGAGAACCGAACGCAGTGGAGACGCGCGACTGAAGTCCTATGTTACTCTAGGAATTAAAGGAAATAATAATATTATAACAATTATGTGTTGAATAATGAAAACATCTGTTGAGACTGCCGGTTTGATAGTGGAAACCTGTCAGCTACACTGTAGCATACAAAAGTCTAACAAAATAAACAAATTCAGATTATTCGATATCCTTCCTATGCTGAATTTATATCTAAATAAACGAAAGAATACTTTCATGATGAATTAGAACGGAGACATTAATTCTATAACTAACGAATATTTGGCATACGATTCACTCCCTTCAAATGTAATATGATGCTACAGGACTGGACTACATTGACTCCTAGCTTAAAGATAGGGAGTGAAGTGGTATCTGAGCGTATTGATCACTTACTTCACTCATTTGCGGAGCTGCATCATCGCTGACAAAATCTCAGCACAGATACAGAAGACTCTTTCGGCATTTTCCAACGTAGACCTTTTCTCGCGTAGATGCGATATTCGGCTGTCGACCAAAGGAAGTAGGTACTGCTCAGCAGTCCGTTCCGTCCTCCTTTATGACTGGCTATGAGACATGGCCATTGAAAGTGGAAGATATGACAATGACGGCTAGCTGTATTTGATCATAGGTGCCTGAGTTCTATCTCCTGTGTGTGTGAGGCGGTATAATAAGGTGAGCAATATTGAAGTTAGGCGTCGAGTTCTACGTAAGGAGAGGCAATCAATAGAGATTGTAAAGTAACACCGATAGAGATGCTTAGTACAAGTGTTGCACATGTCTAGCCATTGCCTTCCTCGACGAGCGATGTTAGCTGACATAAGACTTATCAGGTTAGAAAAGAGCCAGTGGTGGTCAAACCAAAACATGGCTTTACCAGTTAATGAAATCCACAACAGTTAGTTTAAGCCACTTAGGGAAATGTCGACTTTTTGGTTAGGGTCCTTGAAATGGTAAAAACCAATGGCTGCTGGCTGGATGGATTCAACATAGAACTTGGCACCGAAGTGCAGCACTTCGAGTTGCCACGTTCCAAATAGCACACAAAGGTAGACAAGAAAATGAGTGAAGAGAATCAATAGAGTTTTGACAAGTATAAGAGTGAAACAGAATGAGTAATGGTAGAAAGGAATATGAAAGATTACAGAGACTGGATACATCTGCGCCATTGACAACGATTTTGAGCCATGTCACCTAGTGTTTCCAGCCATTGATTCTTAGAGTCCCGAGGGCTGGCCCCAACCCGGAATTCTGCATCTCCCTACCTGACTCAGTTTAACTATCAAGGATTTCATGGATAGATGCCATGTTTTTGTTTGGCCACCACCTACTCTTTTCCAACCTGCACCTATATCAGCTAGTAATACCCGTGGGGAGGGGGAGACGATGGTTAGGCATGCACAGCACGTGACCTAGCCATCTCAATCTATGTAGCTTTATAGCCTCTTCGATTGATTTTCCCTCTTTGCCCAACACTCTACGCCTAACGTCAACATTACTTACCTTATTATGCCACCTAACGTGAGAAAGAGATCGTAGACATCTATGATCAAAAACAGTCATCCTTTTCATGTCTTCAGCTATGTTTCAGATTAAAAGAGAAGGATGGAGCGAACTGCTGAGCAGTACACACATCCCTTGTTTGATAGCCGGATGTCACGCCTACGCCAGAGACGGTGTAAGTTAGCGAAAGCAGCCCGAGCTTTTTGAATCCGTGCTGAGATTTCGTCACCAATCAATCCGTTGGTGCTGATACAACTTCCCAAATAGGTGAAGTGGTCAACATGTTCTACCACTTCACTCCCTATCACTAAGCTAGGAGTTGAAAAAAAAACCAATGGCTGGAGACAATGGGTGATATGGCTGAAAATCCTCGTTGTCAATAGCTGGTGCAGATGCATCCACTCCTTGTGATTCATAATATCCAAAAAAATTCTATTGTTTTTCCATATTACTATTCTTTTTGCCTGACATTCCCGTTTATTATCACTCTCTCTCTCTCTTGAGTCTCTCTTTACTGTCTTCCCTTGCCTTGTGTGCCACATGACGTATGGCAAGTCGAACTGCTGCACATCTGTGCAAAGTTCTACGTTGAAACCAGTCAGCCATAACTAGCTTCATCTTGAACTCAAAATAGTTCACCTACAAATACTTAAATGCACTCTACAGTAGGAACTGACTGACAGACCGAGTTTCAGCATAGAACTTTGCACAGAAGTGCAGCAGTTCAAGTTGTCAAACTCCATGCAGCACACAAAGACAGACAAACGAGAAAGAAAAGAGATTTGGAAGAACTGTAAGGAGCAGAAGTATCAGCGAAAAAGAATAGTAATATAGAGAAACATGAGGATTTTATGGATATGCGGAAAATAAAAAGAGTAAATGCATCTGCACCACTGATAATGCTTTTCAGCCATATCACCAACAGTCTCTAGAGTCAGTCATTGGCACTTATCATCTCAGGGACACCAACCAGGAAGTCTACATCTCCCTACGTGGCTGGCTCAAACCAAAAGTCAAAGGACTTCATGTATTGTTCTGATCACGACTAACTTTTTCCCAACCTAATCACTATGTCACTTAACATCGCCCATCGAGGAAGACAGTGGCTCAGGATTCCCAACACATGTCCAAGCCATCTGAATCGACTCATCGACTGACTTACCTAACACTTACCTTACGCCTAACCTCAATAATGCCCATCCTATTATGCTACTTAACACGGAAGATAGGACGCAAACATATGTAGTCAAAGACAGCTAACCTTCTCATATCTGGCAATGCGATTTCTCTTAATTTCAGTGAGCTCATATTTGATCTTCCATTAAAATATACAGAATATTTATTCAAGTGCTGGTTTGCAGGGATTTCATTGGTTACAGGACTTCATCATGAGCTGACATCGGTTAGGATAACAATTGGGACTCTTCGGCAGTACGCACAGACCGACTGGGGTTCGGAACCCAGGACCTTCCGGTTACAAGGCAACCTCGTAAACCATTAATCCACTGGGACCCGACCCAATGGAGCATGAATTCCGACTTCTGCCAATTCACGATAAAGCGCGACCACTAGCCAATGTCATCGCTGGCGAGTATTTGTCCTCACACCCGACCTGCTGTAGCCCACTGGTAACGACTTCCCAGATAACTACCTACCTGAATAGGGCCAATTGCTAGTAAGCATCAGATCAATATTCAAGAGTTGGTTTGCAGTGATTTGATTGATTGGTTACAGGATTTCATCATGAGCTGACATCGGTTAGTAAACCCAATGGAATATTTACACTGATTGTTCTTACCTCTTCTAACTCCATTACAATAACAGCCATCTTTTTATTATCATTTTTAGCTGCCATTTCCAATCGAATTTTCTGTTCACGCTTTGAACGTAGATTAGCCTCAGCAGTCTTCCAAGTACGATAGATTCGTACACGTTCGCTTAAAACATCCTAAAGTATAATTGAAGTTTAAAAAAATTGATTATTAGTAAATATCAAATGTAGAAATAATAATTTAACTTACAGGCTAAAATAAAAGAACTTTACTATGAATACAATATAACTTGTCCCCAACAATTTATCGATTATACAAGTACCTACCTTTTAGTGACAGGTCTAATATGCACATACATTCTAATAAATGGTTTATGCACTAACCACCTGTGACATGACTAGAGGATTTTTCCAATGTTATAGTTAGATATAGTAATGAATATAGCATGGATTTAACGATTTATAATAATTGGCGGAAGATATTATTATTATTATTGTTCCCTTGGGTTTCGAGTTGTACATAGGGCTTTAACAACATATTTCCACTTTCTTCTATTTTCTGTCATCGTCTTTAGTTGGCTAGTTCCACGATTGACCATAATCTCTCATCTCCTCCTCACAAGATCTCCTCCATGTTACCCAAGCATTGACGACCCACTCGTCGCTTCCCATTTGGATACCACTCGAGGGCTGGCCTAGCGTGCAATGTCATTCAACGATCTCCTCAACGTATGCCCAATCCATCTCCACTTTCTCCTACATATTCGTTGAGCAATCGGCTATTGGTTGGTTTGTTCCCAGTCAGAGTTTCTTGTTGCTAATTCTTTCTGGCCAGCTGGCCATTTGATCTTCGGTTTGGAGCGAAGGCAGCTGTTAATGAAAGTCTTCAAACTGTTGGAAATCCTTTTCGTTACACGTCAAGTTCCTGACCCGTATAGACGGACCGACTTCACATTGGTGTTGAAAATTCGAATATTGTTCTTTGTGCTGTGAAGTGCAGAAGATTTCCAAATTAGTTTCAGATTGATGAGGGTGTATCTTACCTTTCCGATTCTGGCTGGCTGGCTGGCTCTGACATCTTCATCCGTCCCAGCTCCCTATAGTTGAAACCGTGCTTCCTAGCCGGATAAGTGAAGGAAGGAAGTAACCTCTGTCAAATCTCCCCTGTTGATGGTGATTGATGCTGGTTGGTGTTGCGGTTCGTTGGTTAACTTCACCACCTTAGTCTTCTCTACGTTCACCACTAATCCTGTCTTCGCTGGCAGCCAGCCTCTTCTACCAGTTTGTTGGTTTTCGTCTGCAAGTCTTCGAGTTTATGTAACATTAAATACAAGTCATCTGCGAAATCCAGATCTTCTGAAGTCTTCTTATCAGTCCAGCGTATTCCTGTCTTCTCGCTCCCTGCGCACAGTCTGACGCATAATTCAGTCCACCACAATTAAGAATATCATCGGTGATAATAGGCAGCCAGCCTTGTCTTACTCTTGTATTCACTTCAGATGCCTCGCTGAGATTTCCGTTGTGGATCACCTGACACGTGTCCTCATTGTCATATACGCAGTTGTTGAATGAGGTTGATAAAGACTTGAGGTACGCCGTAGTGTTGAAGTAGTTTCCAAATTACTTTCCGGTCAACACTGTCTGTTGAAGGCCTTTTCGAAGTCGATGAAGTTGAGGTAGCAAGGGGTTTGACTGCCATTCTATGCTTTGTTCAAAGAATATGAGTAGTGTAAATTTACATTTGGGGCAGTGGGGTAGAATAGAATTCCATAACAAATAAGTACGTTTTATATGACACACAGTGAGTAATACGGTATTAATAACGTATTAGTGATGTTTTGGGTACAATTTATTGCTCATAATATTATCAATATCTTTACACGGCTTCATAATTTGAAAGAGTAGACATTAAAATATTGTGGTGAAGGAGATATTATCACTTCGATGCACTTTCAACGTCTACTTTAGATTCAATAAAGTAATATACAGGGAAATAGATGCCGTAGCAATGAGTTCTTCTTTAGGATACTACCTCTTGGCTGGCTACTTTATGGCTAGCCAAGAAAACAATTTCTTATCACCAATTATCAATCAACTTCATCTCTATAAGAGATAGATTGATGACAATGTCATCATTTGTGATGAGAATTTGGAACTCAGAAATCTACCTCAAACCTTCAACAAAGCCCACCCAAACATCGACTTCACTCTAGAATTGGAATCTGAAGCAATGTTCCATTTCCTCGATGTGTCAACTGCGAAGAAATGCTAATAACTCATTGAGGAGATCCATATACAAAAAGCCAACATGTAATGGACAGTTTAGCAGTTTTCAAAGTTCTATCCCTCTAAGCAGAAAGAGAAAACCTCACAAATTCTCTTTCCTTGAGAATCCAGAAAATGTGTACCAAGGAATCTTAATGGAAAATGGTTCCCCATAGATAAGGACATAAAACCAAAAAAGGTTTCTGAATAGGTCCAGGTTGCTGCTTAATTTCAAGGCAGTAATTCTCCAAAAACAGTTTTCGAAATCTTTCACAAAAGCATACTTCGCCACCAGCCTAAGAATGACACTTTCTCGCAAGAAACTATTCAGCCAGCACGTGGAGGATGAACTGTCGCATTGGGCTATTTCGATGTACATACACGACTTCACTTGCTGTTGTCAAACAGATTACGGTGACCGTACCATACATCCCTTCGTTGTAAAACGCACTCGGGAACACTATCCAGCCTGGCTAGAAAAGGGAGAACGTAGGGGTGTGTACATAGCTCACTTAGTAACAGAATATCTGTTGAACAAAAGACGTTCATCTTCACACGAAAATCCCTCCAAAATCCTATAGGAGATTCGATCAAAAGTCTCAAAGAGAGTGACATCAAGGCATCTATGTATAGCTGAAGCACTAGCTATCCAAAAAGCGAAATTTTAAATTTGATTCCACACGCAATGAATCAAACATAGATTTTGATTCGTCCCACCACCTTTTAATTGTGTATTAATTTTCTTCCTTAATTATCTACCCATTGACATTTTGACACTGGTTAATTATTGTTAACAAATATATCGCCACGTGTTTGGTAAATTGTTGTGTATTGTAAAAAATGCTATATATATTAGAGCAGAGCCATAGAAGAGGATCTAATTGAAAAGTAAATATTTCTTCGCTCAATCTTTCTGTTTTTTAAAGTAAAAACGTTACGTAATACTGTGTGAAATTTAATAGCATAGAATTTAATGTTGTAAAAAGGAATTGATTTAGAAGGACAAGTGGAACAAGTGAAATAATACCGGGGACAGTTAAAAGTGAGAATAGTAATAGTAACAATTGACGTAATAAGGAAGAGTATACAAATTGAATAGACAAAAATGAAAAAATGAAGAATTGGTAGAGCTAAAATATGATTGGGGATTACCATACTTTAGCATAGAGGGATTAAGACCATGAAAGTTGGAAGGGTTGAACGAACTTTTTCTGTACACAGAGATCTGGCTTTTCTGTTTCGATAGCCAAAGCTTCAGCAATACAGATGAGTCGGGTACGTAGGGATTTGGGTAGATTACTCTTTGCCGGATACAACTTAAAAAAAAACCATATATATACGATTGTACAGCTTGATGATAAATTCGTTGAAAAGAGTCTCTTCGCTGAATCATTTGTTTTGATTTTAAATGATATAAACAATTGGGAATACAAAGCCTCGATAGCACTGCTATATAAAGATGGAGCAACAGAAGCCCTTTGTAAGATTCTTAATAAGCAAGGCTGGAGAGTGAGGGTGGCATTTAAATCAATCAACTAACCAAATCACTCAGAGATAAACTTTAATGGCTTAAAGATTTTATAGATCCAATTAAGAAAAATAGTAGAATTTACTAAATACCATATATTATGATTGTGAGGTGAATTGTATACATCAGACTAGTAGATCCGGAACAGTTAGAGTAACGAAACAAGAATTTAGATAGGCCTAGAATGATTGATCCTGCCAAGTTAAATAATCTAGAAAAAAAAGCTCAACCGTTGCAATGCATTCAATCCCATGTGATCACACAATACAGTGAAAATGTTGAGAAATAATGTAATTAGGTGGAGATAGAAAGAGGTTTATCACTGAATCTTGACATATTGGTTCAGCACCGCACACGTGCAACTGAAATGATGGAACTCATATATCAGATATATGGAAAGTTACAGTGAATAACAAGGGGAAGGGGAGAAAAAATGTGTTAAGAAAATTATGAAGTCGTGTGAATACGTATTGGTATGGTTATGAACCGTAATAAATTGTGCTGGAAACATCATCCACTTATAAATACGGTATCACTGTGTTATATAAAACACCAGAACATAAGTAATCTAACGCAAATTTCTATGTAATCACTTCAGAGAAAAAAGACAATGTCATATCCATTACCTAATCTTCAATAGCCATTCCAAGCCTTTGTCTACAGTGACTTGACCAAAAAAGGACCAAATGTATATCAAGTTTTCATTGAAGCAACTCTCTGTAAGCTAAGAATGTTAACTTTACCACATAAACAATAAATGCAGAAGCAGTTCACTGGCTTAGACACAACGTTCAGTTAATTGGGTGTCAAGCTCAAATCCTGCTCCATCGACTTCAGACAGAGCAGCTGGATAGTACCACCAGCCCGTTTTTTTCCATTCTTTCACGGCCCAAGTGGAACACAGGGTTTTAAGGTTTTAAGTTTCAGTAGAGGTAGTTTTTCCCCACGGAGTATGGTTGCCAGACTCCCGTCCGACTGTTCCCGATAACTGGGTTCTAACAATGATAAAGGATTCTAATAAGAAGAACTGTTGTTAAATGGTTTTTCGGAAATAAAGTTCGACTGTATATATATCAGGCATAAATATTTGGTAAATTTTGTGTTAAATATTTTCAATTAGTAATCAGCAAGACAGCTTTTTATTCCGATAAAGTCAAAACTAGGACTCACTTTACACGCTTGAACCATACCCAACACTTCTCTCGTATACTCCGCTAAATGACATGTGTGCGCTTCCGCTTGTAGAGCATGCAGTTCTGCAACATGTCCTTCTGTGTCGGCTAACTGATGAAGTGCTTGAGCTAAACCGGTATTTTCTTCCACATTGGCCAAAAGAAGAATTGAACGGGATAAACCAACCTTAGCGTTTGCTAAGTCTAAAAATAAATGATAAACATTTTATTCCACAATTCTAACGTTACATTCTTTTAAAATATAAATAATACTGAGGTATATATCTTACTTCTTCAGTAGTTCTGTATTTTCAAATGTCAGTTTGTAAGGATTTTATTGGTAGCACGTTTGGCCACGAAATGACTTCAGGTAGAGAACCATTGAAAGCCAGGCAGTACTGGACAGTTGCTTCACCCTAATTTGGGACTTTTCGTTAGTACGCACACATGACCCCACCAGGGATCGAATCCAGGACCTTCCGGTTACAAGGCGGCAAGCTGGTTGATCACATTTAGACACTGGGACGGGATCGAACCGCCCACTGATTCTAACTTCTGTCAATCCACGACTTTTTGTGCCACTGCAAGCCAATGTCATCGGCAAGTACACGTCTTCACACCCGACTTGATGGGCCTTACTAATCATGACACCTATTTGCATACTCATGCCTTAGTAAGTATTTTCAGTTAAATTACTATTATATAACTTTATTTCTTGAGAAACAGGTGTCCCGTCTGCATAAGACAAAAGTGTGAAAACAGCTCTCCACTGTTACAGACATTCTGATCGTTACATTTATTTCATTTTCTGAAACTATGAGTCCAACTTAACAATCATGTACACACCTGTTTACTGAATGTACCTAACCAACCACACCCATTGTTCGCTAAAATCTTGGTAGAGGTCGATCTGTGAATCTGTGACTTACTAACTAACTGAAAGTTGCTTGTCAGAATCAACAGACCACGTGTATTTTGTCCAGAAGACAGGAGAAAATAAATCAATTATTTCTTTTATTATAAGACATTTATGATGTGATTAACGCACTTGTTGTTAGTCATTCCATCTAAGCAATATAGGTGGATGAAATGATAAATATTATAAAATGACATGAATAAATTTCCTTCATGGAATTATTTTAAAGAATATTTTTAAGAAAATAAACCAACAATAAGTTTTTTAAATTAATTTTTAGTTAAACAATCCAGTTTATTTTATTTATTACTTCCTTGGGTTCCGAATGGAACATCGGGTTTCAATAGCACACCTCTACTTCGTTCTACCTTCTACTGTCCTCTTCAGCTGGTTAGCCCCACGACTGATTACAATCTCTCATCTCCTCCTAGCCACACGATCTCCTCCATGTCACCCTAGAACCAACGATCCAGTTGTCACTTCCCATTGGAATTCCACTCGAGTGATGGCCTGCATTAGGCGCGGTGTCATTTGATGGCCTCCTCAAAGTATGCTGGATCCATCTCCATTTTCTCCTGCATATTTGTTGAACAGTAGGCTCTTGGTTGATTTGCTCCCAGCCAGAGTTTCTTGTTGCTAATTGTTTCTGGACGACCGGCTGGTTGGCCATTTGATCTTCAGTATGGAGCCAGCGAAGTGGGCAACTGTTGACAAAAGTCCGTAACTTGGAAATGCTTTTCGTGACTGACACGTAATGCAAGTTTCTGACCCGTATAGAAGAACTGACTGACTCCACGTTTGTGTTGAACATCCGAATTATGTTCTTTATGCCCAGTGACAACAGAAGACTTCCAAGCTGTTTTCAGGTTAATGAAGGTGTATCCTGCACCTTTCCGATTCTGGCTTTGTAGTTTAACGACTACTAATTACAATATACGCCTCACGTTTTAAATGACCAACTCATTTACAAAAGTTACACCCTAAGCTTTCCTCTTCTTCTTAATCTTCCGCCTATACAGAAACCACTGAAAAGGTTGACATCACATCAGCAGACGACCAAGGATGACCTTATAAATTGAAAACAGATTCTGATATCAATGTCCCTACTAATTTGACCACAGTATGACAACACTTAGGGTCGGAAAACGACACCCAGCTATCGATTAAGAGAAGGTGTGTACTGAGTAACAGCTCACTTTGTTCTTCTCTATGATTGTGAGAAATGGCCATTGAAAGTAGAAAACCACAGGCGTTTGCCTACTATCTCTCTTAAATGGTGTAATAGGGTGGATAATATCCAGGTTAAGTGTAGAGTGTTACGTAAAGAGGTTAAGTCGATAGATGATTTTTTGAGGCTACATAGATTGAGATGGTTAGGGCACATATTGCTCATTCCGAGCCATCACCTTCCTCGACGAGCAATTTCACCTAACATAGGATTAGGTTGGCATCGAACCATGAAGGCTATTGCTGTTAGTTTAAGCGAGCCAAGTAGAGAGGTATAGACTGCATGGTTGTAGTCCTCGGGATGCTAAGAACCAATAGCTTGATACTACAGGTGATACAGCTCAGAATCGTTTTCAGTGGTGCAGATGCGCTCACTCTCTGTAATCTTCCTAGATCCATTAAGTCCTCATGTTTTCCATGTTCTTTCTTCCGTACATTTTTGCTGATTACAGTTCTTTTGAAGTTTTTCTCTACCTCTGTGTGCTATAGAGTGTGGCAATTTGAACTGTTGCATTTCTGTGCAAAGTTCCACGTTGAAAATCAATAATTTTCAATGAGAAAAGTATTGAAAAGGACTCTCAAAAACTATAAAACTGCCTACCATTATCTCCAGACACCAACGAAAGAAGAGATGAGTAAAGACGCTTCAGTTGTTTTTCCCAGGTATCCAATTCATCAGCTTTCTGGTAAAAGAACTGTAATAAAAGTAACAAAAACAGAGCAAATAATGGCGCTAGATATAGTGGAAGCATAGAAATGTTGGTGGAAAACACTGGATAGCACAGAGAAGAATGCAGATTTCTGTCAGCGTTATTAGTAAATAAAGCACTATTAAGCGTATTAAGCTTGAGTATATAGAGAAAAGCCATTTAATACATACATACAGAGCATTGTTTTCCGTGCTGCAACAACTCTCAGTGTTTGTTTTAGACAACAATAAAAATCTTTAAAAACACAACAACAACAAGACAATTAAGTAGCACATGGTATTTGTACAACATCGAGGGATTTTCCTAAAAATATACCTGAATAAGCATACTTACATTAATACCATAATAGCATAGATTACTTCAGGAGTCCTGCTCAATAAAACCTCGGAGCTAGCCATCCGGCAAAATGCATAAAACTTACTCTGGTTTTTATTCTTTTACCTCAAGTGTGTATTTGCAGGAATTTGATCGACTTCAAGATTGATCTCGAACTGTCTTCACAATTAGAGAACAACTGGCAGTACTGAACCGCCATCTCGTCCTATTTGAAGACTCTTCATCGGCGTGCATTCATGAGCTTCAATTTATGAGGCGAGTCTGCTGATCACTCAATCATTGCGACGGAGGTGAATGGAAAGATGTGGATTCTAATTCGCGACACACAGTGCCATTGGCAGCTAATGTCATCGACGAGTACCTGTCCTCACACCTGACTACAATTAATACTACATTATTATTTCTCTGTTATTGATTACATATCAGTACAGTAACCATGGTGATCAATGCTGTAGTACACGCTTAAAAGCCCACTCGCATGGCTTCTCCCACAAGACTTAACAAAATAGGAAAAGCTCTTATTACCTACAACAGAGCAACACATTTGGAAGTGGAAATGTTAACACAAAAAGAATCTATAAAAATATTTAAAATTTTGCAGAAAAACAGGAACGAGATTGCGTTTTTTCAAAAATAAAAGACATGGAAAATAACTAAGAGTTGTGTAGTACTCATGTCGCTATTCTCAAAATTAACTGACAAATAAACCACATGCTTTCTTCTAATCATTAAATTAGGCAGAAAAAATCAATCTAGTGCTCACTATTGACTGACTATAGAATGAAGTTGGAGTAGAAAGTTGTGACTATCGGGATCCATCAAGTTGGGTATGAGGACAAACACTCACTGACGCTATCTAGGGATCACCGAATATATCGCGAATTGGCAAAAGTTAGAATTCATGGGCCGGCCATTACATTTTGTCCCAGTGTTTGAGTAGTCAACGAGCTCACCTCGGACATTCAGTGTCTTAGGTTCGATTCCTAATTGAATGGTGAGCAGGGGACTGATGAAAAATCACGAACAAGGACGAAACAGCTATTCAGTGCTCCTCACTGGTTTTCAATAGCTCTCTAACTGAAGTCAGTTCACGATCAATCGTGAAAACCAACAATAGAAGGAAGCATTCCATGTGTAAATGTTTTGCACTAATTAATTAGCCATCTACTAAGAGTCTGACTGATCAAACCCTCAGAAAACGAAACGGAATTCAACTCATACGCCAACATTTTCACCTGGCTCCACGTCTGCCCACATGCTTTCATCTCCTCTTCACATGACCTCCTCCAAGTCACCCTTGCACTAACGACCAACTCGCCGCTTCCCTTTCAGGTTCCACTCGAGAAATGGCTTGTCTAGTGATGTCACTTGATGATTTGTTTTCTCACGGTATGGCCAATCCAATTCCATTTTTTCCTGCTTATTTGTTGCACAATTGGTTCCTGCTGGGTTGGTTCACTCCCAGAGATCCCTGTTGCTGATCTTTCCTGGCTGGCCACCTGGTCTTGAGTGAAGACAGCTGTTGGTGAAGGCTTTTAGTTTGTTTTGAGGTGCTCTGCATGACGCGGCGCCAAGTCTCTGTCTGATCTGTTGATCCTTGCACGTCATCGAAGAATCCGTACTAGGAACCGAAATGTCAACAGAGATCGAACATTTCGCTTCACGAAAATCAATCAACGGAAGGTGGAGAGGTTAACCTAAAATAAACGTAAACTCTATTGAATCTCACAAATGTCATCCAAGAAAACAGCAACTTTGAGACTAGAAAAGAGTGAATTATCCATTCATCAAATGACCGGAAGAAACACAACACATTTATAGACACAATAAACATCATTATAAGACAAAAATACGTATGAATTTGATTGCATGGAGGATTTCATCATGAGCTGACATCAGTTAGAGAACCACTGGACAGCTGTTTCGCCCTAGTTTGGGACTCTTCGTCAGTACGCACCAATCGACAAGGCTCGAACCCAGGACCTTCTCGTTCCAAGGCGAGCTCGTAGACCATTGAGCCTACGAGCTCGCCTTGGAACGAGAAGGTCCTGGGTTCGAGCCTTGTCGATTGGTGCGTACTGACGAAGAGTCCCAAACTAGGGCGAAACAGCTGTCCAGTGGTTCTCTAACTGATGTCAGCTCATGATGAAATCCTCCATGCAATCAAACAAACAAAATCCCTGCAAACAAAACCAATACTTGAAAATATATGAATTTAATGAATCAACGATAGACAGACAGACAGATAGATAGATATACGTAGAATACACATAATAAAATACACTACACAAATGATCATATAAACATATAGCTCAGAGTTGATTTGCACAAAAACAGAAGCATAATTTAACCTTGGTTAGAAAGCTAATATACAACATGCAGCATTCATATATACATCACACAACACACAATTAAGTGCATACAGATACAGTTTATAAAAGGCGGATTGAGTATAAACATCCTATAGAAAACTCATTTAATCATTTATGCATGCATTCATTCATAGAAGTGAAAAGAAATCAATGAACTATGATGATTAGAGCACTACTCAAAATCAATTATTACTTAACTTGTGATGATGACTGAACTATTACTCTGATAAGTGAGTAAACTATAGCTGACCTGGTGTAGCCTGCTTAAAAATCACTGGGGGGCTACCGAATTACCTTACCATCCATCGATCCATCCATCCACCAATCAAAATACACCATATTTTTACTGCATTTTATAATGTCTTAACCAACCAACTAGGTTCATGAATCGGTAAACTACTCCCCGGCATAGTTTCAAAAAGATGTCCACCTACCTACTTACACTGGCTACGGATTCTTCTTTGCAAAGATATGGGAGAACAACTTCGTCGAGTAAATGGAGTATGCTTTGTTTGCGCGGAACAATACTAATTCGAGTGATGCATTATCGATTATTATTATTACTATTATTATTATTGTCATAATTACTTGAAGATCTCGCACACAAAGAGTCAATACCTTACAAAAGAACAAGCTGAAGATTCTGTAACGTGCATAAAGCGAATTTTTCCAGGGAAAACAGAAATTATTATTATCTTAACGAACGCAGATATTTTTGCTACCCTGTAGAGCAAACTTTTGCTTCATTCAACAAAAAATCCAATCTGCACCAAAAAAAACTAGACACATCACAGTAGTTACTAGTGTCCAATCAAAGTACAGTCCTAAAGGATGTCAATCGGGAGACCAAATAGCTCAGTGGTAACCTCTCTGACTGCAGCCCTACTGGGTAACGCAGGTTTGAATCTCAGAAGGGATATGAATTCCTTCAAGGTTGCAGATACACCTTGCTGACTGACTGGTGAAAAGCCAACAGGCACGAAACCTAGGTCAGCCATGGCTTCCTGCCGATTGCCTCCAACTATCTAACATCAAAAATAGCTAAAATCATGCACAAAAAAATATTTATCCAAACGTCATAATCGAATATACACTCACTCAGATGTGGTTGGTTAGGGTTTACTCTACAACTTTCTACATTTCTTTCGCGTAAGAAAATCCTTAAAATTCTAAACTAACATCTAAACACTAATCACCGTCCCGTCCCCCGTCCCCACACCACATTCGCAAACTTACCAAACAAGGTAAATAAGTCAGCGTTAACACTCTTAAATCCAGGTGTACACTTATTCCATTGACCGCCAAAACATGTAGAATTTCAAAGGAAAACCAACACTCTGTCTGTCTGTCTGTTTTCGACATAGAACTTTGTACATATGTGCGGCAGTTCAAGTCGCCACACTCCATGTAGCACACAAAGCAAGAGAAGAAAGTAGGAGAAATGCATATTAGAGACAGTAAACAGAGGTGTGAGATAAAGGAATAGTAATAACGAAGAACAAAACAGTTTCATTGCAAATCATAAGTCACAAGGAGTGGATGCATCTGCGCTAACCATTGAGAACGATTTTGAGCCATGTCACCGATTGTTTCCAACCATTGGTTTTTACCGTCCCGAGGACCCCAACCAGGAAGTCTACACCTTCCTACGTGGCTGGCTTAAACTAACTGTTGAAGATTTCATTGACTGGTGCCATGTTTTCGTTTGACCGCCACTAGCTCTTTTCCAGCCTGACTCTATATCAGCTAACATTGCCCATCGAGGAAGGCGGTGACTAGGCATACGTAGCACATGTCCTAACCATCTCAGTCGATGTAATTTCACAGTCTCGTCAATTGATTTCCCCGCCTTACCTAGCACTCGACGCCTAACCTCAGTATTGCTCACCTTATTATACTACCACCCAACACGGGAGATAGAACGCAGACACCTATGATCAAAGACAGCTAATCTTTTCACGTCTTCCACCCTCAATGGTCAGGTCTCACAGCCATAAAGGAGGACGGAGCGGACTGATGAGCAGTACACACGACACTCAGTCATTCAATATTACTTAATAATTTTCACGAATTTATCATAAAGGTGAACAATCGTCTTAATATGTTGTATAAGCAGTCACTTCCCTGACGGCAATTAAAGACATGAATTCTTCAAATAATATTACTAGAATGAAATGGAATGCGAAAGTTAGTAACTATAGTTACTGTGGAATACCACGTTTCAAAATATATGTCGTTAATGCAGAACAGTTTACAGGATGTGCTAATATCCAAAACGGGGAGAAATAATTCTACGAGCAGCGCAATGTAAACCTTGCATAACATCACACAAAAATCAATGAGAGGGAAATAAACGTGGTCGAGGAATACTTTTCTTCAAAATGAAAAATCGAACAGGTGAAATAATACCGGAAACAGCTGAGAGTGATAATAATAGTAACAAAGACCTTACTAATGGTGAAAAACCCCATATCTCCATCAAAAAACGAAATGACAAAGTAAATCAATTAAAGTTTGTCCCAAGATGACCAAGGAACAAATACGGACAGTACATACTTCTTCATTCATAGAGACCTGCCTCGAATTCATGAATGACCAACACCTTCAATGTCTGTGGAAATTTGGAACGAAGGAAACGCAGCAAGTTAGCATGAATTCCCACACGTGATCATCAAATCATGGTAAGGACTTGTACAATGACAGAAATCGATCAAGTGTTCTAGAATAGAACTTCACATACCATTCCATTCTCCCATGTTAAACCACGCTAGATGTTCTCGTAGTATCTATGTGAAATGTTCAGTTCACTTTCACTAATGAGATTGTTAGACAGATAGACGGCATAGCGATGGGATCACCGCTGGGTCTACTGCTGGCTGATTGTTTTATGGCAAGGCTTGGAAACTCTAAACTTACTCAAACCACCAGTCGCCTTGGCATTTATAGAAGATACGTAGACGATGCTTTCGCTATCTGTGATAAGGATGTGATACTTGGCGATATCCTTGCTTGTGTTCAACAACTACCATCCTTCCTTGCAATTCACCATAGAAAAGGAATCTGAACTAAGTATTCCCCTTCTTGATGTGAGGGGTGTCTCAAAAGATTCATCCACCGGAAACACACATGAAATGGTCAACTAACCAATTTTTATAGATGGGTACTTATCTCCAGGAAAAGGAACTTGATTCATTCGCTCTCCTTTGGCACAAACAATATTCGTAATTGTGATTGTGTTGACGAAGAACTCTCCTTCCTAAAAGCCACGCTCTCAGAAAAGTTACCTGAACCGACTTCTAGACAAAAACACGAAAGATAAGCAATCCAAACTGGCCACTGACTCAGTCCCAAAGAAAGCCATTTTCATGAATTCGGAATTTAAGGAGGATCAGGCTTCAGATATACTAGAAAGTCCTCTCTCTAAATGAGTCAGTGAGAGAGCCGTAACTTGCTGCCTGACTTTCTAAAAGATAAGCTTCGTCGTCTGGCAGCCTCCATATGCACCAGTCAGTTGACCTGCTGTTTTGGAGCAAGGTACATTGGCGGGATCCAGAGGATGATTTTTCACATAGATACTACGAGAACATCTTCTAGCGTGGTTTAACATGGGAGAATGGAATGGTATATGAAGTCCTATTCTAGAACACTTGATCGATTTCTGTCATTGTACCAGTCCTTAGCATGATTTGAAGATCACGTGTGGAATTCGTGCTAACTTGTTGCGTTTTCTTCGTTCCAAATTTCTACAGACATTGAAGGCGTTGGTCATTCATGAATTCAAGGCAGGTCTCTATGTACAGAGAAGTATATACTGTCCTTATATCTACCATGGCAATAAGGGGATAAATAATTATTCATTATTGATTTAGGTTATTTAGTAGATTTATGTACCTTTCCGTCATTATTAAGATCATTATTACTACTATTGTCACTCTCAGCTGTTTCCGGCATTATTATGTCACTTGTATCATTTGTCATTCTGAATCAAGAAAGACTCGTTGGAATGTTAAATTCCATCTTTTTAAATTTCACACCGTGTTTCGGAACGCTTTTTTATTTATTTGCCTGGTTATCCTATAACTTTACACCGCTTTCCGACACGTCACTTTTTTTCCTTCACGTTCCCCAGTGGAACATAGGGCTTCAAGCTAGAAGCTTGAAGTTTCTGTAGCAGTGTTTATTTTTACAGGATGGGGTTGCTAGCCTCATGCCCAACCTTTCCTCTTTACCAGCATTATTTCTGGCTTAGCAAGGTAAAGGAGTGCGTCGGCGGCCGGGGATCGAACCCCGGACCATGTGCATGGTCATCGAGCGTGCTAACCGCTATGCCACCGACGCACTTGGAGCCAGGTGAAGATTCTAGCAGAGAACCGAACGCAATGGAGACGCACGGCTGAAGCCCTATGTTCCTCTAGGAATTAAAGGAAACAATAATAATAATAATAATAATCCGACACGTCAAGATCCTAGCAAGTATCCTACATACAGCTTTGATGTTCAATTATATGTATAATCAGAAACATTTTAATCACGTTTCATATTATTTTTATTTCAAGTATTCATCCCTTTGTTTAAATCTCCTTATTTTATGTATACGATATTGCCGCTTGGTAATAATTTTGTTGAAGTGTCTCTTCGATGAATATTTTTTGTTCGGAAGATTAAACGCTAAAGCAATCAGTTAGCATACGTACAACTAATATTGAGTTGGAGAAAGATGAAACTGAAAGGAGATTGATAGTTCTAATATTATATGTAGATTTTTCAAGTGTAACATAGGATATTAATTTGCCGAAGATACGTCTAACTGTGGTGGCCCCTCTCCTAGGTGCGTCTGGGGAAGAGTTATACCCGGAAGGATTAACTCAAGCTGTTAGATTTTCCATAAGCTCTAACTTGATAACTTGAAAGAATATAAGAGAGTAAAGTTGGAGAGATATGGTTAACTGACTTGAGCATTCCACTATCAGTCAGCCAGTCAGAGGGTCCCGTTTCGAGCCCCGTGCCAGCTACTTCAGCCAAAGCAACTAGGCAGACCTTACACACAGTAAGTACGCCTTATAGCCTGAAATATGGGTAAATATCTTCTGAATAACATTTAAACACTAAACCACATCGACGAAATACACACAACTGTATACCATTGGAGATGAAGCGATATAAACAAATCACTTGGTCATTTAGACGAAGAGTGTTAATATATCATGACGATTTCACTAAACCATATGCAATAAAAGTGAGATGATCCATAATTCAATGGTACTTATAGCATGTTAATCTTAAACACTACATCATTTATCTGTTGATGTGACTTTAGAGAACGCTGAAGAATAGAAATCGAAAATTCGGTTGTATTCTAAATGCAAGGATTCGTTTACCTTCTTTTACAACGAAAATTTATGACTTGTGGTTTAACATTTATGACGCATGAGATATACAGTGCATACACTAAGGGAAGATGAGTATTTTGTATTCCTGCTACCTATAAGGTGTTTCTAATACATGGGAAAAAATTACCTCAAGTGATAATGCCGTTGAGTTATAGCATAACACAGATATAGGATAATGAGTGTACAGATAATAAACTTGTTCAGATATATGCAGGCATCTATGAAAAGCAACATACCCCTTTATGATAAATTCATCCCTTAATTAAATCTTTTGCTTATGCCTTTAAGTTTCGAGTGGAACATAGGGTGGTTTCAAGCTAGAGCTTTGAAGTTCCAGTAGCAGTGACGTTTATTTCTACGGGGTGGAGTGGCTAACCTCACACCCAACCTTCCCTCTTTACCGGTCTTATTACCAACTTAGAGAGATTTAGGAAGGTGTCGGCCGGGGATCGAACTCCGGACCACACGCGTGATTGGCGAGCACTTTACCACTGAACCACCCCTTAATTAAATGCCACTACATACATATTCCAACTAAGAGATCATTTGTGTAGAATTAAGAAAGTAGGAAATATGACTATACAATGCTTGTGCTTTGCCTGAATGAGTCGAAATTCACTTTAATATATTTCTACTAACCATGAGAAGTGTTGGAATATTTCATAGGATGAGAAGTCACTTACAACAATACTTTCTGTATGTTAAACGCTAGGACAACTCATTATCAATGGCTATATCATTTTTTTCATTTCCTTGAGTTCCAAGAAGAGTAAAAGGATTCAAGTTTAAGCACTGAATTTCTAGTAGTGAAGGTGTCGTTTTTATGGAGTGGAGTTCCTAGCCTCTGGGCCCAACTCCCCCCCCCGTCTTTAGTGGACTTACTGCCGGCTATGCAAGGTTTAGGTGTTAGCCGAGAAATGAACCCAGACCACATCAGTCGTGGTAGGTGAGCATTCTACCACTGAGCCAGCAATTCACGGATGTATCGTGCTTTGCTCGGTTTTGAAACAGTACACACTACAGACTCATTAAAGCCCCCCTAAATTCTTTAAGACGATTGTTAACAATGCTACAACTATATTCACCCATTGAATGAGAAGGTAATGTTCTGCAGACTACTGTGAACTCTGGACAACTTAAATATTTAAAGGTACTCATTTAAATGACCATTCGAATGTTTTATCAAACACCTGATTATATCACATAAGATTAACTTCAGGTGAGCATAGAGAAGACAGAGGTGATGAAGATAACCAACCAACAACCACAAGGAGAGCCAATCAGTATCAACGGGACAATATTGAAAGAGCTCATTTCCTTCACTTATTATATCTAGGCAGCATCATTTCAACTACAGACGACAACGCGCATGAGGGCCAGAACCGGAAAGGCAATGTACACCTTCATCAAAATGAAACCAGTTTGGAAATCCTCTTGCCACCGTAGCATAAAGAACAAGATTCGGATTTTCAGCACCAGTGTTAAGCCAGTTCTTCTGTATCGGTCAGAAACTTGCACTGTACGTCACCAAAGGCATATTCAACAGTTCGCAGACTTTCATCAACAGCTGCCTTCTCTCCATATTAAACTTCAAATGGCTAGAAAGAATTAGCAACAACAGACTCTAAGAACAAACCAACCGCTGAAGAAGATGGAGTTCGATTGGGCACACTCTGAGGAGGCCCGACCGAAAGCTGCTACCTTGACGTGGTGGTCGGGCTTGAACACTGCAATGACCCAACAAGCTATACTGGCTGGAACTTATGTTCCTGCAGGTCCTACCATGCCAGAAAGGTTGTTTGGATAGCAGTTAGACTAAAAGCAGTTACCCAATCCAATCCTATGATTTCAAATAAATCACAAAATATCATGCCGGATCGGTCGGGGCCCGGATTAACAACGACCGCGCTTTCTGCTGCCGTGTCACAGGGCAGAAGTGATAAATACGCTACTGAGACACACCAAATAAAAAAGAACAAACAAAAACAGGCCGTGTGTGACCGGCCTCAAGCAGTTGTCCCCTGGGCTCTGCGGTCACGCAACCAACTTCCACGGTGTGGGCAGCCGGGAAGTACCAATCGCCCTCACAATCCGAAGTGCACGCGAAACCCCTCTAATCCTCGCTCATCTTTGTCTTCATCTTCATCTCTATTATCTTGCCTTCCTTCTACTAATGCAACTCCTCTACTTGATGGCTCTTCACTTCCTCTTCACTCTGTGTGCACTGATAACGAGGGAAGCCAAAAAGCCACCACCGATTGTCTCCTAAAACCACGCCACCAATTTTATATAGGAGCATTTAATGTTAGGACACTTTACCAAATAGGACAACAAGCATCACTAGCCAAGACTCTGGCATCCCGAGCCATTGATGTATGTTGTGTTTCAGAAACACGCATACAGGACCCAAGTGTGGTTATTCACCTAACCCCACCTGGCCAACAGGATGAATCTGCAAAATTCACCTTGAGGGTGTCAGGAGATGCGACGGCTAGCTCACGAGGATTAGCTGGTGTTGGGATAGCTTTAAGTACTAGAGCAGAAAAGACATTACTTGACTGGATCCCGGTAGATAGCCGAATGTGCGCTGTCCGCCTGAACGGATCAGTGAAAAGGAGAAAGGACTGCACTACTCGCCGATGCCTTTTCGTAATCTCCGCCTACGCCCCCACTGACTGCAGTTCGGATGAAACGAAGGATGAGTTCTACCAAAAGCTGTCTAGTTTGCTGCGAAAGGCTAGACGCTCAGATATAGTCGTTTTAGCTGGTGACTTTAATGCTCAAGTAGGGAAATTGTGTCAATCTGAGAAGAATGTTGGTGGCACATACGGAATTCCGTGCCAGCGAACCGACAACGGTGACCGTCTCCTACAGTTCTGTTCAGATAATCATTTGTTTCTTGTAAGCACTAACTTCAAACACAAGGAGACACACTGTTTGACCTGGCGACCCCCATCATCAAATCAACGCTGGACACAAATAGACCACATAGCAATAAGCTATCGTTGGCGTGGGTCGGTAGGAGATTGTCGCTCCTTCTGGAACACGTGTGTAGATACCGATCACGCACTGGTCCGCGCTCGTGTGTGCTTACGACTGAACGGACGTAGGAAACAGCTGGCAGTAAACCCATCACGTCCCCAGCTCGACCAGGGAACTAAGTCCCTATTTGAGGAAGAACTAGCTAAACACATATCTGAGTTCGACAGCTGCGCTCACCCTGAAGAAGCCTGGAAGAATATTCAGTCAGCCATAGATACAGCTGTAAAAGCTGTGAATAAGGTAAATCCAAAGGTGAGTAAAACTCATTGGATTTCGACTGCCTCATCCGAACTGATAGATGCTAGAAGACTTATCCCGGCGAGCTCCGAATTCAATGAGGAGCGAAAGCTGCACAAGAGGAAACTTACGAAAAGTCTCCGCAAGGACCGTGAACAGTGGTGGTTGACAAAGGCGAAAGAGATGGAAAAAGCATCGGCGATAGGCAACACCAGACAACTATTCAGGCTTATCAGGGAAACAGGTGGTAAAAAACAAATGATAAGCGAAACAATCTCCGAGAAAAATGGCACCATAATTAGCTCCCAGGATAGACGTCTGGAGCGCTGGAAAGAACACTATGAGGAGCAGTTTAATTGGCCCACAGCCACACTTAACCTACCAGACATCCAACACCTCCCTGAATGGGAGATAGACACAGGTCCTCCGTCCTTAACCGAGGTTACTAAAGCTGTCACCAATCTGAAGCTAGGCAAAGCAGCGGGACCTGATGGATTGACTCCAGAGATATTTAAGTACGGAGGCGTCAGTTTACTGTCTGCGTTAACGGAGGTTCTAGGCAGCGTCTGGGAATCAGAGGAAGTCCCATCGGGTTGGTGTAAGTCACTGATCATCCCGATATACAAGAAGGGGGACAAGTCGTCTTGTGATAATCACAGAGGGATTAGCTTGACTAATATAGTATCTAAAATCCTAGGCTTAATAATACTGCGTAGATTAAGTGGTGCTCGGGAGACACAAACACGAGAAAACCAGGCAGGTTTTAGGCCAAGTAGAGGGTGTATTGATCACATCTTCACCCTTCGACAGATTCTAGAACATAGGCATTCCTACCGGCGTCCGACAATCATTATATTTCTTGACCTAAAGGCGGCATTCGATTCTGTCGACCGGGAGGTTCTCTGGCGATGCTTGGCTGTAAAGGGAATGCCAAGAAAATACATTGCACTGATTAAGGCACTCTACTCGTACTCATGCAGCCAGGTGAGGGCTTATGGCGAGTTGTCATCTGAAGTGGTGACGACTAGTGGCGTCCGTCAAGGATGCCCATTATCCCCATTCCTATTCAATTTCATCATAGATGTACTAATGGACTTAACCCTAACTCACTTCAGCGACTCAGGGATTGACTTGCTACCAGGGAAGAATCTCGTTGACTTAGAATATGCGGACGATATAGTCCTTCTAGGCGAGGACTCTGACAAAATGCAGAGTCTACTGAACACCCTGAGCAACAATCTCCGCATGTTTGGCATGCGATTCGCCCCTATAAAATGTAAGATGATGCTGCAGGATTGGACTTCATCGACCCCTAGATTAGAAATAGGAAGTGAAGTGGTAGAACACGTTGACCGCTTCACTTACTTGGGAAGTACCATCAGCCCCAACGGGTTGATCTCAGACGAAATTTCAGCACGAATACAGAGGGCTAGGTTCGCATTCGCCAGTTTTCGCCGTCTCTGGCGTAGACGCGATATCCGACTATCGACCAAAGGGCGTGTGTACTGCTCAACAGTCCGCTCCGTCCTCCTTTATGGCTGTGAGACCTGGCCATTGAGAGCAGAAGACATGAAAAGATTAGCTGTCTTCGATCATAGGTGTCTGCGTTCTATCTCCCGCGTGAAGTGGTATAATAAGGTGAGCAATATTGAGGTTAGGCGTCGAGTGCTAGGTAAGGCGGGGAAATCAATCGACGAGACTGTGAAATTACTTCGACTGAGATGGTTAGGACATGTGCTACGTATGCCTAGTCATCGCCTTCCTCGACGGGCAATGTTAGCTGATATAGGGTCAGGCTGGAAAAGAGCTAGCGGCGGTCAAACCAAAACATGGCACCAATCAATGAAATCCACAACAGTTAATCTAAGCCACGTAGGAAGATGTAGACTTCCTGGTTGGGGCCCTCGGGATGGTAAAAACCAATGGTTGGAAACAATTGGTGACATGGCTCAAAATCGTTCTCAGTGGCGCAGATGCATCCACTCCTTGTGACTTATGATTTCCAATTAAACTTTTGTTCTCCGTTATTACTATTCCTTTGTCTCACACCTCTGTTTACTGTTTCCATTATGCATTTCTTCTACTTCCTTCTCTTGCTTTGCGTGCTACATAGATTGTGGCGACTTGAACTGCCGCACATATGTGCAAAGTTCTATGTCGAAAACCGACCGACCGACCGACCTCTGAGGAGGCCATTGGATGACACCGCGCGCAATGCAGGCCATCGCTCGAGGGTGAAACCCGAATAGCAAACGACGAATGGGGCATATATCCATGGGTGACATGGAGGACATCGTGAGAGGAGGAGATGAGAGACTATGGGCAATCGTGGGGCCAGCCAAAGAGGACTGCAGAAAATAGAACGAAATGGAGACGTGTTGTTGACGCCCTCTATGTCCCATTCAGAGCCCAAGGGAACAATAATAATAATAGTAATAAGGACCTATTGAAAGAGACAATCGGAAAAATTTTAATAAAATATTAAAAAAAACTAAATTAACCTTCCAAGTGTAAAAAAAATAATCATGGATATACTGAGAAGGAATAATAAAATATCACAATATGAATCAAGTAATACATTGAAAATTAACAACATAAAGCAGACACTGGAAAATGCAAGTGCAAATCACATTCACATTTTTTTTTGTAATCTCATACTGAGATTTTAAAAAAATTTACTTAATCAGGCAGTGTTATATGAACGTTGCTCACATTACAGAGACTACTAACTTACCTCTTCAGAAGCGTTCTACAAAAATCATATAGCATGAACTAAAATTAAATCTGATTTAAAGTGAAAACAATGTGCTTATTGGGCTTTGGAGTTCTACTTTGGGGCTCTTGATAAGTCTTCATAAGCAGATATGAAAAGTATATTCTATGTTCTCGTGGAAGTCTATATATATATATATATATATATATATATATTTAAAGTGCAACTCAAAGACGTACGTAAATGACAATAAGAGAAAACATCTAATATTACTTTGGATTCATCCACGCCAAATGATAAAAATTCAATCAATAGGAAATGAGAACTTGTACAACAACTTGTGCCGGAACTTAACTTAGCTCATCAGCTTAAGCATTCACCTTGCAATCGCGGGGTCACGATTGCGAGTGTCGTTCCACCTACTTCAGCTTGAGCAAATGGGTAGCACCATTAGCCCTCGGACAATAAATGTGGCTTTAGCCTGATAAAGGTCCGAACAAAACACAAAATAGTATAACTTGTGCTTGAATGTAAATTAACTAATATAATATTATCGCCTCTACTTTTTTTTCATTCCATGCGTTTCGAGTGAAATATAGGGCTTCAGGCTTGATGCCTTGAAGTTCCCGTAGCGACGGTGTTTTTTTATGCGGTGAGGTTTGCTCGCCTCATGCCCAATGCTACTTCGTTTCTTACTGGATGAGGTTTAGGAGTGCATCTGTCGGGAATCCAACCCCTGACCACGCGTGTGCTTGACGAACATTCTAACAAAAAGAATCACCGACGCACAATACGAATAGCCAATAGTGGATTTGAAGATAAAAATCACAACATGGTAGTAATTTAAGCAAAAACAAAGCCTTGTTTCCACTAAACAACATTTAAAATCTAAGTTTTACCGATATAAAACGGAATGAAGTATAGCGTCACAATTCAGCCATCCCCATAACTCCGATAGAACGAATTATAGACATATGATCTTGTGGCTAATTAGGTTGACATATTTTTAAATCGTGTAGACAGATCACATCTAACAACAGGAACAATTATCAGCGTAGATATTCCATACAATTATCAATGACAGACATGCGAACAGATAGAAACTGAGTGTATTAAGGTAGTATTTCAGGCTAAGTTGCCACATTTCGAAAGACACAGAGAAAGTGAAAGAGAGTAGAAAGATATTTCAGAAGCCACAACTGATATGAGGTTAGAGAAAATAGATATCAATAATAATGGTAGAATTTTAAAAAAAAACCATAAAGGAAGAATATACATTTACTACCGTCAGTAATTAGAACCTGTGCCATCAAATCTTTCTAACTATTATTCATTAACGTCCCAGAAGCTTCAGAGATTACTGCTGCGCCACCTCATCCAAACTTTACTTAGTCTTGCTGGTGTGGCCGCATATAAAATAAGCTTCAGTTACCTCAAAAACTTTCCGTTTTCTGTCTAGCGCTGGTTCTTCGGTTCTAACACGGAAATACCTATGAATTCCTGTTGTTTCGCATGTCCAAAGATTGATATCTCACCTGAGAAGTATGACAGGGGATGCACTATTGCGCAGTAAAATAGCTTTATGATAAGTCGCCGGACATTTACCTGATGAATATATGTTAACAAATGCCACACAAATCTTCTATCGGCCTACTGAGACTCAATGACAAACTCTTTCTTTCATTACGACTAGTGGCACTTCTCAAACAATTAACGCAAGCAATTAACGCGCGTTCAACAACTTTTTTTTCTATACCACCTAAAGCGTAAACCACCACCACCGCCCCGTCGTACATCATTATCGGAGGTTTTACAGGTCTACAACGTCGACTATTTTCGTATTTTCGCTCAGTGCTTAAATGCCTATGCATCCTTTTTTCAATTTCTCTGCTTGAAATATAACTCATTATATTTGTAACTTAAGTGAGCTACATGTAGCCTAGGTAATAAATCATCTAACATCAAAAGAGAACATTACTTTTTTCATCAATATAACCGTAAGAAAATTAAACAAGAAATTCGCATAATATATAGCCAACCCTGCTTACATCTGAATAAAAAAAAAAATTACAAGGGACAGAATATTCCGCAATACTGCGCTACTAGACAGCACCAGTCACTTTCAAATCAAAATCCTAATGTCGCTTTCCAAAAATTTCGTAGTAATTCCTTTGCCTCTAAATGAATATGAGCATATTTACTGGATGCTTAACAATCTTCCAGATAAATGATGGATAGGAAAATGCAATGATAATTAAAAGCCGATTTAACAAATTGGGTCACATATACAAAGTCACTTTATGTCAGTAAAACATTAGTAAGCAAATCAGGAGAGAAGCGCACATAAGTTCATTCTGAAAAGAAAATAATCAACATTTTAATTTACAATAATAATTTGCTTCATTAGAGAAACAGTACTTGTGATACAGAATGGAATTCTCAGCATTTCACTACAGTATTGCATCCAGTTTGTACATTAACAATAAATAAAATTCTACATAGATTATGGGTAGTCTCAGTTAATTTTGACAACAACATATTAGCATATCGGTAGCAAAGCCAAAAGTGAACAGAATGTTTGAAGGTGTTAGAAAAGTAGATACTAGCATATTTACTGGCGTAAGCGGTAACAAAAGGTCGAGATATACAGAGTGTGAAAGAACGAAGAAGAATGTTTTAAGTAGAGTTTGTAAGGAAGAGAGAAACAAAACAGCACATAACAAAAACAAAAAAGAGAAAAGGAAAAGAAAGAAAGAAAACGTTGTACCTATAAATGATATGAGTTGGAAAGACGAGGTCCAATTGTTCTACTGACTATTTAATAAGTTATAAGTTTCACGCCTAATGCTTTCTTTATCGCACAGAACACGAGCCAAGTAGGGTATGGTTGAGTTTTTGTACTTGCTAGTGCGAGCATATAGTTTTCTATATAGGCTTCTGGTTTTGCCTGATGAGATACAAGGGGAGAGTTGTGAATGAAGAGGGTGGTGTGAGTTAGATAGAATGGATTTGGCCCATTTTTCACATGAGTCCAAGTGCCTGTCAACCAGAATATTAACAAGCTGGTTAAGTGGCACATTGCTTACCCTGCTGACAACCTTTAACATCCTACGTAATAAGATATAGTCCTTCTTCAGTAGCCCTGGAAAAACTAAGGGGGAACAATAGAGAATAATAGGCAGGATGCAAGAGTTAACGAATCGTAAGAGTAAGGGTTGGGTTATTCCAGAATGTCTTAACTTCTTGATGTAGAAGGTAAGACGGAATATTTTCTTAGAAATCATCAAGATATGAGACGACCAGGAAAGATCAGCAGATAGAATGACGCCAAGATATTTAATTTCCGACTTGGTCTCTATTTCAGTGCCATCTATGTTGCACACCTCGTGAGTGCTAACCAGTTTGTTTAGGTCAGATTTATGCCTAAAGGTGAAATTGACTGTTTGACATTTAGAGGGATTTAAGGTAAGACCGTTTTCCTTGGACCACTGGCTGATTTCTGATAAAAAGCCATTTAGTTTGGAGCAGTCACTTTGACACTTGACAGGCAAAGATACAGTCAGATCGTCAGCATATTTAACAAAATTAATGTCATTTGAAGATGGTAAGTCATGTAGAAAGAAAGAAAAGAGAAGTGGGGAGAGTACAGCACCTTGGGGGACACCAGCTTCAGTGAGCACAGCAGAGGAGGATTTACCTTTGTATACAGTGTACTGCATTCTGTTTGAGAAATAGGAATGCAACCAGTTTGTGACCCAGGACTCAGTTTGTGTCATCGAGAGCTTATTTAGCAAGAGACATCTAGGTACAGAGTCAAAAGCAGAAGTGAAGTCGAGAAACGTGCAGCGGACGTATTTGGCACCTTTATCTAATGATGAGACGATACTGTTGTGTAAGACGGCTGCAGCATCTAAAGTGCTCCTACCCTGTCTATATGCAAATTGTTTGGGGTCTTCAAAACTTTTAAGGGAGGGTTCAAGTTTAAGAAGTACTAGTTTTTCCATCAGCTTTAGAAACGGGGAAGTAATGGCAATGGGTCTGAACTTTACGTTCTTGCTATTTCCAGGTTTAGGGACAGGGACTATTTTAATGTCTTTCCATGCAACAGGTACAACGTTTTTGGAAAAAGAAACGTTTAGGATGTTAGTAAGTGGAGAACATAAAGCATCTGCACATTGTTTTAGAACATAAGCAGGTACACCATCAGGGCCAAGGCTACGTGAGGGCTTAAGCGTTTTAAGACATTTTAGAACATCAAGAGTATTAAAGTCATGAAAGTTATCAACTGCGTGATTTGTAACACTAGAAGTAATTATAGTAGAAGGAGAAGGCATAAAAGACTGATTAAGAGCGTTAACATCATAAGAGGGGAAAACATTGCATCGCTTACCATTGCCAGTAATTTCATTAAAAGGTTTCCACATGCTGATAGGAGATTTGCATGATAGAAGTGTATGATTATACATAGCATTGAAATTTTTGATTTCAGATTTGATTAGAGCATTAATCTTTTTGAGTCCTAACTTGTCTTTGGATTTGTATAATGTTTCTTTTTGCCTGCGAAGTTGTTTGAGATAAGGAGATGAGAAGCGGTCGAGGCGTTTGAATAGTGTTTGTTTGGGACAGCATATATCAAGGCAGGACTTAAGATAATCCGTTATATTGACAATTGTGTCATCTAATGAACTTTCATGGAATAAATCCCAGTTAGTATATTTTAACATGCATCTGAGATTGAGTAAGTTGTCGGATGAGTAGCATCTTTGTTGTGCTTTCATAGACAGATGTGAGAAGACTTTAATATGTGTTTTGCTGCATATTTTCGGTAGAACACGAGCAATAGAGTGATCAGAGTTGAGGATCGGTGCACGTTTACGTGTTTCAAATATTCCATCGTCATTTGTAAAAACTAAATCAAGTGTTTTGTCAAGTCGAGTGGGAAATTTGACAATGTTTGAGTGACCAAGTGCTCTAAGGAAAGATCAATCTGACGAGTTGAAGTCCCCAGTAATAACAGATAGAAAGTTGTCGAAGTTGGCAGTGGCAAGCATGGTGAATTCATCAGCAAAATTTGAAAGATTAGATAGTGAGCAACTTGGAGAAATGTACATGTTTGTAATAAAGATATGGTTATATTTGGGGAGATGTTTGGGACGACATTTAACGGTAATACAGTCTATGAAGTCATTTGAGAATGATAAGCAAACATTATTAGAAATAGACCATTTGGAGTTTATAAAAGTTGCAACGCCGCCCCCATTTTTCTTATTACAATATTGTCAGTCTTGTCTAAATAGGATGAAGTCCTTTAGTGAGATGAGATTGTCATCATACAGTTCATGTAACCATGTTTCTTGTAATGTGATTATCGCAGTATATTGATAGGTGTCAGTGGACATCAGAGATTGCAGGTACATTATCTTGTTAGGCAGAGAGCGGCAGTTAGTGTTCATTATGACAGGAACCGTAGTTATGTGAATTGGTGTACGTTTAAGAGCTCTCTGCCAACCACTACGATGCTTCCTCTTTGATTTCTTGGGAATATGGAAGTCATTGGGTCTTAAATGATTGATAAAGTTACGAGAGTAAATAATCCGGTTCGAATTCATATTTAGGTGATAAATGATGAGCGTAAACAGTAGATTGGATGCAATATATAGATAGTAGAATAGTTGGCGGCGACATGTTCCAATTTTTGGGCCAGCTATTCTACTATCTATATATTGCATCCAATCTACTGTTTACGCTCATCATTTATCACCTAAATATGAATTCGAACAGGATTATTTACTCTCGTAACTTTATCAATCATTTAAGACCCAATGACTTCCATATTCCCAAGAAATCAAAGAGGAAGCATCGTAGTGGTTGGCAGAGAGCTCTTAAACGTACACCAATTCACATAACTACGGTCCCTGTCATAATGAACACTAACTGCCGCTCTCTGCCTAACAAGATAATGTACCTGCAATCTCTGATGTACACTGACACCTATCAATATACTGCGATAATCACATTACAAGAAACATGGTTACATGAACTGTATGATGACAATCTCATCTCACTAAAGGACTTCATCCTATTTAGACAAGACCGACAATGTTGTAATAAGAAAAATAGGGGAGGCGTTGCAACTTTTATAAACTCCAAATGGTCTGTTTTTAATAATGTTTGCTTATCATTCTCAAATGACTTCATATACTGTATCACCGTCAAATGTCGTCCCAAACATCTCCCCAAATATAAACATATCTTTATTACAAACATGTACATTTCTCCAAGTTGCTCACTATCTAATCTTTCAAATTTTGCTGATGAATTCACCATGCTTGCCACTGCCAACTTCGACAACTCTCTATCTGTTATTACTGGGGACTTCAACTCGTCAGATTGCTCTTTCCTTAGAGCACTTGGTCACTCAAACATTGTCAAATTTCCCACTCGACTTGACAAAACACTTGATTTAGTTTTTACAAATGACGATGGAATATTTGAAACACGTAAACGTGCACCGATCCTCAACTCTGATCACTCTATTGTTCGTGTTCTACCGAAAATATGCAGCAAAACACATATTAAAGTCTTCTCACATCTGTCTATGAAAGCACAACAAAGATGCTACTCATCCGACAACTTACTCAATCTCAGATGCATGTTAAAAAATACTAACTGGGATTTATTCCATGAAAGTTCATTAGATGACACAATTGTCAATATAACGGATTATCTTAAGTTCTGCCTTGATATATGCTGTCCCAAACAAACACTATTCAAACGCCTCGACCGCTTCTCATCTCCTTATCTCAAACAACTTCGCAGGCAAAAAGAAACATTATACAAATCCAAAGACAAGTTAGGACTCAAAAAGATTAATGCTCTAATCAAATCTGAAATCAAAAATTTCAATGCTATGTATAATCATACACTTCTATCATGCAAATCTCCTATCAGCATGTGGAAACCTTTTAATGAAGTTACTGGCAATGGTAAGCGATGCAATGTTTTCCCCTCTTATGATGTTAACGCTCTTAATCAGTCTTTTATGCGTTCTCCTTCTACTATAATTACTTCTAGTGTTACAAATCACGCAGTTGATAACTTTCATGACTTTAATACTCTTGATGTTCTAAAATGTCTTAAAACGCTTAAGCCCTCACGTAGCCTTGGCCCTGATGGTGTACCTGCTTATGTTCTAAAACAATGTGCAGATGCTTTATGTTCTCCACTTACTAACATCCTAAACGTTTCTTTTTCCAAAAACGTTGTACCTGTTGCATGGAAAGACATTAAAATAGTCCCTGTCCCTAAACCTGGAAATAGCAAGAACGTAAAGTTCAGACCCATTGCCATTACTTCCCCGTTTCTAAAGCTGATGGAAAAACTAGTACTTCTTAAACTTGAACCCTCCCTTAAAAGTTTTGAAGACCCCAAACAATTTGCATATAGACAGGGTAGGAGCACTTTAGATGCTGCAGCCGTCTTACACAACAGTATCGTCTCATCATTAGATAAAGGTGCCAAATACGTCCGCTGCACGTTTCTCGACTTCACTTCTGCTTTCGACTCTGTACCTAGATGTCTCTTGCTAAATAAGCTCTCGATGACACAAACTGAGTCCTGGGTCACAAACTGGTTGCATTCCTATTTCTCAAACAGAATGCAGTACACTGTATACAAAGGTAAATCCTCCTCTGCTGTGCTCACTGAAGCTGGTGTCCCCCAAGGTGCTGTACTCTCCCCACTTCTCTTTTCTTTCTTTCTACATGACTTACCATCTTCAAATGACATTAATTTTGTTAAATATGCTGACGATCTGACTGTATCTTTGCCTGTCAAGTGTCAAAGTGACTGCTCCAAACTAAATGGCTTTTTATCAGAAATCAGCCAGTGGTCCAAGGAAAACGGTCTTACCTTAAATCCCTCTAAATGTCAAACAGTCAATTTCACCTTTAGGCATAAATCTGACCTAAACAAACTGGTTAGCACTCACGAGGTGTGCAACATAGATGGCACTGAAATAGAGACCAAGTCGGAAATTAAATATCTTGGCGTCATTCTATCTGCTGATCTTTCCTGGTCGTCTCATATCTTGATGATTTCTAAGAAAATATTCCGTCTTACCTTCTACATCAAGAAGTTAAGACATTCTGGAATAACCCAACCCTTACTCTTACGATTCGTTAACTCTTGCATCCTGCCTATTATTCTCTATTGTTCCCCCTTAGTTTTTCCAGGGCTACTGAAGAAGGACTATATCTTATTACGTAGGATGTTAAAGGTTGTCAGCAGGGTAAGCAACGTGCCACTTAACCAGCTTGTTAATATTCTGGTCGACAGGCACTTGGACTCATGTGAAAAATGGGCTAAATCCATTCTATCTAACTCACACCACCCTCTTCATTCACAACTCTCCCCTTGTATCTCATCAGGCAGAACCAGAAGCCTATATAGAAAACTATATGCTCGCACTAGCAAGTACAAAAACTCAACCATACCCTACTTAGCTCGTGTTCTGTGCGATAAAGAAAGCATTAGGCGTGAAACTTATAACTTATTAAATAGTCAGTAGAACAATTGGATCTCGTCTTTCCAACTCATATCATTTATAGGTACAACGTTTTCTTTCTTTCTTTTCCTTTTCTCTTTTTTTTTTGTTATGTGCTGTTTTGTTTCTCTCTTCCTTACAAACTCTACTTAAAACATTCTTCTTCGTTCTTTCACACTCTGTATATCTCGACCTTTTGTTACCGCTTACGCCAGTAAATATGCTAGTATCTACTTTTCTAACACCTTCAAACATTCTGTTCACTTTTGGCTTTGCTACCGATATGCTAATATGTTGTTGTCAAAATTAACTGAGACTACCCATAATCTATGTAGAATTTTATTTATTGTTAATGTACAAACTGGATGCAATACTGTAGTGAAATGCTGAGAATTCCATTCTGTATCACAAGTACTGTTTTGGAATAAAGCAAATTATTATTATTATTATTACTATAGACATGTACGACAAGTTTTTTTGGATAATTAATAACTTTTATTTCGTGTAAGCGGGTAAGTGATCGACTAACTAAGGAACTAACTGAGAAATCAACGTGGAAATTCAAACAGGCATGAATTATTCCAAATTTCACACTTTGAAAAAGCGCATATAAAAGATAATAGACATGTAATTGCACTATGATATACAAAAATATGTGAAAGTGAAAATTTAACGAAAAGAAGTGATACCCAGAACTCTGAATTTAATAATAAATAATGCGTGAATACATCTGCTATTATAAACAAATCCTTCTTAGCATTTCGAGGAATCCAACTAGTTAATTTGCACCTGCCTACATTGTTTACAGGACAGCGATTGACTCCATGAGTCAATATTTTTCAACTGTTGCCCAACTTGGGTGAAACATAATAAGTATTCATGCAGTGTTAGGTACGCAAGACATTTCTATAAGATTTATGAAATCCACTCGACTGGGGTGAGCAGGACGTGTGTTGCATAATCAGAACTGCTACCCTCCTTGACGAGCAATATCAGTATGGTGACATGAACTGATGCACTCTTATGCACAGTTCTAAAATAATAAGTTAAGAAAATAAGACTGATTTTATCACAAACCAAGATGTAATGGTAAGTCAATGCACAGCTGTTTTATTCCGTTTGATATGATTATGAACAATAAATTGTGTTCGAAACGTCATCCAGTAAATAATAGTTTCACTGTGTGATATATCTAATAAACAAATTAATATGTTTCATTCTAGTTTGAAGCCACCTTATCAACATAATAATAATAACGACCAGTCGTGAAGTAATATTTCACATCTGAAACATAAGACTTGCACCTCAAGCATCTTAATATGTCATACAGCGTTAACAAGACCACCTATTATCAATGTGGAAGTGCATTCTTGTGAATTTGCATGAGACGAAAGACCTCTATAAGTATATTTAAAGTTGGACAAAAATGTAGAGCAGACGTTCGTGGCAGGCACTAATTGATGCAAACACTAAATAATTTACCATGAGCTCTATAGGAGACAGAAGCTTTCGAGCAAATAACTCTAGCCAATGCTCACCTGTCAGGTGACATCCCCTTCTTTCGCTTAAGGTTCCTCATAGCCCTTTTAATCTCTTTAAGTGTTGAGGATTTCGTTTTATTCAACCTACCACGGCTGCCTTTAAGACTTTTGTTCAAATGACTTCACCACTTATCTCACTTTTTTGTCCCATGAGTTACTTTCTGGGTCATCTTTCTCCGCTTCAAACTCGCTAACCCCTAATTATATAACAGGAATCATAGAGCAACCTTAGCAGCTACCTGCTACACATTACCATTACTTTCATCTTTTACTTTCGTTGTCCGTCACTTTTTGATGTTAGTATAGTAGGCTTTTGTTGGGTAGCAATTAGACCATATTCTCTCTTCACAGAAAAGAAGGCAATTAGACCTCCTACCTCTTTATTACAGCTTCTAAAGGTCAGAAACAGTTAATAATACTGGGCAGATAACAGTAACCAGCTTCTCATGCTGCAGTAGGCCGAGTTATGTTGAAAGCCGGGACCCATTAGATGACTTAAGAAAGAATTTGAGTGATTAAGTTATAACTTCATTCAGCACAATTAGCAATAAGAGATGTGCCACAGCTCGTGCTAATTAGGTTACTGCACTAAGGTGAACAAGATTCTTTTCTTAGATGAGGATATGAAAACAGGATTAATCTTTTACATACATTATGAAAAGATAACTTTCTGTAAAAAGTGCTTACTTCCTCAGGATCGTCTACTTTATAAGTGAGTTTACCAATAGCATCTCCTAAGTTCTTCATCACTTTTATTGCTGATGCTCCAGATATTAACTGAGTGTTTGTGGCGCGTGGAAGCTCACCGTCATACTGAAGAAACTCGCGAAGGTCTTCATCAACCCGTAAAACTTGATGTGCTAGCACTCGTAATAGAAATCTATGGAATAAGTACAAACCACCTTACCGTTCAAGTGCCATTCTGCGGCGTTCAACAAATTCATTCTCCGCCGAGACATCTTTGGATATTTTGACCTTGGTTGTAGCTAGGAGAATTTTTAAGAAAAAACAATACGCCATTACCTAGCATATCCTTAGATGGAACAGGAGGAACGATAACCCCTTCAGAAAGATATTTAGAAACCAGGCGTTCGTGCAGTCCAAGGAAATCAGAAAATCGTCTTAGGACTAAGAATTCTTTGTCATTGAACTAAGAATAAACGTAGTGTTAATCGGCACAAACCTTCGAAATGACACGGTAAACTACATAGGATGAAATACCTTCCCCAACTTTCGCTGGGTTAGTTACTTTTACTGAGGTCTCATCACATCCACCGCTCTAAAGATCGAAAGTAAAATAACTTATGGCATACTGTTAAGTTTCCTTTCCCAAAATCAACAGATGGAATCCCGTGAGCAATAGATTTCTCAGGTACGTAGTCATTTTTGAAGACAGTTGCAGGACTTAAGGACTCAGTTTTGACACCATCCAGACTTTCATTCAACTAAAGTGGAACTTCAGTGGGATGAAATACTCACATCTAGCTCAGATAATTCATCCTCCAACATTGTTTGGTAACGTTCACTTTCAATAAGGCGGTGTAAACCAACCTAAAGCCCAATATTCAATGTCCTTTTTGCGACCTAAGGTTAACTAAAATGATTTTCTCAGCTCACATCTAGATTTCAAAGTGAAGTTTGCTCATGCTTGATAAACTTCTGCGTAGTTTTACCCGCCGCTCGAGAGTCAGAGCTGTGGTTGTCTCCGAGGTTGGTAAAATGGCGATTTATTTTGTGGTTTGTAACTGCTATATATGAACTCAATCTCTTCACTCGTTAGTCGTCCAGTATAGTTGGAAAAAGAGATGGCGATGAATTTAATTGATGGACACGATGGAGACTTAAAAATAAAAGCCAGCAAACAAACTGGTGGGAAATGAAAACTTATCACTAAGGTGTAGGTGAATGGATTGACAGAATAGTCAGAAAAGTCAAATAGAGGAGGCTTGAGGGTATTGAGGAACAATTTTAGATGGTGCCTATTATTAGACTGCTGTATATCAGTCTTAAGCGGTAGTCCACTTGGACGTCATCCTTTTGTTGCAGCATGGTTGTCCAGTTTCCGCTTAAAGCTTCCCACATAAGATAAAGTGGCAACAAATGATGTGGTATCAAGAGGTTAAAAAGGTGTAGGAGACGTTTACTCGCTTACCCAAATTATCTGGAAGGCGTCAGGCGAAATGTTTCAAATTCTACAACCGAGCATTTGAGAGTTAAACCTTGTGGCGTAAAACTCAGATACCGAGTCTGGGTTAGTTGGCAAGTGACTGTTTTAAGGCTTATGTTAGTTATAATAATATGTGACCACCAAACTAAGAATTCACGCAGAACTGTCTGGTGAAAATAAAAGTTCAAGATAGACATTAACCCCACGTCAGAAACAGGTATGACCTCTAATTCGTATTTGTTCCCTCACTGTCTGAGAAAAAACCAATCCATGATTCATTTGTGACCTTAGTTTCCCACACGACCATGTAATCAGGACATGTAAGTAAGTTGCTGGGACTCCTAATCACTACATAAATGAAGGGTTAAGATCGGGCTTTCATTTGATCCCGACATCTTAGTTCTAAATATACCTGTTTTAAATTCGGCCTTATTCGGAAATAATCCTCGAATTATGATTACGTTTTCTATATGGAGTTAGTGAGAAGTTAAGAGCAATATGGACAACTGGAAACAAGTAAAGCACCAAGTTAGATACAGGCAATCTTACTAGTTTTCTTTGATATTCTAATCCTTTGTTATCCTAATACCTGTATTGCATATGGCATAAAAGAGAGCATTACATGAGTAGACTGCTGGTCTCTTGACACCCCACCTGGAAAGCCAGCGCAAAACACCGACTGAAATTGGCATGACAGAGTCAGAAATAAGGAGAAGTTTTTACTTATCAGTTGCTTGTTTCCCATGGAAACACTTCTGTCTGCAAGGTTTTCAAAAGAGAGGTATACTGCTCCTGTAACAAGGAATTACCTGAAATAGTAGTGTGGTGAGAGCTGGCTGCTAGCCAAAGTTGGTAGAAAGTAATTGACGTCAATTTTTATGTCCCCAATATCGGTAGTGAGAAAATGAGAACAGAGGCTTTGCGTAGGCGGATACAGTTAGCATATGGATGATCTGACACAGCCACAAAGAGATGCAAGGTTAACTTTCTGTGAGAAACAACCAATCAAAAGACTGTGTTTTCTACTGACAGTAATCTACAATAATGTACATTAAAATCTATAAATGTGTTGATTTTCCTTAATAAACGATCTGTTGCCTGGCCCTTGTCTTCTGTTTTTACAGTAGGAAAGGTTTGTGGTTCAAGTGGATGATCTTGATTTGTTGGATTCTCTGAGCTGGTTGAATTAGCTCCGAAGCTTCTTTGTCCTTCTTAACTGCATCTTCGCCGGTGGCACAGCGGTTAGGATGCTCGCCAACCATGCACATGGTCTGAGGTTTGATCTCCTGCCGACAAACACCTTATATTAATGGTAGGCCTGCAAAATTTGGGCTACCGATATCACATGCTGAAAATTCCATACTTGTACCAAAAGTACGGTGTAGAATCAAGCTATAATGAAAAAGTAAACTAACTTCAATTCTCTACGAATCATATAATTGTGTCTCCTGAGAACCATTGTCGTGACTGTCAATTTACATCTCTATTGACTATTTTATTGACTTGGAATTTGAACTTTCCTGTCATGCAATTTATGTTTCATTGATTGGTAAATCTAGTCTTCAGTAATGTATCTGTTGTTCACTGATTTTAGAAAGAAGAGAACACAAAGTTCAGCAGATATCCTTTCGGCGACTTCATTTCCAAAAGCTGTACAATCACATTTAAATACCTAAATTTACACAGATACAATTATCATTCAATTCCACATAATTACGAAGTCACCTTTTATTCACCTACGTAATTATGTGGAATTGAATGATAATTGTATCTATGTAAATTTAGGTATTTGAATGCGATTGTACAGCTTTTGAAAACGAAATCGCCGAAAATATATCTCTGCTGAACTTCGTGTTCTCTTCTTTCGAATGAACTCCTTCATACAATGTCTGCACACAGTTTCTTTTGTGAGTCATTGGGTTATTGCTGTCATATAATAAAGGTTTTTGTAGTTTAGTATTCCTTCTGTTTTAGTTGATTTTCTGTATACTTGTGTTTCTGAATTTCCTATGTTAGTTCTCTCGATTAAGACATCTGATAGTGGAATTTTTTGTCTGATTCTTCTTATCTTGTGTATTTTAATATCTTCAAATATGTTGTTGATTGATTTGTGAATGTATTAACTTTTAGGGATTGACGGTATCGAACGTTCGCGAGTTGTACGGATTATACTAACGCAAGATCTTATACCAACAACCACTATAGTGTTCGTTCTTCGAGTACCAAATGGTAAAGCAAAAGACCAGATTTTGTCGTCCAAATACGATATATATTTTGGGACCAAATCGCGGGTAGGAATGAATGCTTAGCTAGCTAGTAATCGTGCACGCACGTGACACGACGAAGCACCAAATGGCGGGGATGCTTGACCGTAAGCCTTCAGCTAAACAAGTCGACTTAAACAGTGATGGTCAGCATCCAATGTTGAGTGATGATTGCTGTGGTTAATAATTTTGGGGAATTATTTACCGCTACAGCTCACTCCCCCCCTAGTGGGGTTGTGAGGACCCTAAGACATGACCAACCGGAAGTAAAAAAATCTCGATGGTTCCCTGATGGGTGAAAAAAATCTTCCGAGCGGCTTGATGGAGAGCCTGCTGGTCTGTCTGCCTATGCTAATAGGGTGTCTGTACATAGCTTCCTCAATGTTGTTCGTTGGATCCCGTGCTTCGTTTGTTTCCTGTCCAGTGCCCGTTGCACCTGGAAAAGAAAACAAGAATGCTGAGAACCTTGTCAAGAAAAATGTACCAAATAAGCGTTTTTTTACCAAAAAAAAATGACATGCATCTACTATACAGTAAAATAATGTAAAGTTCAAAATTTCGGGAAAAAAAATATACATCTTATATAATTTTATGTACGGTTATAGGAAAAATATCATTTACTTGTGTTAAATGACGCAACATAAAAAAAAATTGATGTGTCACTCAGTTATGTGAGATAGGTGTGAAGGTATTCTGGGAATCTAACGTGACGTCCAGAACGCGTTTTTTTAGAATGATCGACCGAAGGTTCGGTGGCTTTCGCCGTGCTAGGGAGTTCTTCGAAGACTGAAGTAGATTCAATTACTTGTGAATTATCGGGTACGTTTAGCTCCAGGCTAATGGGATTACCTTCCAAGTAAGCTGGTTTCAGACGGTCGATACTGACGGTGTCTTCGCGGCCTTTTTTGTCTAAAACGAAGAATTTATCAGTACGTTTAATCACTTTATATGGTCCGTCATATGGGGGTTCTAGAGGACGACGTACCGAGTCGCGACGAACAAATACATGTGAAGAAGTTTTTAAACAAGGGTGAACGAAAATATCAATGGACTGTGGTCGGAGGGGAGCAGGTTTAACTGAACGCATAGCGTTTGTAAGCCTGCTGACGTATGAGGAGTGATCTACTACTGGTGGGAAGCTCGAGGGAGAAACAAACTCACCTGGCAGTCGTAGTGTTGTGCCATATACTAGCTCAGAGGTAGTACAACCAGCATCGGTTTTTAAGGCGTTTCGTATCCCTAGGAGAACTAACGGAAGGGATTCAGTCCAGTGGGTGTTATTTGCAGCTGATAAACCAGCTTTCAACTGTCTGTGTAGACGTTCTACCATACCATTCGCTTGAGGATGGTAGGCTGTTGTTCGAAAACGCATGCAACCAAGGATTTTAGTCAAAGCGAAGAATAAACCGCTTTCGAATTGCCGCCCACGATCAGTTGTTATGGAAGATGGGCATCCAAAGTTTGCGATCCATCTCTCTACAAAGACGCGTGCGACAGTTTCAGCAGATATATCCTTGATGGGTACTGCTTCAGGCCATCGTGTGAAGCGATCGATGCAGGTTAACATATAGGTGTATCCATGAGATTCTGGAAGGGGGCCAACTAAATCTACATGGACGTGTTCGAAACGGGCATCAGGGATAAGAAAAGTGCCAAGGGGGCTTTTAGTGTGTCTTATTACCTTGCACTTTTGGCAAGCTAAGCACGTCTGTGCCCATTCCCTTACTTCCTTGTTAATACCAGGCCAGCAAAACCTACTAGTTACGAGTTTGACAGTAGTTCGAATACCTGGATGGGATAAGCCATGCAACGTATTGAAGACGTTACGGCGATAACTTTTAGGCACGATGGGGCGAGGAGTACTAGTGGAAATGTCACACAGAATAGTATCCTTTCCTATACCTAAGGGTTTCTTGGCTAGTTGTAGAGTTGTTTTCGACAACTCACGCTGAAGCTCAATATCTTCTTTTTGAAGACGAGCCAGTTTTACAAGGTCTATGCCGTCGATTTCGGTGAAAGAACAAATACGTGACAAGGCATCTGCCACAGTGTTGTTCACTCCGGAAACATGGCGAATATCTGATGTAAACTGTGAAACGTAATCTAGTTGTCGCGATTCCCTGGGTGAATACTTATCTGAAGTTGAGTTCAGAGAGTACGTCAGAGGTTTGTGGTCAGTGAAAATGATGAATTCACGACCCTCAACTGAATGTCGAAAATGACGTAGAGCACAGTACATAGCTAGAAGTTCCCTTCCGAATGTGCTGTACTTCGTTTCAGCTACTTGAAGGCGCCTCGAGAAAAAGGCGAGTGGTTGCCACTCGTTGTTAACTAGTTGTTGCAGAACTGCGCCGATTGCAGTGTCTGATGCATCAACCGAGATACTCAACGGTGCCGTTGGATCCTGATACATAAGAAGGGTGGCATCTGCAATAGCTTTCTTTACCTGAGTAAAAGCATGTCGAGCAGACGTGTCGAGTTCGATAGCCTTGTTGTTCCCTCGAAGGAGATCGGTTAATGGCTGAATTAGCGAAGCACAATTAGGAATAAAACGTCGGTAATAACTTACCAAGCCGTTAAAAGTGCGAAGGCATTTTACTGTCTTTGGCTCCGGAAAGTTCAGTATTGCTTCGACTTTAGTAGCCAGTGGGCGTATGCCCTGGCAGTCAATAGTGTGACCCAGAAAATCGAGTGAGTCAACGCCTATCTGACACTTCTGTATATTGATGGTAACACCATGTTGGCGTAACCTTTCAAATGCCAAGTCCAAGTGTCCAAGGTGAGTTTCCTTATCTGGACTGGCAATGAGGCAGTCGTCTAAGTATGCGTATACAAAGTCGAGACCGCGAAATACTTCGTTGATGAAGCGTTGGAATGTTTGGGCCGCATTCCGGAGGCCGAATGGCATACGTAGAAATTCGAAAAGTCCGAAAGGCGTGATGATAGCCGTTTTCGGAATATCTTCTGTTGCCATCGGGATTTGGTTATATGCTTTAACCAAGTCGATTTTGGAGAATATAGATGCTCCAGATAACGTTGCCGTCAAGTCGTGTATGTGAGGCAATGGGTAGCAATCGGGGGTAGTTTTGGCGTTCACTCGCCGGTAATCACCAGTGGGTCGCCAATCGTTGCTATCCTTTTTCGGTACCATATGCAATGGGGATGCCCATGGACTATTCGATGGCCGAATGATGCCAAGGGTGAGCATATGATCGAATTCGTTTCTGGCAATTCTCAGTTTATCAGGGGCCAGTCGTCGTGCTTTAGATGTCACGGGCTGTCCTGAGGTTATGATGTGGTGCATAACATTGCTGGTTATACACGGGAGGTCGTTAGATGGGCAATTCAGTTCCGGATATTTATCAACAATCGGTTGAAAAGTTGGATCGAGGATTGCTTTCATCTTAACGATTGACAAGCTGGGGCCTACGTAAGTTATGCCTTTGATAGACAAACTAGTAGTGTTGTCAATTAATCGTTTACGGCGGACGTCTACGAGCAAATCATGATGATTAAGTAGGTCCGTGCCAATGATGGGCATTGTGACGTCAGCGATAAGAAAAATCCACCGAATAGGTTTGCGTAAACCTACGTTCAGATAGACGTATTTCCGACCATAGGTTGCAATTGGTTTTCCATTTGCAGCCTGTAGGTTGAAGTTAGGATCCTTCTGTCGATCTGCTGCTGTAGCAGGAAGGACGCTGACTTCGGCGCCTGTGTCGACTAGATATCTAGTCTGGCTAATTACATCATGGATGTAAAGTAAGCGGCTAGTGCCACCGGCGACGGTTGCCGCTAACGCGTGCCGGCGGGATAGTTTCCCACAGACTTGGAGGCTTTGCCGAAATCACAAGGTTTTCGACAACATTTCGCTTCCTTGCCATAGGTGTTGTGATACCAACACCAGTCAGGATTTTTGACAGAACGTGTGTTGGACTTAGATCGTCCACGTGCGTTTTGCCGTTGAGGGGATTTAGAACGACGGTTTGAGGAATTACTAGGCTTGTTTGACCTAAGCATCTGCTGGACGGAGTTGCATAACTCTATCATTGCAGAATCCTTCTTCGAAGTCTGTTCGGTAACAGAGTATACTTCGGTGACTGGCCGTTTCGTTATCTCTAGAATTCTATCTGCAGAGACAGCTAAATCATCTATGAGAACACCCTGAAGTGTCACAAGTACAGTCTGAACTGACTGTGGCAGTTTGGATAAAAATAGTTCTCTAAACAGTCCTTCATCGAACTGACTTTGGCCAATGATCTCTTTCATTCTTGCCAGCATGCTCACGGCTGACTGATCTCCTAACTCGATGTTACGAAATAACTCATCCAGACGTTGTCGATCTGTGAGAACGTTTCTCTTGAGTATGGATGCTTTGAGCAACTCGTACGAGTTACTTACCGACATCTGCAGAGTTACGCACCTGCTGAATTCCCGCGGTAGGGCGTGAATAACTGCAAGGAACTGTGAACGTTGATCAGTTATGCCATGTTCACAAAAATCGGACTCAGCAATCTGAAACCACGTTTCAGCATTATCTGGCCAAAATGGTACTAGCTGAATTGTTTTGGCGGTTGAGCGAATCTGAATAACCTTGGGGCTAGGATCACTCATGACGAAAAGTGTGCCGATAACAATATAGTACAAGAATAAACACAAAAAGGAACGAACTCACCGGGTTTATCTGCGTGTGAATTGAAGATGTAGTTCGTGGTAGGGCTCACCAGTTTAGGGGAGCTGCGGGTATCGAACGTTCGCGAGTTGTACGGATTATACTAACGCAAGATCTTATACCAACAACCACTATAGTGTTCGTTCTTCGAGTACCAAATGGTAAAGCAAAAGACCAGATTTTGTCGTCCAAATACGATATATATTTTGGGACCAAATCGCGGGTAGGAATGAATGCTTAGCTAGCTAGTAATCGTGCACGCACGTGACACGACGAAGCACCAAATGGCGGGGATGCTTGACCGTAAGCCTTCAGCTAAACAAGTCGACTTAAACAGTGATGGTCAGCATCCAATGTTGAGTGATGATTGCTGTGGTTAATAATTTTGGGGAATTATTTACCGCTACAAACTGCTATGTTCCGTCACGTTCTGAGGAATAGTTTTTACTCACTGCTGCTGTGCATATGTGTGACGTGCCATAGAAACATACTCGTTAAAAAATTGGGAAGAAACATGTAGAGACGGCTGTCGAACAAACAAAAGATACTTCATGCTGAAACAGCCGGGTGATATAACATATGAGCTTTTTCTGGGGTTATGTCAATCTGACTTGTGACGCTGCGTATACACCAGTTATATGATTCCACGATCATTGTTAAAAATACACATGAAGTCTGGAAATGAAGGTGTCCTTCCCACCAGATGGGACTCAGTGTGCCTTTAACAACTGCTTTCTGTAAGCGTCTTTGCCCTAGCCAGCTCACATCAACCCGTTCCTTACAAAAACGTCATCTGAGATGAGAGTTTAACCAAAGTGTTACATCATTATTAAGAGGCCAAGTATGGGGCCACTGCTACGGGAGTCCACGTCAAATATTGTGGATGCAACTAGTCGAAGTAACAAGACACTCTAGTTTCTCATCCGAGAGACTATGATGAGATATGGGAGAAGAAGACAACTATGGCCATTCAGCTGTCTCTACAGTGCTCGAGAAAAATTATGGCAACAGGTTGTTTAACTGAAATCAGCCAACTAGTTGGTACACTCTCTTGAGTCAGAAGTCATCTCCCACCTCACACCCAAGTGAAACGTAGAGATTCTTCTATGGGGCGATGTGTGTGGGCTGAGGGATGCCCGAACTCAGGAATTTACACTTCCACGTGGGTCTGGAAATCGTAAAACTGACGTGAACATGGCTGCCCCTACATTTGACGACAGCGAGGCGTTTATAAGTTGTGTTATACTGCTTAGGAAGGTTAAGAGTTATTAAGAAAAAAGTGCGGAGTTGCTATTACATCAGCAACCAATAAAAATTAGCACAAGCTATGAAATAGGCACCTACCGAAGTTCCGAATCGATACGATACGGACAGAATAGTCTGTCACATATGTTCGTCATGGCAGAGTTCGTTCCCTGAGGTCTCACAAGACAATATTCTGGGGCTGTAAATTATTCTAATGTTTTAATCGATTGAAGATGCCTATTACCAACTCTAAGAGCGACTAAGCAAGAATGGATATACCTTCTTCATCAGGTCCTACAGTAATATATCCGTAGCAGTCACAGAATTATTGCTATCGAGAATACTAATGTTTTAGGTAACACTGAATCAATAAAATCAGTGGACGATAGTCCAAAACGGGAGTCAATAAAGTGTTATACCACTTGAGCTACTCGGCTTTCATTTATACTGGTGGTTTGGACCGCTATAAAGGATTCGGAAGATTCAGACAGGCTACAGTCAGACCTATAGATTTGAGCGACTGAGCACAAGATTAAAGAGTGTTTTCCAACCTCAAGTAAAGTTAAGTAGTCCAAATATCTGCTCTGAAATCTCGGAAAGTGAATCGTCTCCCAAGTGGCAATGACTTATCCTGCGAAGCGTTAGACCAGCGACGCAATACAAGCTGGAGTGGCCAGTACATATTCGGCAGTAAACTCCACGCGTAAGCAGCTAGATACACTTCTCCAAGGCCACACAGAACTTATGTGATGTGGCACCTTGAGGTGCATAATACCATCTCTGCACTGTTAATCAAGGAGGAAGTCAAACTCTGCAAGTGAAATGGAGAAAGGCGACAAAAGGAGGACCTAGACTTAGGGAAGAAATCACATTACCGAAGGCTACGTATATTTGATCTACTTACATTTAGCTGCCCAGAAATGGGATCCCGCTATCACGTCACTATGGAAACACTTGTAACAAGTCACGAATGGTAGTTCGCCATAAGCAATGGGCCCGAGTTTGCTTTTACTTGTAGCTGTTGCTACTGTGCCTTCGGCGGAAAGCTGTGGTAGGGAGCAGCAATAATAATGCAGCAACAAATGGATCATGTCCAATAGAGTGTGCCTGGACCACACTGAGAGGTGGACCTCACATAACTAGCCCCACCAATGTCTCTCCAAATTAACTCCTTATTGACACACAGTGTTCTCCGTCTCCCCTTATTCACTTACTTATTTTCCTCTTCATTGCCTACTCAATTCTTGAAACTGGTATGTTTGCCAACGTATTACTATCACTGCTACTGTTTCGATTTTCAACCACAGAGCCACTGAGGTATTAGCACGCCACACACTACGAATAGAATATGACTGCTAACGGTACAGTCACTTTACTCGACATCTACCAAAGGTATGGTGGTCGGGTAAAGGAAAGAACAACAAAATGCCCACAAAATATCAGATGCCATTGCCTCACTAACAAAGAGGTAGGGCAAAAAATAAATTTGCTTATATCAGCTTGCCTAAAGATATAGGATCAATCAGAAATTCATGTGAGACCAATAACCATCACCACCAAGAAGCAGTAGCAAGGGACCTAACTGATTTTGTACCATCTTGTGAGAGGCTGTTTGAAGAGTGAATAAATACAGGCGACTTCTTTGACAGACAGTTAAACAACAATGTGGGTATTACCGGTACAGGCCAAAAAGGTGGCACTACCATTTTCTGAAGGAAGACTTAGTGGATACACTCCAAATAAACCTGGAAATAGTAATAGGGAAGTTATGAAGACTCACATCTGGAAAGTCCCCAGGTTGTGACGACATCAGACCATCTGTTCTGAAACAGTGCTCCGAAGCTCTCTGTAGGCCCTTGTGTGACCTGTTCCAACACTCGATACATTCAGAGAAACTGACAAGGGGGTGGAAAAGAGCCATCCATTCCTTCATTCAAGGGTGGGAATAGGCAAAATGCCACCAGTTATGGACCCGTAGCGCTACTCCCAGTGGTATCAAAAGTACTGAAAAGTACATTTGATGATCAAATCAAGGAGCACTTTGATAGGACTAATAGACTCCATGAAGCCCAACACGGTTTCAGGAAAGGTAGGTCCCGTGTAACAAACCTGCTATCAGCTTGGGACGATTGGACATCATGCTGGGATATGAATGTTCCAGTCCATGTGGTCTTCCTAGACTTTGAGAAGGCATTTGACACAGTTTACCATGACCTTCTTCTGCACAAAATAAGTCAGGCAGGTATAGGTGGTTTGCTTCTGTCATGGTTAGAGGACTGCATAGATTAAAGGAAATTCTCAACTAGTGTTAGTCGTGTCCGATCACCCTAGCGCAGCTGGTCATCGAGAGTGTTGCAGGGCTCTATCCTAGGGCCATTGATGCTTCTAGCTTTCATCAGTGATCTACCATGCCGTCTAAGCTGCCCGACTCTTCTTTAGGCTGACGACGTAAAGATTCGGAGAGCAATAAAGTGCTCGGAAGACTAGGATAGGCTAGAGGCAAACCTAGAACCTCTGGGAGACTGGGCGATGGTCAGTGGTATAACTTCCAACCTGGAAAAGTGAAAAGTATTGAAATTACGCAAATGTAGGCTGCAGAATGCAAGTTACACCCTGTGAAGTGAAAGCCTGTCTTACACAACGTCGGAGCGTGACTTAGGTCTAGTTCCAACGGAAAACTGGACACCAGTGTGAATTACACATGGAATGTAGCGAGGACATATGTGGTCATGCACTTTACATATAGACAGTTAGGGTGCACTCACTCCTGAGCTCTTTCTAAGGCTGTACAAAACATACATCAGACCACACCCTGAAGTGTACAATATCATTGTACCGCACTGCTTTGAAGAGAAGCGAACCTTTTGGAAAGAGTTCAGAGATGGGCGACAGTAGGGGCGATCGGTCTCCAAAACAAATCACATGATTAATGTCTAAAGGAATTAGGTCTCTTCACACTTAATTACCGTCGACTTAGAACGGACCTGATTACTCACTGTTGGATTACGAATGACCAGAAACACCCAAACAAAGGTGTTCTGCCATTAAGTGCGTGGGAATCCCCGAAGGATAGCTCACCAGAATGCAAAGACTCGAGTGCACTCTAATTTCTTTTCACTTAGAGTTTGCCGTTAAAGAAACTCTCTACCGGTAGATGTGGCTACTGCACCGCATACTGCGAAAACATATAATTAATCCCAGCACCACTCCTGGAGTCAACCAAAGCTACGAAGGTGGAGTGGCGGGACGAACTTTACAAAAGTTTACCGAAGACCAGGAACTTTTACTTCGCAACCAAGAAACTATCACAAAGAAATCAATTTGGCTTACACTAGGTTGTGAAAAATGACACTGGATATCGCAATATGGGCTACTTTTGATGTAACTGTCCAAACGTTTTTGTACTACTACTACTCCGTATACAAATCACGTCGTAGTAGTTTGAAAATTCCACACCTTACTTTCCTATATTTACTCCCTTCACTTGTGATAAACAGACGTTAGAAGAAAACATTTTGGGTTTGAAACTGTCACTATATCTTGTAATTTCAGTATTTACTAATCTTATTGAGATAACTCCAAGTAGACAAGTTATTCTCATTGTCAGATGTCTTAACTGGCCTCAATAACACAGATAATGTTCAATTATGGCCTAGTGCAATTTTATTAACTCGCAGTATGCTTTCTTCCCAGCTAGCGTTTTCCTCAGAGCACTGCAGAACGTAGGACAATTATCTGCAGTCTGTCCCAAAGGTTTCGCAGTGCATCGGAAGTCTGACCCAATGTTTCTGCAACTAACCCTAAGCCCAAACCACTCGCCTATGGTTATGCAGCGGAATCTAAGTCTACAGACACCCAAAATACATATATATTACGTCTATAGCTTGTCGCAACAAACAACATACTTCCGTCAACTCAAAGACCTATCATATAAGAAAGCAGTTGAATTTTAGAAAACACATACTCTTTATGCAAAATGTATTTGCAATGTATGGACAAATCATACAAGTCACAAATCATTTGAATCTTCACAAGTACCCAGCCTTCTACTTTCTGCATACTGTCTGTTCTCCTCGTTGAGATCGACGGTGATCTAAAAATACGTGGGATAAAAATGGAGACATACAAATGGAGAAAGTCGTCGTTTCCTTATTCTTGCCTTCATTTTGCCATGACCGTTGTGGAATCACCGTTGAATGGATGCCATGACTAAATTCCCTTGCGAATTACAAGGTTACACATCTTAGCGTTCTTGAATGACTTCTTCTCCTTGGCAGCCACCCAAGAAAGTTGGTTGCTGTACGCTGGCTTCAGCAAAACATTCATGATGCGACCAGCTGAGCTTCGGACCGTCGAGTGAACTAAATTACCAAGGTCGGTGGATACACCATGACGGTATTCCTCAGAGGAAGACATGACGGAGTCGCTGTCCAAATACCATCTGTCTGAAGACCTCAAAACATCGATTGAATGCATTCTGTAGACATCCTTTTCAGTGCTCTCAACCACTCTCAGTTGCTAGAACTTAGCCTCAGTCTCAGCGAGGTGTGACTCAAAGGACTACTGGCCTGATCGCATAACCTTTAATCGTATCGAGCAACCAGATGTGCAGCCAGCAAGCATGTGAATTATGCTCTCGTATGACTAGGGCTGTAGGTCTAACCGCGTCCATGTGTAAATTTTCAGGTTTATACTTTCCAACTATCTTATGTGTTGAACAAAGGTAGAAATCAACAATTCAATTCTGCTATGTCGTCTACTGTTAATGAATTCACTCAAACGTTACTTGGTCTCCTCTACCACAAAAATAATACTGATTTAAAAATCATACGGTTGCCAAATTTGTATCTCTAGTTTTGTTGGCCGCATGAAACTGACACTTTCTGAACATTATCCGATATCTATTATTGATATAAGTATAAAACTTGAGCATTGTGGCAGAGTATAACTCTTGTAGGGGACTGTCTAGCAAGCTCAATAACATAACAAATATGTGAATAAAAATCCAAGTCAATGAGATGACAGTGTAACAATATATTATCAGAAGTGCAGTAATGAGCTATATTAATTAAAAGGTTACTTGGGTATACTGTTAAAGTCCACTGCCACAAATCATTAATATAATCCACAGAAGCGTTCACTGTTGGAATCGTGTCTACTGGTAGAAGCTGTGTTCCGGTTGTAGAGTTGTCTTCGGATAAGGATAATAGGTTCCTGCAATAAATCCAAAGTATACAACACGGTATGAGTGGAGCAAGTAGACAGGAATGACCAGTGAGAAGGCGAAACTGCTAACAGTACACTGTATTTCAAATTGTACTCGGAAGTTATATGTATTTAAACATGAATCGTTTTAAACAAAAGTCATGTACAATGTCTCTAATTTCAACATCTAACGAAAAGTGTACAATCATATTGTTACGTACTCCACACACCCTTACGGATGGGATTTTATTTTGTACAGTAATAATAACTGATGACGTTGATTCACTTTTATCTTATCCTACCTTTGATGCTTCTTCTGCCAACTTGTTGCTTTTCGCTTGCATATCTTCCAGTTTGTGGGAAATCAGACATATATCATCGGCTAAGTCCAGACCCTCCAAGTTTTTGTGTGAGTCCATTTTATGCCTGTTTCCTCATTGCCCGCTGTTTGTCGCATTTATCACTCCTACGTGTTACATTTCATACTTTTTCTTACCGTCTCCACAATTGTGAAGTGGACACTCAGCTAGCTTACTTCTCATTCAATAACAATTTCTGAATCTTATGTAATTTCAAACCCTTTCTTTTATTGTGTCATTGACTATTATGTAATCATTGTAAATTTTCTACTTTATTTAGAAACAATTTCTGAGCAGTTACATCAATTATGTCACCCCTTATTACCTAATAATATACTACTATACTTTTTCTGGTAGATATAAATATGATTGTACAGCTTATGAAGACAATTTTGTCGGTAAAAATTGTTTTCTCCGCTTGATTGTCTTCTGTTTTCTTCAAAAGGTGTAAATTAAGTTTATTATGATAACGATAACCTTTTATCTAAATAATAGAATTAACGTGTCTTTGTTTTAGTGTAACAAGCAGTACTAAGCTTGCCATCAGCAGGTATTTAGGAAAGTGCACTTGATGCCTGTTTTCAGATATGTTATTTTCCTAAGGACTCGAACCACCACCAGTTCCCGCTTTCATCAGCAACTCAACAAATTAACTTCAGGTTGTTCTGAAGATAACTCATGCAGAATTAGTCAACGACTTGGTAGATTAGTAGTACTTCCTAGTGTTGAGTATATATATATATATATATATATATATATATATATATATATATACCGAATCTCTCTTTATTGTCCCCTTAGTCTAACTTAGTTGACGTCAGGTGGGGAACTGCTTACATTGGATTAAAATCTGTCATTTTCCTTGAGTAATTGACTTACAAATCAACAACATATAATTTCAAACAAAAATGCATCAATTCATAAGTTGCGATACTTCGGAAAGATATTAGACAAAAGAATTAAAATAGAAAGACACTAGTGTAATGGTGGGAATAATTAAATAAATGTTAGTTTGCAGGTTTGATCACCAGCTGACAGTGGTTACAGAACCACTGGAAAAATAAGCAGTACTGAACGGTCGTTTTGTCCCAGTTTGCGAGTCCTCATCACTGCGTAGCTAGCGGATTTCACCGAGTCAGGTAAGAAAACAGTTACTCGCCTATGACACTGCCTGGTGGTTACGCCTTGTATCGCTAAATGACAGAAGTTAGGATTCTTGGGGCATTGGATCAGGTCCTAGTGGCTCAATGGTCTATTAGCTCGCCTTGCTACTGAAAGATCGTGATTTCGAATCACGACAGGCGCGCACAGATAAGGAGTCTTACATTAGGGTGAAACAGCTTTCCAGTACTCCCTGGCTTTCCGATGCTTCTCTGAGTAGTGTCACCTCGTGATCAAACCGATATGACTGACTGTCAGTTTAAACCAAACTGGGAGGTGTAGATTAACTCGGTAAGCGTCCTGAAGGCACCAAGAATCACTAGCTGCATACTGCTGGTCACATAATTCAAAATCGTTAACCGTGACATAAATCGATTCGCCCGTTGATGGGTAACCGAACATTACACTGGTAAATTTACCCTACAGGCTCACCAAACCTCACACCGAGCACTTCGGTCCAATCAATCGACGGGAAAATGTGAAATTCAATTAAAATAAACCGAACTAATGTATAAAGTATTTAAGGCAATTTCGACTGATAGACTAGAAAATTTCACAAGAATGTGTTTGATGTAAGGTGCATCTCTGATCAGTAAGGATTGAGTAGTTTCTATTTGTCTGAGACTAGGATGTATAGAAGCTGGTCTCAGCTTGGCAACTAATATTATACTTTAGTCAAATGATCAGTGATGCGTCGCAAGTACTAAAGTAATGAACCCATTTTGCATTCAGAACTGTTGTTTACTGACATTCTAGTAAACCACTTCCTTGACTATATCTCAAATAAATGTTGTTAAACGTCTCAGCCAGAAGGTCTTTCAGTGACTGGTTTCAGTCTAACTGCATAAAATGGATTTTGACTAATAGAGCTTGTCGTTAACGTTATGTTTCAATAACTTATTCTAAAGAGTGTGGGGTGATTTTCCAAGGTATGCTGCACTCTCTGTTTTAAAAGTCATGTATACTTTAAAACGCTTTCTTTGACTTTTCATCGTATTTTAGTAATCAGATAACGAGAATCCATGGACCAAGATTTTATGCTTGTCAGCAGTTGCCTTCAGGAAAACACCTCCCCTTCTGGATTTAATTGAGCCCGTATCACGTAGATTTCTTTTATACTTTATTTTACAAAGACAAGCTTGGTAGATTATGGACATCAAGAGATGTGCCACACAAAATCTCAGAGTTCGTGCGAAGGCTGATATACTGCCCGGACCCTATACCGAAGCAGACAGTTGTCTTGAGGGACCATTGCTCCAAGACTTTGATTTGAAGTTTGATCCACAAGGCAGTAGACAGGCGTCAGCAGCTTCGCTTTCAAGGTTTCTCCTGAACAAGACGAGGTATTTTACTCCCCTAGGTAAACTTCCGTATCCACTAGTCCGGCTGTGGGTACCAGACGTCCGCATTCGCTGTTCCACTTTTGTGAGGAACACCTATGACCATCATGTGAAGTCAGTGAATAGGATTTACCTGGTAGAGTTAGGCTATGAATGTGTGGCCACATGACAGCATTTCGAGAGGTCGTCTCAGGTAGTTTTTCAGGGCACGTAGACTTCATCACCAAATTATCCAGGTCAGAGCTTACTCCTCATGGAGCACTATCTAATCTAAGGTTTAGACCGAAATTGGGTAAACACAGTGTTCATTACAGTTCAGAACATATCACAAATTCAATATTTTCTCATGATCAGTCTACCCAATTATTTTTATTTTGCTTATCTATTTTTCATTACTGTGAATGACCTCCTGTTGCACCCAGCTAGCTGTGTAAAGACAGAAGACAAGGGCTAGGCTACAGATCGTTTATTGAGGAAATCAACAGATACGTCCAACCCCTGTCCCTACCATGGCCATCGTAAACAGGTAAATTTTTTATTAATGACCATCCCATCGCCTTTCTTATCTAAACTTCCTGTTTATTCATGTTATTTTAAGTTTTCTTAATCCCTGTCTACACTACCATATTTTCATATCCACACTTCCTGTTTATTTTGTCATTTTACTATTTCTACATACTTAATCCCTGATTGCATAAACAATTATTCATCATATTAGTTTTTTATCCAAACATCCTGTATATTTTGTTATTTTTACATTTCTAACCCCCAATTGCACAATGTCAATCTTCTTAGTTATTATGCTACTTTGTTTGAGTTTTACCCACCCCCCTGTTTATTATGGCATTCTAATTCCTAATTGTAATTTTTATTAATTTAACCCCTAACCAGAAATTATTCTGGAACTTTCTCATCCATTTGATATAAATACACGAATGTACAGCCTAGATGATGACTTCGTCGAAAAGAAAATTATCTTCGCTGCAACTGTATTTTTATTCCCTATGATCAAATGTGTATATTCCGTGAAATCAACAGATATTTATAGATTTTTATGTACATTATTATTCGTTATTATTAACAGGAAAACAGCGTCTTCTGATTGGTTGTTTTCCCGTTGAAATTTAATCTGTCATCTCTTTGTGGCTGCTTGTTTGATGGTCAGACTATATATCTGTGAATCGTATCCGCCCACACAAAGTCTTTGTTCTTGTTTTCATCATGAACAAGAATTGGGAACTCAGCATTGACGTAAATTGTTGTCTACCAATTTTGGCTAGCAGACAGCTCTCACCACAGCTGAATCATTACCATACCAGCTTCACTTGATTCATAGCAGCTGATTGTTTCTTTTTAATCAAACAAACGTGATACAAAAATTTGCTATAAACACTATTCATAAAAAACTACTGTCGGGGTATGAATATTTCTAGTTATTACGACCTTTACGTGTGATAGTTTAATCAATTTTGCAAATTTAGCTTATTAAACTGCCTCAGTGGTTCAGTAATGGAATACTCACCAATCATGCGCATGGTCCGAGTTGCGACCCCCAACCGACGCAATCCACTTGGTCTCTTACAGCTAATTGTAAGCCTGCTTAAGAGTGAAGGTTATGAGTGAGGCTAACAGCCCCACCCAATAAAAATGAAACATCTCTACTACTAAAACTTCGAAGCTCAAGCCTAAAGCCTTATGCTCCACTGAGAACGCAAAGGAATCAAATAAAAAATAATAATTAAGCCTATCAAAAACTGGAATAGATTTTGATTGGTCTGTTGGGATTAAATCGCCTTCAAAGTGAGTAAAAAATTCAATATTTTCATTGTAAATAATATAAGCATAAATACGTGCTGGTTACCGATATCTGTTTTACTGTCTGTATTGATATTTCTGTCGGTCATTGGAAATACCAAAATGGCGCTATAAAAATACACAATAAACATTTCAATTTCACTTATTTTGATAGATAGTTAGTAGTGAGTAAAATGGTTATTTGTTAAGTGAGAATTCATCATAAGTGTTCCATAAAACAAATGTTTCTAGAAATATATATGTATTGGTCACATTTATAGATGGATTTAAAGAGATAGTAAGGAACTATGAAGTGAAGGTACAAAGTGTGACTGTCAGGACTGACAAGCTTCTTTGTTAGATATGAAGTTGTAATTTATACATCTGCTGACATAGTATTCGGCAGTTTTGATTTGTTTGTTTATGTTTTAATGTTCTGAGGGATTTCAATGTCATACAGCCAGCCAGATTTATTTAGTTCGTGGCTTAAATTTCTGATGCTTTGTAAATATTATATACCATGTCTTCTGTCCAATGAAGGTTGTCGTTCCGGTGGTCATTTTTCACAGTCTGGCTTTTGTGTGGGGGATATTTTCAGGTGGTCAGTTAGTTATGGTGTCGTGCCCTGGGGACACGTCCTAGTCCGTATTTATTTACACGCACCGATATAAAAGAATATATATCGTGTCTTTTCACAACTGATATATATTCTTTGATTCGGACACGGAGGGACGCCCACTTTGACCAATGTGATTTTTATTGCAGATCACATAATTTAATTTGTAAATAACTTTAATCTTATCTTTTTTACCTTTTGGATATTTTGGTCTGCACAATATCGAATGAAGTAATTGTATCGCCTTGTGCAATATGTTTACTTCAAACAGTCTTAGTATTCTAGCTATTATTTCAAACATATTCCTAATATATGGTAGAGTAAACTTTCTTACTGTCTTTGTTTATAGTTTTTTGTTGGTAACATGACTTAAATTTAAACACTTTTTGATGAAATTGTGTGGTCATTAATAATTTTGAAGGCAGTTAGTAGGTACTTTGTAGTGACCCACTTTATTACTCATCATCGTGCTATACTTTCATTGTGTAATTGTACTTTGACTTGTTTATTACTCTAAATATTGCGTGTTAACAATTGATACATTTGTACTCGCTCAAGTTTTGAATTTTGATTACGGCGAGAATACACATTCCTACACCTCCTCAAGTGTCTTCTGATTTACGTTGTGTGTGTCGAGTAAGCACAACGTTAGGACACAATTATAAACGAGAAGAAGTATTAGGATATACGTATACGCTAGTTTAATCAAAATGTAGCAGCACAACAACTTCTCTTCCATTCTCTTCAGCATTAGAGTGCTAAAGTGTGTTTGGACTCTTTTAAGTAATGTTTGCGCACGGTCTCTTTTATGAGTAATTGGGTTCTTACTACTATAGATGAGTATATGATCTGTATGACTTGGTGTTCTGTATACTTGTATTTCTAGATTGCCTGTTTTAGTTCTTTTGATTAAGACAACTAAGAATGGAATTTTGTTATCGAATTCTTCTTCTCTCTTGAATTTAATGTCTTCAGATATGTTGTTTATTAATTTGAGTGTGTATTCCAATTCATTTCTTTTTATTACTATGAATGTATTACCAACATAGCGTAGCTAGACCTCTGATTTAATTATGGGTAGGACTAATAATTATAATCTTAGCAATAACGGCTTCAACCATTAATCCTGATATGGGAGATCCCATTGGCTTTCCTTTGATTTGTTCATATATCTAGTTACTGAATCGGAATTATGTTGTAAGGCATAATTCTATGAGTTCTATCCAACTTGAACACTCTGTTTTTGTGTTTTCATGGCTATAGAGTAGTTGCTGAATAGTTTCTTCCGTTAGTTTTGGACCACTTGGTGAGTATATTTCTCTGATATAAAAGGACACTATTATTTCATCGTCATGTATCTGAATTTTTTGAATGTTTTCTAAAACCTGGATTAGCGAACTGATAGAACGGTGGCATGATTCTGTTAGATATTATGCAGATATACATTATATTTTCAAGTATTGGTTTTTAGGGATTTGATTGATTGGTTACAAGATTTCATCATGAGCTGACATCGGTTAGAGAACCGCTGGAAAACCAACAGGGAGTACTGGACAGATGTTTCGTCAACCTAGTTTGGGATTCTTCATCAGTACGCACACACCGCCAGGTTCGAACCCAGAACCTCCCGGTTACAAGGCTAGCGAGCTCATAGACCATTTAGCCATTGAGACCTGATCCAATGGTCAGTCCATGAATTCCAACTTCTGCCAATTCACAATACAGCGCGAACTCTAGCTAATGTATTTGTCCTCACGCCCGACCTGCTGCACCCTACTGGTCATGACTTCCAACTAGAACCCCAGGTAACTACCTACCTGAATAGGGCCAGTCGCTAGGACGAAACAGCTGTCCAGCAACCCCAGGTTTTCCAATGATTCTCTAACCTATGTCAGCTCATGATGAAATCCTGTAACCATACATTATATTTATTTTATTTTTTTTATATATATACATATATTCCGTGAAGAGCTCATATCCTCACATAAAATCGTTACTGAATTAAAGATATTGATTTCAGTCACGTGATCACTAGTTAAAAATGAATGTTAACAACACTGGCGTGAATCCTATAACCATTTCACAGACTGTAACATGACATTTTCAAAACGCTGAGTAAAATGGCTTTGCTATGGAAATACAGTTGTGCTTCCATATGTTCTCCAATTCGTCTAACTTTACTCATTTTACAAATATCATTCTACGCGTACAGTTACGCCAGGCGTGATGCTGACCACCTTCAGAGTGTAACCTCATCTTCACCTACCATTTACAGTGTTCAAACTGCGGTCAGTCAATTATTTTTTATAAGAGGTTGGAAGTATACTGTTGAGAATAAAATTCATCTAATTATACTTATCATAAATACGGTTTCTTTATGCTTTAATTTGAGTTACGCTTGTGTATGTTATTTGTTTTATTGGCTTGGTGGCCGCCACACAACTTGTAAGCATACCATGTCTATTAAATTTTCAATGTTTTTATACGATTCCCTTTCAAATATGTGTAACTTATCAATTGGAATTGTCTTATTCATTCTACCTGTCTCTTGGGAAATTAATAACTTGGGAGAGTATAAAAAAGAAGTTAACCAGTGTAAAATTCAATTTTCAATATATGCTACTTTTTTAATAATCAGTAGTTTGTGTAATATACTGTTTTTATCAGTACAAATACCACACGTGTGGAATTATACTCTACCACAGTGGTCAAACTCTATTCTTCCATGCTTATGGAAGTCTAAAAACAGACGAAGAGTACGGAGGATGTATGCAAGTGGACGCTTTGTTCCGCATAGAAGAACAATTGGAATTTCAACGGATACGTGTTATTCATTTCCTTTCAAAATTTATTCTCGTCCATTATTTCGACATGAGAGAGTAGTGAGAACTGAAGACATTGGTATCTTAGCGAAATTGGATCAACTAGAGGTTATATCTTGACCACCCCGATTTCTTGTCCATTTGATTCTGATACAATAAAGGGAGTATATTTGAAAAAAATTGAATTTCTCTTTCAATCATTTTGGAAGTATCGTGTGTATCTTTCTATGATGCCTTCACTGTTGAATACGTTTCAGATAGCTTTTGTCACTAATATAACTGGATTTTGTAAGACTTCAAAAATGAAAGTTTTAGACAAGGATAAAGTAGAAGCCTATTGTAGAACGAACTGTTTCGTTTAGACATACATCTCGCCTTCAATTACAGAGAAAAATTAACATGAAAGCTGGAACATTGCGAACTTAGTATGCCATAGAAATTCAGTAGGTGAACAAGTTGATTATCGGAGTTTCTAAATAGGAGAAAACTAACTTGTCTTTCTTGAATTCGGATTCATTAAGTAAGACTATTGAAAATTTTGTATTTTAAGATATTTTTTCTGTGTGTTGAAGTTTCTCTAGCGGTTTGATAGGTTTAGTGGTGTAGGGTTGCTGACCCTATGTCCCACATTAGGAACAAGATTCGGATTTTCAGTAGCAGCGTAAATTCGGTCCTTCTATACGGGTCAGGAACTTGAAGTGTCACAAAAAGGATTTCTAACAGGCGGTTGCAGACTTTTATCAACAGCTGCCACCTTCGATGGCTCCATACAGGAGATCAAACGGCCAGAAGGAATTAGTAACAAGAAACCCTGGGAACAAACCAACCAAGAGCCGATTGCTGAACAAATATGTGGGAGAAAATGAGGACGGATGGATAGGCTAAACACTGAGGAGACCGTCAAATGACATCGCGCACAATGCATGCTATTGCTCGAGTGGAATCCCAATGGAAAGCGACGAGTAGGTGGTCGGTGCGAGGGTGACATGGAGGCGATCGTGTGGCGAGGAGGAGATGACAGACTGTGGACAATCGTGGTCCAAGCTGAAGAGAACGGCAGAAGATAGGAAAAAGTGGAGATGTGTTACTGAAGCCCTATGTTCCACTCGGAACTCAAATGAATAATAATATTATAATAATATTGAAAATTTTAGTGTTTCCAATCAGTCAAATATCAACCGGAAAGATTTGTTTGTATAATTTTTAAATTCCCATTTGCACATTTAGAGAAAACAATAAATTAAGCCAAGAAATATATTCCCTTCCAACTATTACCTCGTCAGTAGCCCTACACTAACACATATATATATATTCTTACATCAAAACTATACCAGTCGTATAGTTATGCTAGTCAGCAAGCAGTATCAGTTTTTAGGTACAGGACGGATGACAACTAATGATTAAAAGTCATCAAAACATTTAATTAGCGCAAATTAACAACAGATTGTAAGTCAGCAGGGAATATAAATCTGGAAGTATAGGAGAGGTGAAAGTAATCACAGATTTCTTTATCTGTGGGGATTAGCAGCAAGTTATTGTCGTAATGTCACCGAATTATGGACCCAATGACAAAACTTGAAACTAGATAAGAATTTATGGTTATGCTATGAAAATGTATCTCAAGCATCCCATTTATTAGCATAACACTTAGATGAGCATATTTCGTTGATGATGACAACATTATTTGCCAGGTTTCACTAATTTGCCCAGTTGGCGTTTCAAGGTCATTGGTGCGGTCGGACTCCATTGCTAGTGAGTGGTGCTTAAAGTTTAACTTGACCATATTCCCCTCGTATGATAAATACAGTTATTGATAAAGTTCACATAAGGATCACATGAAAACTAAGCAATTAAATAGAATTAAAATAACTCAAGTATCTGTAAGATGAAGAGAATGAGATAATCGTCCATAGTGTATCTGTGAGCGTTAGATAATAATGGTAATAATAATAGTAGCAGTAATATTAATAATACTAATAATAATTCCAATGATGTTATCAGTGATAAATAGGACACTCTGCGATAAGGAGAATATCAGAATAAATGAAGAAAGAAAGCAAAGAAAAAAAAACACAACTCAGAACTGAGATGCAATTAAAAATAAACTTCACTCTGAAGATATCTCGTATATAAAACTAGCGATAAGAGAAATAATGACAAATGAATATGCTTCATGCAATTAGCTGCCTTGATAAACTTGATTAAAGCAATAAGGATAGATAGGATTCCATTTTTTCTCCCTCATAGGGTATTTATCAGTTGCATACAACCTGAGATGTGGGACATATCATAATAATAACAACAATAGCTTTATTCTGAGCAGTTTATATAGATAGTAAACAGAGTCTTAAGAGGATATCAATTGCATAATAGTCTCTCCGTCCAGCATCTTCAAGTAAAATAGCAATTGACAGTAAATCTCGTGATACATTGCTGTCTGACCTGAAACTCAAACCAATCTGTTGGAATATTTCTTCTTTGCCTCCCTTTTCAAGAAATTCACAACATTTGGTTGAAAACCAATTAAATAAGGTGTAGGAGTACATTTGAGACCGAAGGACACAGTAACGGCTAAATAATTGAAGACCGGAGGTAATTCATCTTATTTCTAAGTCAGGGGCAGTTTTTACGAAGAATCTCAAGAACAGTCATCTCATGTGTTGGAATACGTTGCCACCCATGATTTCACTTTTTGTCAAGTCTATTAGAAACTTGCGAATCAGTTTGTTGTAGATATTTGAATTATTTCCGAAAGTAGAAAGTCCCACAAGAGACCATATTTCAATAGAATCAAATAAACTGATATTCAAGAATTGGTTTGTAGGGACTTCATTGATTGGTTACAGGATTTCATCATGAGCTGGCATTGGTTAGAGAACCATTGGAAAACCTGGCAGTACTGGACAGCTATTTCGTCTCACTAGTTTGAGACTATTCATCAGTACGCACACACCGCCAGGGTTCAAACCCAGGTGGGTGGTGGTGGATTCAACATAGAACTTGGCACCGAAGTGCAGCAGTTCGAGTTGCCACGTTCCAAATAGCACACAAAGGTAGACAGGAAAATGAGTGAAGAGAATCAATAGAGTTTTGACAAGTATAAGAGTGAAACAGAATGAGTAATGGTAGAAAGGAATATGAAAGATTACAGAGACTGAATACATCTGCGTAAACCATTGACAACGATTTTGAGCCATGTCACCTATTGTCTCCAGCCATTGATTCTTAGAGTCCCGAGGGCCCCAACCCGGAAGTCTGCATCTCCCTACCTGACTCAGTTTAACTGTCAGGGATTTCATGGATTGATGAGGCCATGTTTTTGTTTGGCCACCGCTTACTCTTTTCCAACCTGCACCTATATCAGCTAGTAATGCCCGTCGGGGGAGACGATGGTTAGGCATGAATTCTAACTTCTGCCAATTCGCGATATAGCGCGACCGCTAGCCAATGTCTTTGGCGAGTATTTGTCCTCACACCTGACCTGCTGCACCCACCTGGTCACATGCCATTGGATGGGATCCCAGTGGCTTAATGGTCTACGAGCTTGCCTTGTAACTGGAAGGTCCTGGGCTCGAACCTTGGTGGTGTGTGCGTACTGATGAAGCGTCCCAAACTAGGCTGGCGAAACAGCTGCCCAGTACTCCCAGGTTTTCCGGTGATTCTCTAACCAATGCCAGCTCATGATGAAGTCCTGTAACCAAAATAAACTGAACTAGAGAGAAACTGAATGCGATGCAATCATGGAGTATTTTGGTAGTCGAGGTTTTAAACAGACTGCCGACTAGTAATTTTTGTAAAAACATTTACACCTGAACCTTTGCACTACTCATCTCAGTCAACCAGTAGTACACAGTCTTATGCATTTATTTATGCTTCGTTTCTTGATTACCACTTTCGGTATCAAGCAGATCATATATAATGATAATAATAATACCTTTATTCCAAAAAGTACTTTTGGTACAAATGTGGATCTCTCAGCATGCAGTAAGCCATTGCATCTAATTTTCTCATTACAGGGACAGTAATTCAAATAGGGCATTTACATTGATAATATTGTTCAATAGGAATGTGAATATAAAATTAAATCAAATGAAAATATTAGCAACAGTGTAATAATGAGAACAAAAGAAAACAATAGCGTTTACTTAGAGTTCCGCAGTGGGTTGGTAATTTCCTGCCTTACACTTTTCTCATCATATAAAATGGGTGCTAAATAAGGTATTGTAGAGTTTTTGTACTTACTCGTCCAAGCATAAAGTCCGCTATAGTTGCTTCTAGATGTACCTGATGAAATATATGCAAGGAGAGAGTTGTGTATAGAGAGGATACTCAGAGTTTGACAAGATAATATTTGCTAATTTCCACATGTCTGCCTACAAGAGTATAAACGAGTTGGCTTAACAACATCCTAGTCGCCCTACTGTCGGGTGTTAGTGCCCCTTGTAGTATAACAAAGTCTTTCTTAAATGGCCCGGGAAAGATTAACGGGAACAGTAAAGAAGGATCGGCAGAATACAAGAATTAAGAAACCTAGAAAGCAGAAACTGAGTGTTGCCAGACCGTCTTAACTTCCTTACGTGTAGAACGTTAAACAAAATATCTTTCTGGAAACTAACATGATATGGGAAGACCAATAAAGGTGATAAGAGGAAATACACAGTCCAAGGTATTTAATATTCGATTTAGTTTCAACCCCTGTGTTGTCATCTATGATAGCGGAACCATGCGAACTAACCAGTTTACGTAGGTTGTACTTGCATCTGAAAGTGAAATCAACAACCTGACATTTAGAGAGATTTAGTTTGAGATCACTGGCTAATTTCTAATAAAAAGTTATTCATTTTAGAATAATGTGATTCAGAATTAACTGGTCACGCATGATTTTCAAAGGGGACTATAATGAAATTATCCCTCGAACTGTTTAAATTGCGAACTAATTTACAAATTGTGAGTTTGATTTAATGTAGTTATTATTATTGTTTCCTTTCCTGCATAGGGCTTCAGCCTCACATCTCCATTGCGTTCGGTCCTCTGCCAACTTTCTCACCTGGCTCCACGTCTGCCCACATGCTTTATTCTTCTTTTTACATGACCTCATCTATGTCACCCCATCCTCGCACTGACGACCAACTCGCTGCTTCCCATTCGAGTTTTACTCGAGCGATGGTATGGCGTGTGATGCCACTCACTTGATGGTTTCCCCAGAGTATGGCCGATCCACCTCCACTTCTTCCTGCACATTTGTTGCACAATTGGTTCCTGCTAGGTTGGTTCGTTCCCAGAGATCACTCCGTGTTGCTGATCTTCTCTGGCCAGCCATCTGATCTTGAGCGAAAACAGCAGTTGATGAAAGTGTGTAGTCAGTTCGAAGTGGCCTTCTTGACGCAGCGCCAAATCTCTGATCCGTGTAGAGTAGTACTGACTTCACTTTGGAGTTGAAAATCCGCATCTTATTTTTCAAGCTGAGGAGTGCTGTTGATCTTCACACAGACTTGAGAGTAATGAAAGCTTGCCTTGCTTTCTTGATGATCCCCACTTTGATATCCTCGTCAGTTCCGTCCGCCTGTAGTTGGAACGATGCTTCCCAGGTAGGTGGGTAGGTAAAGGAGGTAGTTTCTTTCAGGTTGTTGTTGCTACTGTTACTGTTGGCCAGGAATCTTCATCACCTCTGTTTTCTCTATGTTCACCTGAAGTTCTACCTTTGATGCTTCTTCTGCTAACTTGTTGCTTTTCACTTGCATAAATAACAGTTTGTGGGAAATCAGACATATATCACATATACTTTAACTGAATACCTAGTTCATTTTATGACTAGTAGAATAAAACATCAAATATGAGGACTATGTATAAAATAAAACAGGAATTTATAATAATAGTAATAATAATAAATTAATGTCAAAATGGAGACATTCTTATATTGTTAGAATAGGAATATTTTAGACTTTTAAATTTGATTTAGCCATATATGAAGTTGGCTGTGTAATCATGCTTCTCTGCTGCAGATGAAAAAGTTCACTTATGACGAAGATATTATTAAATATATCACTTACTGTGAAAGTAGGTAGGTGTGAATATATCAAGTTACATCGGAGAAGTGAAATTAGATTCTGAAGAGTTAAAGTGGAGAAGTCAGTGTTTACGAAGATAATGATAAATTTATAGTAGTGCCTTTTTAAACACATAATTCGGCGTTCAACTGATGACAACTTCAGAAACTCGAGGTAATTATGAAGTGTTTTGTCTGTTGAACACAATAAAAGACTTTCAGGAGGAAATCTTTATGGATTTGGTTTATTTCAAGATTGATCACGGACCGATATCAGTTACAAGATTACTGAAAACCAGAGAGGAGTTGTACAGTTTTTTCTACCTACTTTGTGGCTATCTATTAGAACTCATCCAAGATTTCAACAGGGATCCAACCGAGGACCTTCAAGCTACGAGGCAGGCTAGTTGACCATTCAGTCACTGGGATGGAATCCAGTAGCTCATGAATTTTAACTCCTGTCAATTCATGACTTTTGACGCCAACGTTGGTTAATGTCGTCAGTGAGTATCTCTCCTCACGCCCGACTTGATGGACCTCACTGCTGAAGACTTCTCAGTAGAACTCATCCTGTAGCCAGTCACTAGTGAGCGCCAGATTAATTTTCAAGTGTCAGTTTGTAGAGATGCAGTGACTGACTACGTGGCGAAGTTACCTGGAGTCCTAGTGAGAAGTCTTAACCAGTGGTATCCATCAAGTCGGCCGTGAGGACAAATACTCGCTGATGACGTAGGCTGAAAAAAGTCAGAATTCATAGGTCATTGAATTACATTCCGTTGGCTGAATAGTCTACGAGCTTACCTTATAACCAGATTTTCCAGCGTTCGAACGTCTTTGAAGCGCATACTGCCGACGAGTCCTAAATTAGGACAAAACAACTAGCCTGTAGTACGCCCTGGTGTGTAGTGTTTCACTAACTTATGTCAGCCTGTGATCAACCTTGACTCAGTAAAAGAGTCTAAAGTACAGGTCATTTTTTCTTAATTATAGCTTGATTCCATACCGTAGTTTTGATACAAGTATGGAATTTTCAGCATGTGATATCGGTAGCCCAAATTTAGCAGGCCGACCATTGATATCGGGTGTGAGTACCTTATATCCTGTCCCAGTTATGGCAACTAATCATCCTAGTGGAAAAACGTTTCCGGGTTATTTGCTACTGTTTGTTACCACTGATAGAGTTTCAGGGTGTAGAACACAACGATAGGAAAAATTCGAAAGGACTATAATGAGGGGAAATGCATAGCAAAAAGAATAATTAGCTTATGCATATGTAAATTCATAACGGGTTAACAAGAGTTAGAATGTGATCTCGTATGGACACAGTAACTGCAAGGGATCTTATACAGCAGGAGCAGATTGCAGGCTGAATAGTTCCCCATTATTGCGTATTTTACGGAGCCGGTAATTTCTTTTCAAACCTCACCACTCTTTAATTTTAAATCAAAGAACTCTGGTTTATTTTACTTTTTTTGAAAACACTGCACTCCACCTTCCTTCTGTCACGTTTTCTGTACTTCTGTAAGGATTTATTGTCCTGTTGCATCTTAAAATTCATTGATGAGATTCATTTTGTTTCTTAATGTCTCTTTGAGGCAAAGCTTTTCTGCTTCTTGGTGTAGTATCCCTATTGAAACCTCTTTTGTAGCTGACAGACCAAAGTCTCTTTAAATCTAGATATTGGCCAGCTGAGGATGCTGTGCATTAAATTCACCTTTCTGATGAGACAAACTTGTAGAGTTTTGCCCTAAAATCAACTGACTGACATCTGGAAACTCAAACATGAAGTGTAACACCATTCACTTACTGCTCATTTGAACAGAGAGATAAGAATTTGAGTGTAATTCGGTCCTTATGTAAGTTGACCGTGAAACGGAATGCATTTTGGAAACAACTATATTCGTATGTCACTAGGTTAGGAATCAAAGTCCCTTGAGTAATTAGGCATGATCTCATTATTTAATCAAACTATTGCGCTATGAGTACTTAAATAATACCTTTAAATTTACAAGATATGTCAATAATTTCAATGCCTAAGTCTAATCAAACTGGCTGGAATTCTTAAATACTAATTATTTTGCAGTATAAGATAATTTTTATTTCAGTGTCACTACGTTACTGTCCACTCCAAGTAAAATATACTGAGCCGCATTATCCTGGAAAGGCTATAAGACGCTCTGGATGCAAAACTCTGCTCGGAATAAGCTAGTTTCAGGAAACTCGAAACTTCTGCTGATCAAATTGCATCACCGTCGAACACAGCAGGGAATAGCGGTTATATCTCTACCTGAACTTTATCGACTTTGAAAATGGTCTTCGATGTTATTGACTATTAAGTAACTTGGAAGCTATTTAAACACTGAGGAGTACCGTAATCCATTATGTACCTCATTCAACTGCTATACGACAATGATGGTACATGTCAAGGGATTCATAACCGGAAGCTCAGTGATGCCTATGAAGTCAAGACAGGAGTAAAACTAGTCTACCGACTATCACTGATGATACTATTAATTGTGGTGAGCTGCATCATGGAGCATACGAACCAATCAGGGATCTGCTGCCCACCGAATATGTCGAAGGAGATGGAGATGTACTGGACATACTCTGAGGAGACCGCTGAGTATTGAGATCATACATCACACGTCGAGTGGAATCAGAACGAAGGACGACGCGTTGGATGTAGTTGCGAGGTTGATATGGAGGAGAATATATAAGGAGGAGATGAAAGCATATGGACAGTCATGCAGCCAGTTGAAGAGGACTGTGGAGGATACAGTGAAATGAAGATGTGCTGCAGAAGTTCTTAAGAATAATACCGATAATAATAACTAACACCATCTCATGAAGATCATCTAAGCTACAGGTTGTTAACTTAGCATATTTGATAATGAGAGCTTCGAATTTACACTGCCTATTCGCCTTTGAAGAGAATCGAACGCCTAATTTGCTCAGACTATTTTAAAAATTTAGTTTTATTTTAACTTCGTGTACACTGCTTTTCACTTGTTGGTGTCCATCTCTACCGGTTTTGAGAAGATAACGTTTCTAGGTAGAATTTCTTGAAGTATTTTCATTGGGTAGCAAAAAGAGTATTCATTGGTAGCATCGTTTATTTGTATGCCATCTGTTTATCAACATCAATTGATTTATAATGATAATAATTATTAGTAATAATGACCATAATAAGAGATGAAGTCGGACACGCAACTTTCTACTGAACATCAATGAAAATTACAAATCTATTCGATATTAAGGCGTAGTTATATGAATCTATCTGTCAGACAGTGAGCTTGAAATACCGTGTGATAGTTGAGCTACTGTCCTCAACTTAAAGTTTATCATGCACTCTATACGCAAAATAAGTCGTTCCCGTGTGGTGCTTTAAATAAGACGGTCATATAAAGCTATAAGAAAAAGCAGTAGACAAAAATTACATATGTAAAAACTTATTTCAACCCGACACTTATGCAAGATGTTAAACGTTGTCAGCAGGGTAAGCAATGTGCCACTTAACCAGCTTGTTAATATTCTGGTCGACAGGCACATGGACTCATGTGAAAAATGGGCCAAGTCCATTTTATCTAACTCACACCACCCTCTTCACTCACAACTCTCCCCTTGTATCTCATCAGGCAAAACGATAAGCCTATGTAGAAAACTATATGCTCGCAATAGCAGAGAACGAAAACTCAACCATACCCTACTTGGCTCGTGTTCTGTGCGATAGAGAAAGCATTAGGCGTGAAACTTATAACTTATTAAATAGTTAGTAGAACAACTTCACTTCGTCTTTCCAACTCACATCACTTATAGGTACAACATTTTCTTTCTTTCTTTTCCTTTTCTCTCTCTCTTTTTTCCGTTATGTGCTGCTTTGTTTCTTTCTCTCGCTTACGCCAGTAAATATGACAGCTCCCACTTTTCTAACACCTTCAAACACTGTTTCAGCTTTCCTTTGCTACTGACATGCCAATGTGTTGTAATAATGAACTGTGATTTCCTTAATCTATGTAGAATTCTATTTATTGATAATGTACTAGCTGGATGCAATACTGTAGTAAAAATGCTGAGAATTCCATTCTGTATCACAAGTACTGTTTTGGAATAAAGCAAATTATTATTATTACACTTAGTAAAATGTTCAGATCTTTGCCGTAACCGAACATTTAGTGTGAATTTCAAGGAGTGAACTGTCAGAAATTATAAAATCAAATTAGGTCAATTATTTTTCCCAACAATTGGTTTTGTGGGGAATTTTGTTTCATTGGTTGGAGGATTTCATCATGAATTGACATCAGTTGGAGAACCATTGGAAAACCAGCTGGAAGTACTGGACAGCTGTTTCGGCCTAATTTAAGGTTTGTTCATCAGTACACACCCACGCTCACTAGCGACTGACTTTATTCAGGCAGTTAACCTGGGGTTCTAGTGGGAAGCCATGACCAATAGGGTGCAGCTGGTTGAAGGTGAGGCAGTAAGTCATCAAAGAAGACAATGCGAAGTGGTCGCGCTATATCGTGAATTGGCAGAAGTGAGAATTCATGGCCTGGCCATTGGATCGGGTGGGTCCCAGTGACTTAATTGTCCACAAGCCCGGCTTGTAACTAGAAGGTCCTGGGTTCGGACCCTGGTGGTGGGTACGTACTGATGAAGAGTTCCAAACTAAGACGAAACAGCTGACTATCCAGTACTCCCAGGTTTTCCAGTGGTTCTCTAACTGATGTCAGCTCATGATGAAATCTTCCATCCAAATATTTTATAATTCAATTTTAGAATTTCGCGTCGATTGATTGGACCGAAGTGCTCGGTCTCAGGTTGACATGTCGGCTTCAGTCAGCCTCGGTGGGAACATCATTACTCACCGCGGAATGCAGGTACATCCAATTGACGAGCCCCAAATGGGACGAAATACGCATCTTGGATTCCACTGCTAGTTACCATCCACCAGTTAACTTCTAAATATTTTTTGGCTCATAATCTAAACAAAGGCAAATAAATCTGCGGGTTCAGCCCATGAAAGTTTACACATAAGGTAGTAATTATGACCGTTTATCCATGAGTCCATTTGTATTCAGCTAGTTTAAAGAATATTATTACACGCATGAACAAGTGGTTGACACCGGTTTTTCAGATCGAGATGAGAAAAATCGGTTATACTGCATCGGAGATTCCTCAAAACAAACCAACTGTAACAGTTGTCTCGATAATTCTAGTAAAGTGCTTTTGAAGATACTACTGGTGCAGATGATTCATGTGGATGTCAATGTCTTACGAATTAAATTGTTACGGAGAATACAAAATAAGCCAACTGCAGATTTCTTCTGGGTGAAATCAACGACAAACACCACCCATTGAAGCATGTGAAGAAACCGTCTGAATATTCTGACACATCGTTTGCTTGTGTGAAATGACACTCACTCTTCTAGAGGGCAGAAGGTAAAATAAGTAGTTAAGAGGTCTAATAATTTACAAGGTTAAAAGTTTTGAAGAGTTCAGAATTAATCACTCGAGAATTTTATTATGATGTGATATGTTATCCACTATGGGAAAGACGCATTGAGCCTTTATTATCTACCTCTACAATTTTATCCCTACTATTATCTTCTTCAGTTCCAAGTAGAAAATAGGGCTTCAACAGCGCATGTCCATTTCATCTTTTTTTCCTGCAGTCCTGTTTAACTGGCTTCACGACTGCCCTTAAGATGTTATCTCCTCACACGACCTCTTCCATGTCACTCTCGGACAGATGCCCAGCTCTTCGTTTACCATTAGGGCTGCCCTGAAGGGCCTTCATTGCTCGAGAAGTCACTCAACGGTCCTCTCAGTATGTGCTCAGTCCATCTTCATTTCTTTCGGCATATTCTTCAGGCAGTAGGTTGTTGCTTGGTTCGTTTCCAGAGCTCCTTGTTGCTTATCTTTTCTGGCCGTCTGATCTTCTTCACTATTTTTTTATTTGACTGTCTCCTCAACACAGCTTTGTCCATAGCAATGTAGTCACATTTCCGCTGTTTTTATTTTAAGTGTACTTTTCCGTCAATCACCACTGGTGAAATAGCCTAATGACAGACAGAGGAAACAAAGTAGGATGTTGCATAAAATGCATCAGTTTACCTTGTCACAGAATGAGAATGCAAACGAGCACTAACATAGGAAAAAGAGATGTTATGCAAATACAACGAGCAAAAACGTCATAGAAAGAGAGAAATTCGATGAAAACGTGAAACATTTTCTATAAAGTGAAAGATGGCAAGCAGCAAATACACCTAGGTTACTGTGCATGATTTTACACATTTCACTGAATCAAAAACACTTAGAAAACACTGACCAGACAGTTAGTACCTATCTAGATAACTCAGAATAACTGTCGCTAACTCTACGGTTCTATTCCATATTTTGATCTGACATGTCTTAACTCTTTTTTAAGGTATTCCACCTTCAGCTAACATTGATTATCGAGAAGACAATGCTTTGACATGCGTAATACACATTCTAGACAATGCAGGTACATGATCGTATCGATTGACTTTCCCTGTTTATCTAATAGTTCGCGTCCAACATTCAGCCGTTACCTTTCTTGACGCATGTAACAGGATGATGATACCTATTGTGAAAAAATCCTATAACCCTTTTACACCTTTCAGCTGTTGGTATTCGAATGGCTTAATTTTTCGTACACATGATTCCTCGGCAAGTACTCCAACATTATCTCAGTTTTCAATTTGATTTCTTTGTTCGACGAATATTGATAGAAGAAAACAACTTGTGCACTGTAGTAGAATTTTAACCCTCTCCCACCCAACTGTGTGGTTGTGTGTTAATGCATGCATTGCAATTGCTGAGCTTTTTTCTAAATTACTTATCTTCTCGGAGTCAACCATTCTTCCACTAGCTAAATTCTTATGTTCTGACAATCTGACTACCCCGAACCTACTAGTTTGACCTATGTACTTGACTCAAGTCACAATCATTGCAAGGTATTTTGTAAATCATATTATTATTTTGTTTAATTGGGTCCACCTGTTCTTTTAGCCTACAGAGCTTGTCCTATATGAGTGAGTTTGCAGATTTGAATGCCACCCTAATTCCTACTTTATTATGAATTCTACGTAGGGTCTCAGATATTCCCTCCTTATTTGGTAAAACTGTAGATGCCCTTTATTCTTCCTTATTTATGTTATCATTATTAGTTTCCTCATAATTGCAGAGTATGGATTAACACACGACCACATAATATGGGGGGGGGGAGGATTAAAATTCTAAGAAATAATATAGTTGGGTGGAGAGAGAGGTTGATTACTGGATCCTGCATGGTTCATCGAGTCTACACCCAACACAACACATGCAATAGAAATGACTCATCACTCATACCGGAAATATGGAAAATACTACTGCCAGTCAAGTCAAGCGATGAATTGAAATAATGGAATTATATAAACGAAGTTAGAAAGTTGTGTGAGTGAATGCCTTGATATGATTATGAGTGGCGATAAATTGTGCTGTATAACACTGAGAATTTATCAAAATAAATTTCACCCACAATTCAATTCGACAAATATTCACTTCCTAAAAATCAAATTCATTTAAGAAAAGATCAAGTTTAAGTGGAGTCACTTTGATAACTCCTCCAGTCAGTAACTAAAAGTCTATTGCAAATGAAGAAATGTAAGTTATTTTTGTAAAAAATTTTGTGAAATACACAGAAATGTTTTCAAGTGGTAATGAATCGACAGATGACGAAAGACTTGGTAAAGGAATGTCAACTGGCAATTCGGTATCTCTGTATAGCCAAATAATGTACACCTTAGCTTCTATGCCCCATTTGCACAGATCTTCTGTGTTGTACCTGCTACTTCTGGCCTTCATATTGTGTTTCTTTGTGTTCCTTTCACGTCTCTCATGTATCGCCAGAACGGTGTATCGTTTGTCTTATCTGACGTCAAATGTATCTCCCTGCTATTTGGTGTTTTTATACCGACGAAAGTCTCTTTATATACTACTGATAAATCTTATCAGTAGCACACACCACAGTATGACGAAATAATTCATTAAAAAAATGGTATAATCACCAGTAAGTGCATAGACAGATGGTGAGCTTCATTCACTGGTAACACTAGTGTGTGTTTGTCAAAAATTACCTGTCAGTCTATAAACAGCGATAGATAATGAGGCATAAACAGTCATGATTGTAAAAAGGCATGTCTTTCTCACTTCCCCCTCTAAACTACAGGCATTCATCATCATTAGTTTGCTTATATTCTTCTGATTAGATGGACAGAAGATTTTATAGACCAGTATACACCAAAAAGTATTCATTGTTGGACATACTACACACTAAAGTAAACAATAGACAGTGTGTGAACTAGATAGAGATCTGAGTTTTGTCAAATAGTTTAAGATAAACAAACTGAACAAAGAAAACTGATCCATGCGTAGTTAGACGAAGCAGTGAGAGAAATGTTTAACGTTGTTGTTGTTCTTCTTTTTCTTCACATAGATGGCATACATGCATTTAAATATGGACCTCTTTATCTTCCTATTTTAAATGTATGCTTAGCTTGATCCTCTCTGGAAAATCGCATACATCTATGATTATTTATTGTGTAAACTTTATACACGTTGTAAGGCAAAAGAAGAGAAAGAGAATGTGAAAGTTCTTTGGGCATTTCAAGGAAATGCTTGGAAGGTTTCTAAGACACTGAAATCTCATAGGGGATTTTGGCCTATGACTAAAGCCGAAGTTATGATTTTAAATCTTACTATATGTAACAATAACCTCGCCTAGATTACTAGGTCACTAGTATTCTAGCCGGTCTCAAGCCCGGATAAAGAGGGAGGGTTGGGGCGTGGTGCTAGCAACTCCACCCCCAAAACTTAACCAAATTGCTACAAAACTTCAACGCACAAATATATTCAAAATTCTAAAAATACAAACAATAACCTTATTTTTCGCTGGAATCGGGGGAGTGAAATGACGCAGGCTGGTGAAAGCCTTCGGGAAGCCAGTCAGCCGATGTGCCTTCTTTCGATGAAAGCAAAAATAAGGATGGGGACGTGGGATGTTCGTACAATGTACGAAACTGGAAAGGCTTCCTAGGTAACCGCAGAAATGAGAAGATATAAAGTAGAAGTGTTGGGAATCTGCGAGAGCAGATAGAACGGATGTGGAAGGTGCCAACTACCAACTGGAGAGACAATAATCTACTCCGGTCACCCAGAGGACAACCATGAGCACACCGAGGGAGTAGCCATCATGATGTCACCAACAGCGGCTAAAGCTCTCATGCAGTGGGAACCAATCTCCTCCAGGATAATGACAGCCAGGTTCAACTCAAAAGGAAGGAAGGTTACAATAATTCAATGCTACCCTCCTACAAACGTCTCAGAGCGACAAAAGAAGGAGGATTTCTACAGTCAACTACAAAGATTAATGGACAACATCCCAAAGAGCGATATCAAAATCCTGATGGATGATATGAGTGCGAAACTGGTAGTTGACAATACAGGAATAGAACTCACCATGGGTCGTGAGGCCCTCGGTGAAATGAACGACAATGGTGAACTCTTCTCAGACTTCTGCGCCTTCAATGATTTGGTGATTGGTGGCAGTGTCTTCAAACACAGGGATATACACAAGGCAACATGGATTTTACCAGATGGACACACCAAAAACCAGATAGACTTTATTTCAATCTCAAGGAATTGGAGACGGAGCCTACTGGACACAAGATCGAGGAGAGGAGCAGATGTGGGTTCAGACCACTATCTAGTACAAGGGACTTTCAAGGTGAAGCTAAAAGCCTCGAGGATACCTGGGGATAGGCCACAATGCAAGTTCAACACTCAAAAACTGAAGGACACAACCACATAGGACACTTTCACTGCAACTGTCAGAGCAAAGCAGGAAACACTACGTGGAATCACTGAGGAATCATGCGTGGAAGACCATTGGAACTCTCTGATGGTGATTTTCAACGAGGTGTGTTCAACGGTTTTAGGAAGACAGAAGAGACAAGACAAGGAATGACTCTCAACGGGCACTTGGAAGCTCATAGAGGAGAGGAGAATGGTGAAGGAGAAAATGATTCAATGCAAAGACGGACAAGAGAAGGAGACGCTGAGCTCAACTTACACAGCACTGGACAAAGAAGTGAAGAAGAGTGCTAGGAAGGACAAAAGACAATTCTACTACAACCTGGCCACTGAAGCTGAGAAGGCAGCAGGCAAAAGGGACCTGAGGGCATTATATCAGATAACCAAGTCTCTATCCGGGAAGAGATCAACACAAGTGACACCTATAAAAGACAGCCAAGGGAACCCAATTACCAAAGAAGAAAGACAAATTAAACAATGGGCGGACCACTTCAAAGGACTCTTGAACCGATCACCAACTGCAACTCGTCCAGAAATACAAACAACAGCGCGTACACAACTGCAAGTTGACACCACTCCTCCAACGAAAGCTGAAGTCTTGAATGCAATCAAGCCTCTGGAAGCTGGAAAAGCAGCTGGACCAGATGAAAAACCCCCGGAAGCACTGTAAGCGAACCCAGAGACGACAGCAGATATGCTAATTCCATTATTGCAAAAAGTCTGGAAAGAGGGAAAGGTGCCTACTGACTGGAGGAAAGGTTACCTTGTGAAACTACTCAAGACGGGCGACCTAGGACTCTGCAAGAACTGGCGAGGAATCATGCTCCTGTCGACGCCAAGTAAAATTCTGAGTCACATCATCCTGGAGAGAATAAAGGACGCACCGGATACAGAATTCCGACCAGAACAAGCTGGTTTCAGGAAAGGCAAATCATGTTCTGACCAAATCGCAACTCTACGCATCATCATCGAACAAAGCATGGAATGGCAATCAAACCTCTACCTCAACTTTATAGACTTTGAGAAAGCCTTCGACAGCGTTGACTGCAAAGTAATTTGGAAACTACTCAAGTACTACGGCGTACCCCAAATATTCATCAGCCTTATTCCACAGCTGTACGACAACGGCACATGTCAAGTGATCCACAACGGAAAACTCAGCCAGGCGTTTGCAGTAAACACAGGAGTGAGACAATGGTGCTTATTATCACCAATGATATTTCTAATTGTGGTGGACTGGATTATGCGTCAGACAGTGGGAAACGAGAAGACAGGGATATCCTGGACCGACGTGAAGAACCTAAAAGACCTGGATTTCGCGGGTGATCTATGCTTCATGTCACACAGAATCGAAGACTTACAAGTGAAAACTGACAAACTGGTCGAAGAAGTAGCAAAGACAGGACTCCAGGTGAACGTAGATAAGATGGATGTTGTGGAAATAACCAACCAACAACAACAACAGCAACATCCAGCGCCAATCACCATTAACGGGAGGGATTTGAAAGAGGTTACTGCATTCACCTATCTAGGGAGCATTGTCTCAGCTACAGGCAGTCTGAACGGACGAGGATGTCAAATCGAGAATCGGGAAGGCGATAAACACATTCATCAACCTAAAACCAATCTGGAAATCTAAGTCACTCAGCATCAACAACAAAATTCGGATTTTCAATACAAACGTCAAGTCAGTCAGTTCTTCTATACGGATCAGAAACGTGGCGGGTCACAAAGAATATTTGCAACAGCCTGTTGCAGACCTTTATCAACAACTGTCTTCGCTCTATACTCAAGATCAGATGGCCGGAAAGAATCACAAACAAGAAACTATGGGAACAAACAAAACAATAGCCGATCGCCCAAAAAATATGCAGGAGAAAGTGGAGATGGGTTGGACACTCGCTGAGGAGGCCACTGGGTGACATCGCGCGTCAGGCCGTTGAGTGGAACCCGAAATGGAAGTGGCGAGTGGGACGTCCAAGGGTGACATGGAGGAGATCGTGTGAAGAGGAGCTGAAACAGTATGGACTAACATGGGTGCAGGTGAAAAGTACAGCAGAAGACAGAAGCAAGTGGAGACGTGCAGTTGAAGCCCTATGTTCCACTAGGAACCCAAGGGAACAATAAACAATAATAACAAGTGAGAGCTGTGCATGAATATATACTTTGGATTATTACTTTACAGGTAAATCCAGTATGAAGAAAAAAGCATTTTGAAATTGAATACTCTGAAAATACTTGTAACATATGTTCGCATAGTGTCTGAAATAAAGCTTTATTATTATTATTACTCTGTCTCTAAGTAGCATTATTTGTGGTGGACAAAGAGTGTATTTATACAATGTTTATATTTCCTTTATCCAGCTGAGTAATTTAACTGTAATGGCGACGTGGAAGAACTGAATGACAGTGAGATGATCAACAATGTGTCTCAATGGCACGAAATATTCTAAATATTATACCGTATTCAAATCATGATGGGATTAGAGGGCTGATTTATAGATTCACTAAACAGACTATTTTTTTTCAAGAATGTTCCAAATTTCAATTAACTAATGACTTTGTATTTGATATAGATAATTTACTAATCGATGTGTTACACAACATAAAATACACGAAACTCTAACTGTCAGAAGAGTCCGTTAAAAAATACTGATTTCATAAATAATATTACAAATTAGCAGGTTTAATCCATTTACTATCTATCGACGAATTCTGCTGTTCAAAGATGATAAAGTATAGTTTCAAATGGGACTTATAATTAGAGCTTCACGTGGAATAAGATTTCTGTCAAACAATCGATAGGAATTTGATGAGTTTCAAGATTTAGTCATGAACTGACATTGTTCAGGGGACCTCGGAGTACTGGAAAGCCAGTTGTTTTGTCAGGCTACTTCAACAGTATACACCCACCATCAGAGATCGAACAAGGCTAGCGAGCTCATAGACCATTAAGCCACTGGGACCCGATCCAACGGCACTCTATGAATTCCAACTTCTGCCAATTCATGATATGGCGCAACTATTAGCCAGTGTCATTGCTGACGAGTATTTGTTCTCAAACCCGACCTGCTGTACCCCACTGCCAGTCACGACTTCCCACTAGGACTCAGGTAACTACCTACCTGAATAAGGCCAGTCACTAGTGAGCATCAGACTAATATTCAAGTGTTGGTTACAGGAATATGATTGGTTCAGGATTTCATCATGAACTGACATCGGTTAGAGGACAAACACTCACCAGTGATGACATTCACTAGGGGGCACGCCATATCATGAATTGGTAGAAGTTGGAATTCACGGGACGGTCACTGAATCGAGTGGTTCCCAGTGGCTTAATGGTCTGCGAGGTGGGTTGGAACTCTGGTTGTGGGTGCATACTGATGAAGTGTCGCGAACTAGGAAGAAACAGCTGTCCAGTACTCCTAGGTTTTCCAATGGTCCCCTAACCGATGTCAATTCATTATGGAATCCTGAATCCGTAGGAAGTTGCACCATTTAAATCCTGGATCTCTGAACTTAACATTATACTCCAATTTCTATAAAATGTTTTCCGAAGCCGTCATGTTTTAGATAAGACTGTCAGTGTGAAATGACAGTTATTGTTGCCGGCCCAAATATGTTTGCTGTAAAATATATAGCAAAAGTGAATAGACGGTTAAGACTGATCCTTGATGTCTTCTTAGATCAAGAAAGGATGCATGACGGCCTGCTTGAATCACTAGGATACCTGCATTTCTGTCCAACTCAATGCATCATATGTGACGCAATAATTACATGGAAAATCCCACCTGAACGATTTAATCTCAATATTTGTACTTATTTGGATGTTTCAACTCATGTTGTAATCATTATCCGTCTCCTGCTGGACTGCATATCATATCGTATGCTGATTTGATCCCTATTATTTGTCTTTATCCTTGTTTAATCTCTCTTTTTGATGCTTTTCCCTGCGTTTGTGCGATTTATTGATAATGTGTTGTCTATTGATGTGGCTTTGTTTGAGTGAAGGAAAGTCATTTTGATCTTGGACTGTCCGCGGGAAGCATTGGTGTATGATTCTTGCTGACAGTGGTTTTGATCCCATCTTGCTGAAAATATTCTACTGAATTGGAAGATACTTCTTACAGCTGAATTTTGATAATTTAATTTTAGATTTTTCTGTCGACTGATTGGACTGAAGTGCTCGGTCTCAGGTTGACATGCCGGCTTCTTGTGCAGATGCTTCGACGATGTCTGGGCATGCAATTAAAATTTAATTGGTGGATGATGACTAGCAGTGGAATCCAGAATGCGCATTTCGACTGTCTTATTTGGGAATCGTCAGCTGGATGTACCTGCACTTCTCAGTGAGTGATGATGTTCCCACCAAGGCTCGAACCCAGAGCCCATAGTTTCAAACGGCAAAGTGTTATCCACTAGACCACTTGGGCCACGGGATAATCTAAAATTCGACTGGATAATTAATATGACCCGTTGCAAAGAGGTTGCTCTCATGACCCAAGTGGTCTAGTGGATAACTCTTCGGCGTTTGAAACTATGGGCACTGGGTTCGAGCCTTGGTGGGAACATCATCACTCACTGGGGAATGCAGGCACATCCAGTGACGAGTCCCGAATAGGATGAAATGCGCATCCTGGATTCCATTGCTAGTCACCATCCACCAGTTAAATTCGAATTTTGATTAACTTACTTAAAAAGTTATGTTGTCTGTATAGCTGGCTAACGGTACTTTTGAGATAATTTAGAGTTCTCAGTGTTATCAGTGTTGAGCAGAACCATAGATCTATCGGCAAATAATCGTCTTTTTACTCTCTTTGGAGCATTCTGTGGTAGTGCTTCGCTCAAAGATGTTTTGGACATCCAAACCGTAGGACACAGAGACCGGTTCCCTGCGTTTTGATCACTATCAGTAGGATTTGTTCATTATATCATATTTTCTTTAGTCCTTGTTGTTTTTACCATTCAGTTATGTCCTTGAGTTGCGAAATATACTCATGACTTTTAAACTACCTGTGTTCATTTCTCGGAGACGAAGGAGAAATACTGTAAGGTTTAGTCTACGCTTCAGACCGAATAGTCTGCAGTCAAATGACAGACTATAGATTGTTATTTTACTTGAAGATGCTAAATGAAGTTAAAATATAATGCAATCAATCACGTTGAGAATATCGTACACTTTGTCATCATTGTATCCAGAATAAAGATGTTTTTATCATATGATTATAAACTGAAAACACTTTTCCTAATCTGGAGATCTTAGTTAATTTTTATTAGTCCCCAGAGCTCAGTTTCTAAACGTAAGTTTACGACTTTGAATTCACTTATCATACTAAACATTTTCTCATATGATTCCCAATGTGAATGTACCACTGTTGTTATCAATGAATTCAAACTCTGTAAGTGTATCACTGTATTGCGGTATATTAGTGCCTGTTTTAAGGCTTATAAAAAACTGATTAAAAATACTGATTAAAATTATTTAAAAGAACGGTTACTGAAAAAAGAATATTCTTTTCGATAACGCCTTCATCATCAGGTTCTACAGTTATATATACATAACAGTGAATGAATGAATTAGTGTTATGAACAACAACATTAATGTTGTTTAAATAACATCGAATCAATAACAATAGTATCAATGGATTATAGTTTTTATAGCATCAACATAACAATACACACTGAATATCAGAGAAATTAGGAAAGATAATAATAATACAAATTCATGAATTTATAGTGTCCACTGAAGGCCTACCATGGCAGCAGTAGTGTCTGGGCTTGCTTCTTTTGCACACAAAGGACTGGTTGTTTCACGCGAATAGTGATAGCCTCCACTGTTTGGAGTATGCGGTACCTCGATGTTTTTGGCAATTTATTTGGCACTCGGTAGATGATAGACAACGATTCTTCAATGCTGACTTTGTTGCAGATTTGGACCAAATGGTCTAATATCCAACTGTTAGCAGTTTTTACTACACCTTTACTTAGCCATAGTGGAATATGTTATCGAGCACGAAAAATCAAGTTCCTAGAGCAACAACCAATATAAATTGCTCCACCACAAGCGCAGTTGAATTGGTACATACAATCAGAAATGGCTATTCTAGGTACTTCATCTTTCAGCTGAGGAATCACCATCGGTCGTGTAGAAAATAAGACTTGTAGTTTTCCAGCATTAAAAGTTCTATGAACTAATTTTCTTAACTTCTTCGTATTTTATTTATTTTTATATTTCGTGGAAATAAGTTAAAAAATGGATCAGTTCATCGAAATACACTCGACTGAATGAAAACCTACTTATCTAAGAATAAATAATCGAGCATTAGAGCACCAGAAATTGACAGAATTCCCTGAATACGTCACTTTTATTTAAGTCTTAAATATTAACGAAAATTTCCTCCAGTGATCCTGTAAGAAAAATCCATGATAAGTACTTTTCTCAGCAAGTAAGAATAGATTGAGCATGCTTATATTAAGTTAGGCTGAAAGAAGTAAATGAATATTTCGATATGACCATGAGAATCTTTCACGATTAGATTGAGAAGGAAAGTGGAATATATAGTACGTAATTTCACCTATTTTCAGGTTGGCTTTCTATTGATCACGTTGTACTGAAATGATCGGCCTCTGTTTACGTATCTGCTGTTAGTGTGGATGTAACGACAAAAGACAAGGGCCAGGCAACAGATCGTTTATTGAGGAAATCAACAGATATTTATAGATTTTTATATACATTACAATTCGTTATTGTTAGCAAAGAAACAGCGTCTTCTGATTGGTTGTTTTCTATCATCTCTTTGTGGCCATTTCTCTGAAGGTCAAACCAAATATCTGTGAATCGTATCCGCCCACGCAAGGCCTGCCGTGATTGGTTGTTGAGTTAGTCTTTGTTCTTTTCTCATAACCAAGATTTGGGATGTAAACATTGACGTAAATTGTTGTCTACGAATTTTGGCTAGCAGACAGCTCTCACCACCGGGATGCTTCAACGTTGTCTGACGATTAACATGACGTTATTTTGAATGGTGGTGACTACCAATGTTTGAGACTAGTCGGATAGATGTATCAGAAATCTCAAGTGAGTGATTGCATTCTCACTGAAACTTGAAGTGAACACTCGTTTTTCCAAACTTTAAAGCCAACGAGGACTAAATGCACATTCTGAATCTTACTGCTAGTCAATATCCGCTAAATAACTTATTTGTTTACTGGTTATAGCATCAAGTCATAAATAAAAGATCAAGTTTTTTCAAGTATTGGTTTTTGTAGGGATGTAGTTAGATTGGTTGGAGGATTTCATAATGAGCTGACATCAGTTGGAGAACCATTGGAAAACAAGCTGACAGTACTGGACAGCTGTTTCCTCCGTCTAGTTTGGGACTACGCTTCAGAAGTACGCATCCACCTCCAGCGTTCGAACCCAGGACCTTCTGGTTACAAGGTGAGCTCGCAGACCATTAAGTTACTGGGACTCGATCCAATGGACAGCTAATGAATTCTAACCAGAAGGTCCTGGGTTCAAACCCTGGAGGTGAGTGCGTGCTGCTAAAGCGGAGTTTCATAGTAGGACGGCGGAAACAGCTGTCTAGTACTCCCAGTTGATCTTCCAATGGTTCTCTAACCGATGTCAGTTCATTATGAAATCCTCCAACTAATAAAAATATGATCACTTCTCACTTTGGAGATTAATACGCGATTTGTAATTGGCACAGTTCAGGATGAAATCAGCATATTGATATTGTGAATAGCAGTCAAAAAACAAGATTTTTCCACAATTTTCTGTACTACTGATTGGTCGAAATGAGTAGTTGGAAGCCACTCAGGTCAAACAGTAGTGCTTACTAGCAAGGCTGAAGTAATCTAAAAACCGGATGGCCATTTCGCTCGTTGAAATGGCCGTCTTCATCAGTGGTGTGCCTGTTTTGACTCAGCTGACCCAACCAAATTAGTTCAAACCCCTCAGTTTCCGACTAGAAACTTGAGTAAACCGTCAGTCCATCGGATCATGTTCACAATTTACCCTGGTCGAGGTGAAATTTCCTTCGGAAACCGATGTTATTACAATCATAATGTGTGGTCTGTTCGTTACTATCAAGAAAGCAAGAATAAGTGCATGGTATTACTCACTACTGATTGATTTATACGAGTTTTTGAATATCACTTACATCAACTAGCGAAACGGCTCTCCAGGGTTTTGAGTATTTCAATCTGGCTAGCAAGCACTGCCACTTGTTGTGAGTGACATCCAACTGCTCACAAAAATTAGTCAGCAGTATGTAGCATCAAACATTTTAACCTCTGTAGTTTGTTTGCTTGTATTTGTGGAATGTGTTTCAGATTGATTGTGCCATCTCTTCAATAGATATCAGACGGTAAAATATGAGGTATTACTTTAAGACGTTTTCTAATCTTACCAATACCCATAATCAAACATTCATATCTGTTCCCACTTAGCTGAATAAGTAAGAGATATATGATAAACGACACTTCTAAAAATCCCTACAAACCAACACTTGAATATCAATGAGATGCTCACTAGCGACTTGCCCTATTCAGGTAGGTAGTTACCTGGGGTTCTAGTGAGAAGTCGTGAGCAGTAGGGTGCAGCAGGTCAGGTGTGAGGACAAATACTCGCCGAAGACATTGGCTAGGGGTCGCGCTATGTCGTGAATTCGCAGAAGTTAGAATTCATGGGCCATTGGATCGGGTCCCAGTGGCTTAATGGTATACGAGCTCGCCTTGTAACTAGGAGGTCCTGGGTTCGAACCCCGGTGGGTGCGTACTGATGAAGAGTCCCAAACTAGGACGAAACAGCTGTCCAGTACTCCCAGGTTTTCCAATGGTTCTCTAACTAATGTCACCTCATGATGAAATCCTGTAGCCAATCAAATCCCTACAAACCAACACCCTATAAAGTTTAAAATACCTTACTTAACTTATAAATTCAATAACTACAATGAAGTAGCACCGAATTTAGAAAAGAATGTGAACACTGCTGATAATATCAGATGTCAAATATCCAGATCACAGAGATCCTAGACCTATCACTGGTTTCAGAAGACTAAGCTTAATACGCAAAACACTATGCACTCTGACCAATGCGGAACAACAGAAAACGGTTGGGCAACACGATCGTTTATTCTTCAAAAGATAACTAAACAGATCAGTGACATAGTCTGTAAATCAACGTTAATATAATGTACAATGATATCTTCTACCAACCAGTACACGATTAAGCAATGACAATCCTCATGTCTCCCGCCAATATGGAGACCAGTTCGAATAAACAAACTATTCAGTGTTCACTAGCATTGAAATCTGCTGTGAACAAATATTGTAAGGGTGAATATTAGTGTAGTGTGATACAGAGTGATAGAAAGGGATCAAAATTGAAATCAGCAGTTGAAGTCAATGGCTGGCTACAGAGGCAGAAGTGCTTATTCCTCACATTTGGATTTAGCCTTCGTTGTGAACATCTAATTTAACATTGGACCAGTTAGCAACCATTCAGAACACTTTATTATCCACTGACATAGCCGAACGTTAATGTGGCTAAGAATGCATTAATCTGTGTTTTTTCCATAATAAAAATCTCTTACCAAGTCTCTTATCTTCTTCTCTTACATAAGTATTATGAGATAAATATTCAGTTATATCGCGTTCATTGGTGACACTTCAACGTTTTTTTATCACCTCAATTTGAATGGTTCGCTTGTAATTAATAGCATTATTTTAGTTCTGCAGCCGTCAGTTATATATCTGACCAGTTGGAAACTGAAATTACTGATCTTACTGAAATCACTTCTAAGTAAATGCCAGATTTTGCACGATCTGTGCACTGAATCTTATGACTGCAGTATGTCTTCGTAAGAAAAACAATAATGCAGCGCATAAACTTACGTTTCACACGATTAGCAATAAGCTGATTTTGAAAGGGTAGAATGAATATGAATGGACTACTCAATTAGGTGTTAATATGCGTAATTCAGGACACCATGAAAGTGACTCATTGTGATTTACCAAATAGGAGAGAGGGATCCTAACTTAAGGATGTACATCGATCTGACTTCCTGAAGATAACTGCGTTTTATGTCCCCATACGGGGTTTTTAATCCCGTATGGTACTGTTAGTTCTGTTGATAAACAATATTTTTTTTTATTATTTCTTTACGTTCCAAGTGGAACATTGGGCTTCAAGCTATAGGCTTGAAGTTTCGGTAGCAGTCGTATTTATTTTCACGGGATGAGGTTGCTAGCCTCATTCCCAATCTTCCCTTTTTACCGGTCTTATTATTAGTAGCTTAGCGAGGCAAAGAAGTGCGTCGGCCGGGGATCAACCCCTGCACCACGTGAGGTGTGGTCGGCAGGCATTCGACCGCTGTGCCACCGTCGCACAAACTATATTTTACTACCCCCAAATAAACGTAAGTTACCCAGTTACCCAGTACTCAAGCTAACCTGTAAGTACTAACAATAAAACGCCAATTAAAAGAACTCACTTAATTGGAAATGTGCTCTAGTTAGCAGCATACCTGAGTTGAACAAAAGGTCACAATTATTCAGGGAAACAGATTTAGAACTTATCTGACAAATATAGCTGTATTACGAACTCAAGGAATGTGCGTATTGACAGCACAATGGAAAAGTGCAAAAATGGCACTAGGGCCAGTCCGGATGTACGTACACATGTCAAAACAAAATCATAAAACACTGGTACTTGCATTACAACTCTTTAACTCTGTAAAATACTATTTATTGACTTAGTATTTTTCTGAATATATAATTAAATCTTTACTTTCTGTCAAGGAATAAAAATTCCCACAAGAAATTGAAATCTGTAATGAAAAGAAAAACACAACTGAAACCCAAACTTTTATTTTATTCTTATTCAAATACTCTGAAATAGAAGGAAATTTGGAGTTGGAGAATCAATCAATCATTACTTCTTTTTTTTCTGTAACAATTTTTTCACTTTCTTGCTTGTTTTTCATCATAATGTCACCTAAATCAAATCATTCAGGCGTTCAACAGACTGCATAAAACAACCAGGAAGTTTGCTAATGTCAACAGAATTCAAGAGAAAAAAGAATACTACTGATTAATCATTCTTAATTTTAAAGATTCATTTTTAAGTAGTCCGCCTTCATAAATTAAATAAATCATTGATCGTGTTAAACAAAGAACTTAATTTCTTAGTATCACGCTTTTTGAGGGGATTCTTGTGTTGTGTGTTAGTTTCGCCGTGATATAAATAAAGCAACGAGAAATTATTATAGATGTTTATTTTTCCCTTGAGTTCCAAATGGGACACAGGGTATAAAGGTCACATCTCTATTTCATCCTGTTTTCTGTGGTCCTTCCTAGCTGGCTTCACAATTTTCCCATAAGCTTCTATCTCAAAGCACAGGGATTTGATTGATTTCAAGTATGATCACGGACTAACTTCAATTGGAAAAGTATTGGAAACCAAAGAGTACTTGATGGTTGTCTCGTCCTGGGTTCGATCCCCGGTGGGGTCGTGGTAGTTATCAAATTCTCTGATTGATGTCAGTTCGTGATCACAATTGACCTCATAACTGTGATTATATAAATTACGTTCTCTTTCATGTCTCATGCATAGGGTTAATGACTATATTTTTTGCAACACTATGTGGACAAAGGTTTCATTACTAGAAAAATTGGTAAAATTAAAAGAGTTACGGATTAAAAAGCTGTATTGGAGTTCATCAGAGGTACGATTATGCTTTGTATGCTTCTATCCGTGAAAAATCGCTACATTTTTGAAAAGAATGCTTATGAAACAAAACGTCTTACCTGATATTAAAAACCGCTGAATAATTGATGGATGTTTGTACTTGTCTTTGTTTGATTTTACATCCTCTATATATCAGTTTGCAAAATTAACCAAAGGGGAATATTCAAGTGTTGGTTTGTAGGAATTTGGTTAGGTTCAGGAGTTCATCATGAACTGACATCGGTTACACGACCATTGGAAAACCCAGGAGTACTGGACAGACAGCTGTTTTGTCATAGTTCAGGACTCTTCATCAGTACGCACTCAATGAGGTTTCAACCCAGAACCTTCTGACCATATTCAGGTAGGTAGTTACCTAGATCCTAGTGGGGATTCGTGACCAGTGGAGTACAGTACGTCGGGTGTAAAGAAAAATACTCACCAGAGATGAAATTCGCTAGCGGTTGCGCCATATCATGAATTGCTGGAAGTTGGAATTCATGAAGTGGCCATGGAATCGGGTTAATTCCAGTGGCTTAATGGCCTATTAACTCGCTATCCTTGTAGCCAGAAGGTCTCGAACTAGGAAAAAACGACTGTCTATTACTCCCAAGTTTTCAAATGGTCATCTAAATGATGTCGGTTCATGATGAAATCCTAAAGGGGAGTACTTTTATCTTCTCTTCATTATATTTAAAGCACACCTTTAATCACTCTCTACCATCTTCGACACTTCTGTGGACGATTTACATCAAATGTCACTTAAACCAGTGGATCATTAGGGGAAAACCAACAAGCTGAAAGAAGTGGCTGGTACAGAAGACAGGACATCATATAAAAGTAGAGAAGAGAGGTGATGAAGATATTCAGCCAAAAATAACAACAAATACTAGTCACCATCAGCAGGATAAATCTGAAGGAAGTCACTTTCTTCACTTATCTAGTCAACATCGCCTCAACTACAGGTGGCACAGACTGGGAATCTACTGAACTCATTGCAAGGAGCAATATTTCCAGCTAAAACATCAAATTAGTTCTTCTGTACGGTTCAGGCACTTAGCGCGAAAGTCACTAAAAGCATTTTCAACAAGTTGAAAACGTTTTGAGAACAGCTGCCCACTTCGTTCTATACTGAACATCAGATGACCAGAAAAAATTGGCGACAAGGAATTCTGACACCGAATGGACCAACAAGCTATCGCATAACAAATTCGAGGAGATGAGTGATGAGATGAATGAGACACACGCTGAGGAGAGCGCCGAATGATATCATGTGTTAGACAGGCCTCCGAGTGGGAACGGGAGACTTCGGCGTAACTGCGGTGGTGATATGGAGGAGATCTTATGAGGAAGGGATGAAAGCTTATAGGCAATGGTGAAGCAAGCTAAACAGGACTACAGAGAACAGAATGAAATAAAAGTGTGCTGTTGAAGATCATTGTTCCACTTGTAACACCAGGGAATAATAATACACTGCAAGAATCTTTGACGCTGCTGATGTATGATATATCGCATAAGCTTTTTAAAGAGGGGTAACTATTTTATTTTTGTTGAAGTAGCACGTGAAAACGGTTTGAACAGAAATAATTTTTACCAAAAAAATGTGAAACTTGTCACCTGGATTGCAGGGAAATATCAATTTTGTTAAGTGACATGTTTGCCTTGTCGGACTTAGATATTTTGTGTATGTTAAGAGCAGGACATAATATTTGTTGAAAAGTTCCTGGTATAAGGAAAGATAAGTAATCAGGTGCTGATGTTCTCTACTGCGAATGCTTATTGTTTTATGCTTCTCGATTTGTGTTTATTATGAAGACTTCTCCACCGATCTGCAGAAACAAAGATGACCACACTTTAAACGATTCTCCCAGTCTATTCTACCACCTTTTGCATTAAGCTTTTTCTAGACTTCTACAATAATTTGGTAGCAAATCCATCTTCATTCGTCTTTTGTTGATCTAGGATCCCTCATTTCAAAATATACTTTATGCTTATTCTGTGCCTGTTACTCTCATGAACAATATTCTTCTTTCAAAGTGCTTGTAGTTAGTTATTAATACTCATAATCATTTCTGAGCGATACTCATCACTCAGTGTTACCACATTACGTAAAGTTACTTAACTAAATTTAAAACAATTAGTCTCTTTTATAAATTTTGATAGCGTTATTAGAAGACGGAGATTATCTCAAAACTCCTGATAAGTATGTGACAAATCTGTCATCGGTGGAACTTTTATTACATGAAGGGGAGGTGCTATCACTTGATTTCAATTTTTCTATCCCATTAAACAATATTTCGGACTTAGCAATTGATTCTCAGTTTGAAAATTTGTATGATCAGTTGAGTTCTCTAACTCCTTCCTCGACAGATGACCAAAGTTGGTTGAAAGTTAAATTTGTAGATGTGTAGCACATCAATTCCGTAATTCAATTCGGAAACAAAAAAGCATTTTAACGCCAACTCATTTTAAAGCTCTAAAGGAATTGCGTAACAGATCCGATTTATTTATTTTGAAACCTGACAAAGGATCTGGTGTAGTTGTAATGGATAGAAGCGATTACAAAACAAAAATGTTATCCATCCTTAATGACAATAGCAAATTCATAGCCGATGTTCCTTCGGATGATATCAGAAAATTGGAAGGAAAAGTAACTTCTCATTTGTTAAAACTTCGTGTCATGGACGTTATCGATAAACAGGAGTTTAATTCCTTAAAACCCATGGGATCTGACTTTCCAAACCTCTATGGATTACCTAAAATTCATAAGGTTGATAATCCATTACGTCCAATTCTTTCAATGTGTAACTCTCCTACACATAAATTAGCAAAATGGTTAGCTGAAATTTTAAGTCCAGTACGCAATGAATTATGTAAGTTTACTTTGAAAGATACATTTGAACTTGTTGACTGTCTTGTAGATATGAACATAAACGATAAGAAAATGTATTCATTTGATGTTAATTCTTTGTTTACTAATGTACCATTGATTAAGACTGTTGATATTCTTTGTGACTATATATCTTCTAGTTGTTTTTCATTCCCTTTTCCTTTAACTTATTTGAAAGATTTATTACTATTATGTACTGACAAGGTCCATTTCACGTGTGAAGGTGAACATTTTCGACAAGTGGATGACGTTGCGATGGGGAGTCCATTAGGACCTTTGTTAGCGGACGTTTACCCGTCTTATGTTGAAAGCTTATCCTTTGATTTAATTTCTAAATTGCCTTTCTATAAGAGATATGCAGATGATATCATTTTGATATGCGATGATCATGAAGATGCGAGTCATCTTTTAGACAAACTTAACTCTGTACAGAATCATATTAGTCTTACATGCGAGGAAGAAAGTCGCAACCAGCTTGCATTTTTAGACATACATCTGAGTTGAAGAGATGATGGCTCAATAAGATGGTCTGTCTACAGAAAGCCCACTTGGACAGAGGCTTGTTGAAATATCTATTTAAGAGGATTCAACGTATTTGTACGGCTGATGTTATAGACAAAGAAAACGAAATATTGATGGATACTCTTGTTGAAAACGGATATCCTTTGAAATTTTTAAACAGGTGTAGAAGTCAACTAGCCTCTAAACCTACAATCCATACCGTCCCTAAGAAAAAGGTTTTCATCAAATTACCATATAATAGGGAAATAAACAGTAGGATTTGGGGACAAAGGTTGAATTCGATCATCCGTAGAACCTACTATGCAGCCCAGCTTGTAATTGTGGAAAAAGCTAAAAATATGCTTCACTGCAAACCTCAAAAGTGCACAAGTGATTATATCACATCCCATACAATTTACCAATTTTCGTGTGTGCGTGGACATACATACATAGGGAGGAGTAATCGCGCTTTGCACGTGAGGGTGGGAGAGCATACCCTAAAAATGGTTAGAAAAGCAGATGGATTGTGACAAGCCAATAGATGCAGGTGTCAGACTACCAACTTCGTCTATAGCTAAACATTTAATCGAGATGAACCATAAGGTTGATGTTAACTCAGCCTTTAAGGTCATCAATAAAAACGGTCAAGGGCGCTTATTGAAATACGCTGAGGCTATAGTGATTCATAAACTTAAGCCCCCCTTGTGTATTCAAAAACAGTTTGTTATTACTCTTAACCTACCTTGGTAATCCTTATTTGATTGGATTACCAAACGTTTGTGTTAATTATTCTTAATTCTTTTTTTGTCACTTTGTTTAATTTAACTTTTCCCTATATATTGACTTGACAAGGAAATGTGTGATCAGATTGTTCGAAATGTATAGCGCAAATACATCACATTTTTCAGATAATCTCCGTCTTCTAATAACGTTATCAAAATTTACTTAACTAAGCTTCGCGCCTTATTCATTATTTTCTCCTGATAAGTTATTTTTTATGTTCTGTTTCCAGATGATAAGTACAACTGACCTTTAGTTGGTATTTCCGTGACTTTTTAGAACACTATATAGCTGTGCAGCTTTGAAGTGAAGTTACTAAAAGTATATTATTTACTAACTTAAGTCTTTTTAGTTTACATTCGACCTCGCACGTGTTGTATTTTTATAAGTCGAGGGTAAATAACACCAACTGGTGAGTTTAATCTACCATTATATCAACTTGCGTCCATAGCAACACACATTTATCATATTCCACAAAACCATACCAAGTTACATGAACGAAATGGTTTCATATTTTCTTCATGTCTGAGTTAATGATTGCAACCTTGATCTTTCCTTTATGGGAACCATTTGCTGAGGAATTGAACTCCATACCTCTTTATCCAGTGTTTTGTAATAGTAAGACATAAAAAATGTCAGAATTTTTTGACAAATTCCCAACAGCTACTTAACTTTTGAAAAGTATTCGAAATGTAAAGAACACAAAATGACTACGTTCCCATCGGCTTATACAAATCACACAAAATATACCCAGCTATTTATGAGATAAAACACAGTTTTTCTTCGGTAAAGAAATATATATTTTGAATGAATTCATTTTCAAACTGTATAGTCGCATTTATCCTAAGGGAAAAGGCACTAACTGGCACCAAAAATTTCTCAGTACAAAGGTAAATGTTATTCAATCTCTGTGTTCCAGTATTCGGATACAGTCGATGAAGAACTGGAAAACCTTCGTACAACATTCTTGAATATTGGATATCCTAGAAGGCTTATTGAACGAAATATGAAGACAGAACTTGTTCCTAGCGAAATCCTAATGCCAAAGAAGACACTATTACCAAAGTTTTTAAAGGTCGTCTATCTAAATGCATTAAAAGCAATTTTTATGCCTCTGATTTACACTTGATATTCCACAATGCGTGAAGGGCAAACTACTGCTTATGTCCACCTCTATGTGCATCTAATGTTTCTCTCTGTATCTAGAGGTACCCAACTTTGGGATTTAGTGCGCTGCTCTTTATCTTGGTCATAGTAATGTTCTTTTCTTCATGTATGTTTTATTTTGTAGCTTGAATTCATTCCACTTTGCTTTATCTTCGCCTTCTTTATTGTTATCATCGTTGCAATTTGCACAAATCTCTGTCAAGGCAAGAAATTTGAACGAGGTCAACTCTTCTACTTATTTGGACAGCATCTTTTCAACAATAGGCTGTGGCACATATGAGGATGTCGAAGGCAGCCAAGATCGGAAAAGTAAGACTGAGCATTATTACTTGGAAATGTGGAAACTACTCGAGTACTATGGCGTACCCCAAATATTCATCAACCTCATTCAACAGCTGTACAACAACGGCACATGTCAAGTAATCCACAACGGAAAACTCAGAGAGGCTTTTGGAGTAAACACAGGAGTCAGACAAGGGTGCTTGTTATCACCAATGATATTCCTAATTGTGGTGGACTGGATTATGCGTCAGACAGTGGGAAACGAGAAGACAGGGATATCCTGGACCGACCGACGTGAAGAACCTAGAAGACCTGGATTTCGCGGATGACTTATGTTTGATGTCACACAAAATCGAAGACTTACAAGCGAAAACCGACAAACTGGTCGAAGAAGCAGCCAGATAAGACAGGACTCCAGGTGAACATAGCCAAGACGGAGGTTATGAAAATAACCAACCAACAACAACAACAATAACAGCAGCAACATCCAGTGCCAATCACCATCAACGGGAGGGATTTGAAGGAGGTTACTTCATTCACTTATCTAGGGAGCATTGTCTCAACTAAAGGAGGAACGGACGAGGATGTCAAATCGAGAATCGGGAAGGCGAGAAACACATTCATCAACCTGAAACCAATCTGGAAATCTTCGTCACTCAGCAACACTTAACAACAAAATTCGGATTTTCAATACAAACGTGAAGTCGGTTATGCTATACGGATCAGAAACTTGGTGGGTCACAAAGAATATTTCCGACAGCCTGTTGCAGACCTTTATCAACAACTGTCTTCGTTCTATACTGAAGATCAGATGGCCGGAAAGAGTCACCAACAAGAAACTATGGGAAGAAACAAAACAAGAACCAATCGCCTAGCAAATATGCAGGAGAAAGTGGAGATGGATTGGACACTCACTGGCTGAGGAGGCCGCTGGGTGACATCGCGCGTCAGGCCAACGCTCGAGTGGAACCCGAAAGGGAAGCGGCGAGTGGTTCGTCGGTGCAAGGGTGACATGGAGGAGATCGTGTGAAGAGGAGTTGAAACAGTATGGACTAACATGGATGCTGGTGAAAAGTACAGCGGAAGACAGAAGCAAGTGGAGGCGTGCAGTTGAAGCCCTATGCTTCACGCAAAAACCAAGGGAATAATATACTAATAATAATAATGTCACTTTAAATTCTTTAACAGCACCTGAATTACTTTAAAAATATTAATACCGACTCACTTGTTTACTAATTTTTCGAGAAAAAAACTTTGTAATTCATCCACTTCAACTCTACCCGCTTAAGCATTCTGTTAATTATCTTAATTCTTATCACATTTATATTGACTGAGCAGTTTTGAGTGCCACTTAATGCCTTTTTTTCCGTAATATAAATACGACTGTATAGCTACTTGAAAATGAAGTCGTTTAAAAATAAAATATTTCTTCGCTGAAGAAAAAGTGTGTTTTACTCAAATACATCAGTAATATTTATCAGCATGTTATTTTTGCTTTCCTTTTAGATTGTCATTTATAACATCACGTAGCTCATAAAATCTGATCTAAATATTTTGATTCAGTAAAAATAATCGAGGCGAATTTTATTCAATATTTCTTTGCTACTCACAAGGTTTTGTAAGTAGTATATTGTATGTTTTTACTGTTTTACAAGGATTCTGAATAGTGGAGTGACAAATTAACTGATGAAGAGATGAAACAAAAAATCCTGGTGAAACAATGTAGACACTATAAAAGGAGAAAGAAAATACAAATAATGTGTCCAAATGGTGATTTCGATGTGTTTTGTCATTACTGTACATCATTTGCCATATGCTTGACCATGAGTGATGACAGCTAGTGATATCCGTCACGGATTTCCACTGTCCCCACTTTGTTTAATTTAATCATAGATGTCATAATGGAATTGACCCCGACTTGACTTGTTACCATGGAACGGTCTTGGCGACCTGAACTATGTGGATGATAATATCCTCCTATGAGAAGGCGCTGAGAAAATACAGAGTCTTCTGAATATCTTGAGCAGAAATCTTTGGATTTTTTTCATGCCTTTCGCTACTGCCGATTGTAAGAAGATGCTACAGGACTGGTTTAAATCAATTCCTAGTTTAAATATATGGAATGAAGCAGTAGAGCGTGTTGACCACTTCATTCATTTCGGAGGTTGGATCTGTCCTAATGGACTGGTTACAAAGGGATTTGGTCATTAAAAGTGCAAGAACTAAAGAGACTATCTGTCTTTGACTATAGATGTGTACGTCCTACCACTCCTGTCATCCAGTGCAATATGATCAGCAACACTAAGTTCAGGCAAGGAGGGAAAATCATTCGATAAGGTTGCGAAACTGCAACACACTCTAAGCTATTATCTCTCTCGTTTAGCGACTGTAGCTGACATCAGCTTAAGTTGAAAAACGATGGTCAGATTAAAGCCAGGCATTCGTCCATAAAGTCTCTGAACGTTGGTTTGAGTCAAGTATGAAGGTGTAGACTGCTTATTTGGAATCATTGGGATTTTAAAAACCAATGGATTGAAACTGTCGGTTATATGAGTCACCATCATCCTAAATGACTCAGGTGCATCCACCCTTTGTAATCAAACAGACACAATAAATTCTCATGTTGTTTCTTCATGTCACCACAGTTTCCTTTTCACAATTCTGCTAGCTGTAGTTCTTTTGAACTTCATCTCTTCCAGTGTGCACTATATGAAGTGTAAATACATGAACTTCTGCACCTCTGTGTATGGTTCTTTGTTGAAACTTAGTTGGTCAGGACGAATCTAGTACAGAAGTGTGCAGTCATTCGACTGAAATCGGACAGATCACGACTTTAGATGTCTGTCGGTTCGAAATACGTTGCTGTTTGAAAAACTTTGAAATCCATTTGTGGTAAATAAATTCATTTGGACAATTCTAGGCATACATTTCATTTTAAAGCTCAGGGCAGATTGACTAATATACTTTCTATCACTCTAGGGTTTCTAACATTACTTAGACTAAGTGGAGACCAAAATGATGGGATTCAAGAAAATTAGTCAGATTTCATGTCTGGATGGGAGTGAATAAGTCAAGTTTTCATTCTTCGTTAGGTTCTGGAAAAGAGGTATACTAATTGGCTTCCAACACTTACTGTCTTTATTGACTTGAGGACGAAATTCAATTCCGTTGTTCAAAAGGTTTCATGGCAGTGTCTGTCTATGAAGGAATCGAAGAAGTAGTCTGTGGCAATACAAGCAGTCTCGTAAGAACTTACAGAGAGTTACTTTTTGAAGTGAAAAGAATCTGTAATGCTTGTTAAGGATATCGTTCATCACTATTTAACTTAATTAAATACATATAGATGGGTATGAATCTATTTCCCTTCAACCTTACAGGAATCGATTTCTCAGCGGGGGGTATCTTTGGAACTCTGAGGATGCAGGCAATCTAATCTTATTACATGAAGGCGATGACAAGATGCAGAGTCTTGTGAATACTCGTAGCAATAATCTGAACATGTTGGACATGTTATTCACAACTATCACGTGTAGCATGATACTATAGGGCCAGTCTACACCAACTTTTAGTTTATGGATACAGGTTGAATGTAACAACAACTTGTATTTTAAAAGGTCTTTTGGCATTTGCCAACTTGCATCTTCTCTGATGTATTTGTGATCTCTAGTTTCCCATCAAACAACATGTAGACTTCAGAGTGGTTCAATGCTTGATAATTTACGGATGTGAGACACAGTCACAAATATTAGAAAATACAATAAAAATAATGGCTTTTAATCACTGGTTCTTTCCTTTAGTCACTCACTCATTTTAGATATAGCGTGGTGACTGGTCGTAATTAAGTATAACATGGAGTATTGGACATAGAGGACATTTCCATAGGCGAATTCATGAACCTTCGTCCCATTAGGTGACCGGGACGCATATTACGCATGGTAAACCTCCTAAGTAGACCAACAATACTATCTGAAGTGAGATTAAGTCTGGCAAGATTTGAGCGATCAGAACATGGTGCCAGTCTGTGACTCAGTTTGTTGTTTACTTGAGTAAAGTGGGACAGCGTAAACAGTCTGATTGGGATCTTTTGGATGTTAAGAATACGTAGGTAAAAGTCGTTCGCAAATCTACAGTTGTATCCACTTTTTGTTATCATCTAGATCCCCAAAATGATCTCCTACCTTCATTTAACTACACTGTCTGTTAGATCCGTGTTTGTCTATTGTACAACCATTCTATTCTTATGTCCTTAACTGTGCTTTTTAAAATGTATGATGAATTGAACTGATGCACTCTGGGCAAAATCCTACGTTTATCCGTCAGTCAATCAGATATAATTTGATAAACAATGCCATAGTTGTGTGACGAAAACTAAGGCAGTGAAGACGAGAATGTTAATTAGATATTTCGGAAAAGTTTCAGAAAAAACTATAAGAAAGACAGAATTATCCTTTTCGTTAAATATCCAGCTACAAGGAGTGAAACCCTTGCTGATTATGATTACCTTTCAGGTTCTATATCAGGTTTCAATGTGTGAATATAGTGTTCTTCATGATATTCAAATCGTTAGACGTTTAACGTTCCTACATTCTTTTTTAAAAATTGCTTCCTTAGAGTCAATTTCACCAGTTGACTCCATCATTTGGAATAGTAGTCAGATATTGGATGAGGCAGACTATTAGAGTATCAAGTTTTTCAGAGTAAAGAACCAGGAGGATAAGAAAAAACAAAGTAACTGGGATTAATTTTAAACTTCTCCACCATTAGACATTAATGTCTGTCAGTTTTTTTTTTAAAATTCTCTTGAAGTCTGTTAAAACTTATCAAATTGTGAGCTAAATAAATTAATCAAACTGGCATCATATTTGTTCTAAAATTCGAAGTATATAAGCATATTTTTTTTCAAATCATCTTAACCAGGATTACTGAACAGATATGAAGTTGAGTAGCAACGAGGGATAGCATCATTGCGCAAACAGTTTAAAATCCAAGAAATTATTTCCCTACTAATTCATCTTACTTTTGAAAGATTAATGATGTACTCTCTTGGGTGGAATTCAGTTGCACTAGACTGAATAACAAAAAAACTTGTATATGTATAAAAACATTAAGGTTTTGAGTGCATTTTCGTATCTAATAAAACTATAGAAGACAAGAAGCTAAAATTTATTTAGGATCGTCTGAAATAAGAACTTTGAAAGCTTCATGTTTGATCATGGATTGATATCAGTTGGATGGATAAGCATTGAAAACTAGGGAGGTGTACTGGACGGCTATTTCTTCCTAATTTGGGACTCTTCAAGGAATCCAGGATCTTATGGTTACGAGATCAAGATCGTTGATCATTCAGCAACTGAAATGGAATCCAACAGCGTAGGGTTTCTAACTTCTGCCAGTTTGATCCCCGGCAGGATAATGTCAGTGGATTGATGAAGAGTCCCAAACAAGGACAAAACAGCTAGTTGTCTAATACTCCTTGGTGGTTTTCACTGCTTCTCTGACTGATAAGAATCCAGGATCAAATTTGGAACCTGTCAAGTCCCTACAAACTAACACTTAAAATCTTTGAAACATGTAGACAAGTTTTAAGCATTTTGAATTCTATCAGTATGAAAGAAAAGACGTTCAGTGAAGAGTTACTGTCGTCAGCGATATCATTCCCAAGTTGTACAGTCACACATAATATAGTAAATTATCTTAGCAACAAAAGGAACATTTCCAAAGATATGTCGTTAGAATTGTAGGTTTTAGATAACAAATTATTTAATATAATAAATGTTGATCGGGTAGAAACTGAAATAAGACTAAGTTGAGTGACCTAATATAACTAACGGGAATGAGAGGAATTCAGCTAAAATTGAACGAGAGTCAGGTTAATTTAGCGCGAGGAAAGAAAATGATACGGTTAAAAAGACAAAAAACAATAAAGGCTACGTATTTGGTGTTAAAACAGATCAGGTTCACTGTAGATTTAGTGACTAAACAAACTACTCCTGTATGCAAACTTCAGGATTTAATATGTAAATTGCCATTGCCTCTTCAGTTTGAAGAAGTTTGATTCGCACTCTTCTAGCAAAATTCCCACGTGTTCTGCAGATGACTTTGAAGTTGGTTTGTTGGTTAGCTTGATGTCCAGATTCGACCAAGTGTTCCAGGATTGAGTTGCAGCGAAAGATCTTTTTACTCCTTTATAAAACCATCGGAGTAAGTGCTCGATGACACGTTTAGATAGCAAACGCTGCGTTCGGCCGACAAACCTAGCCCTACACGACCAGGTGAATTGATAGATGCAGATTGATGAGGCCAACAGTGGTAGCTTATCCTTCCTTTTCATGCAAATCATTGGTTTCGTGGAGAAGGTTAGTCAAAGTTCAGCCACGAAGGTCTTTTTTGGTGAGCAGAACAGGCGGTTTCTCAGTATTTCTGATGATGAGTCTCGATTCAGTTGTAGATTCAAGTAGAGACGCCTTCTAGGAGCAGACGATGTGTGTGCTTTAAATGGTTTAGGTTTCATGAACTTCATAATGAAACGTTCGTCGTAGCCAATTTCAAGGAGGATTCTCTCCAGAATGTTCATTTTCTCTTCCTTAGTTCCAAGGCTGTGGATGTTGCGGATTCTGTGAACCAATGAATGGATCATGTTTCGTTTTGTATATTGAGGCTCCCAACTGCGAAGGTTAGTGAGTTTTCATTTCCATTTCGGCAATCTGTAGATGGATCTTTTCAGTGTCTCATCTTGTTCACGTACTGTTAGTTGAACTTCCAGAAAAGATATTTTTGTATCGGATTTCTTCTCTAGTGTGAACTAGACTGTAGAATGGCAATGGCTGAAAAAATCTTGGATGTCTTCCAAATTCTCTTAATTACAAGAGATAATGAAAGCATCATTCGCGTATCTCTTATAAAACCCAAAACTCTCATTCATTTTATTCGGGTATGCGTTTTGGAGCCTTGGTATAAAGAAATCTGCAAGCATATGGCCTAATGATGAGCTCATACCTATGCTATTTTTTTGTCGACATATTAATAAAAGAGAACTGGACATCTAGAGTGCATCTCAACAGTTCAGTCAAATAATCAGTGAGTACACCAGTGTTTATCCCCTTTGAATCAATATACTGTCATATCTAGCATATTGATTCGGTTAGTGCGACCTTCTTAAATTATGATACCACATCAAGTGAGAATATGATTTGATTAGATACATCTACGTGGAGTTGACCAAGTCAAAGGAAACTAGGAGTGAGTGGCAGGAAACCTGCCTTCTGCTAACTACTGTGTGATGCGATGATAAGGTAACTTTGTCACGCTAAGAATAAGTCGAAGAGGTGAACCTTCCTTGTGTACTTTTGGCAATCCATAGAATCAGATTATATTTGAGTCAGATGGCTTCAGGGATTCAAACATTTCGGAGGATATCTGTTAGTTCTTGTTCATTCTGCTCCATCATGCTCTTTTCACTGACCAGTTCTGTATATCTGGATTCGTGTATGAGTAGGCGTGATGCAAAATACGGATCATTTCGCTTCCCCACCCTCTTTTTTGATCCTTAAAGAAGTAATCAAAATCATATAGTCTCTGGAAGAGCAAAATAAAAATATTAAATGTTTTCTCTGTGTGATTATTTATTTATTTATTTAAGTAATACATTCAAACTCTTTGAAAAAAATCGCAAGACAATTCGTTAACATACGTGTGTATTTTTCAGCCGTTCCCTCCGCTTCCTTGTTTTAGTCGATACACACTGAATGTCAGGTTTTCTTTTCGTTTTTGCTTAGTTTGAGCAAATTCTTACTTGATAGAGACTTGAATATGTCGTTTTTATAAGCTTATTAGAATACTATTGACATACAGAAATGGGCATAGAACAGATTTTTTTCTACATCTGCGTTTCCAACCTGCTTCGTAAATGTTGCATAGATAGATAAGAGGGAGAGAGAAAGAGAGGGGAAGATACTCTTTTCTATTCATGATAATCGTAGTAATGTTTACATTTGAATGATTTGTTTCTCTACACATGAAAAAGAGATTTTTTGCTGCAAAAAGAAGAGGGGAAAAAACCCAGAAACGACTTATAATGTAAACAAAACATGAACATATTATGCGTGGTTGCATCCTCACACACACACACAGAATTAGATAAAGGCGCAAGCAAACAAGCACTTATAACTAACTATTCTTCTTTCATGAATGTCATCCTGATAGAGGTACTTCTTTCCCCCATTCATTATTATTATTATTATTGACTGATAAGGAAGATGTTTGTTTGTTTGCTGGTTAGAATAGTCTTATATAAACAAATCTGTGAACATAATTCGTTTTTATCAGTAAATTGACTTGAAGACGGACAGAGTAATATAAAATATATAAATTATATATATGTATGCATACATACATAGACAATGATAATTTTCTGTATATCTTCATAGTTAAATATATCTTGAAGTGGTTTTCAAAAAAATACTCCATGTAAAATCTCATCAATGAGAATATGCTTGAAAGTAAAACCCATTTAGCTAGTCAGAAAGTGAGTGGTTTGAAATGACTTGGCTCTCTCTTAGGTGAATGTTACCAGACACACCACTGATGAGTTCCGCCCCAAATGAGTGCGACAGCCACCCAGTGATTAGATGACTTCGATGTAGCTAACTGGTAAGCACAGCTGGTTCACATGAGTGGTGGTATACAGCTACTTATATCAGTCAATCAGTAGTATATAGTTTTATGCATTTCGTAAAGAGAAAGCCCCATTGTTTCATGACGTCACGTAACTTAACTAACCATACTGTAATGAAGGTTTTGTTATTTGAAGCAGATTCAACTCCTCAGAAGACTCTGAAAAGAATTAACATTTCATTATTATTATTCCCTTGGATTCCTTTCCATCCTATTTTCTGCATTTCCTTTTAGCCACCTTCATGACTGCCCTTAATCTTTCGTCTACTCTTTTATGCCACCGTCGAGCCCACTCGCAACTTGCCGTTTCTCATTCGGGTCCCACTTTAGGGCCTGGAAAGTTGGAGTTTTACGTATGTATCATAAATGTAAGATCTACTTACTGGCAAAAATGCTTCCAGACGAATTGGGGGGGGGAAGGGATGCACTGCTAAGCTTTTAAAATGTTATTTACAATTGTTAGGTGTAATCAGTAAAAGCAAGGGGCATTAGGTGGTTAGATTCTTATGTTTAAGTGTCCTCCTAGCAAGGGACATGTCCCATGAAATCAGTGAACAAATGTTTATAATTAAAACCACTGGGTCAGGTTATGAAGACGAATTACTGGAAGTGATTGTTTTGCTTCACAGAATATATTACTCAGTTCAAGCTATTACAATCCTAGCCAAAGTAGGACTAACCTGAAAGAAGTTAGGGAGGATTAGAACAAAAATGGTAACAGTCTGGTATTTAATCGTCGGGCTAGACGATCTAGCAGGGTTTAGGCTACCTGCTTAAGATTTTAAGGAACAATTAAATTAAGATTCCTGGAGACACAAGAAAATATTTTAACAGTGGTACAGATGTAACTAGTTTTCAATGTTTTCAAAATTCTGAACATTTATGCTTTTTTCTCAACTTGAGTTTTATTCATTTCATTACCATTACATGACTGTTTTGCTTCATTCATCCATGCTATTCAACGATTTTTAACTTGAAATAACGTGATTTCATGCGAGGATTCATCTGCCTGTTACGATTAGTATGTTTCAGTTGTCACCAATACTTCCGCGAATACCCTAACAGATTTGCTGTGAATGACAGTATGATAAGCAAGGAGAAATTGGCAAACTAAATATCTACCCAACCTTATTGATATGGAAGAAATAAGACTGACGCGACAAACCGTGTTCGTCGTCTATAGGATTTCAAGGTCTTGAATTTCAACAGAGTCAGTACTTTTCAATACACACTATTTTCTTTAAAATGAAGCTTGAATGCCCGTAGACAACAATAATACACTTATCCAATATTAATGACCATGAGGATGTAAACTGTAAAATGACAACTAATTAACGGGAAATGATGCTTGAGGAGATGGTTACTGATAAGTATTCCACGTGGTTGCTAAAAGCAAAGTATTTGCGCTACACATTTTGAACAATCTGATCACACATTTACCTGTCAAGTCGATATATGTGGAAAAAATTAAGGGCAATTAAATTAAACAAAGTGACAAAAAAGGATTTGAGAAGTACGTTTAAAAATGCAAGCCGGTTGCGACTTTCTTCCTCACACGTAAGACTAATATGATTCTGTACAGAGTTAAGTCTATCTGATAGACGACTCGCATCTTCATGATCGTCCCATATCAAAATGATATCATCTACATATCTCTTATAGAAAGGCAATTTAGAAATTAAATCAAAGAACAGGTTCTCAACAACAGACAGGTAAACGTCCGCTAACAAAGGTCCTAATGGACTACCCATCGCGACGTAATCCACTGGTCGAAAATGTTCACCTTCAAGAGTGAAATGGACGTTGTCAGTACATAATAGTAATAAATCTTTCAAATAAGTCAAAGGGAAAGGGAATGAAAAACAACTAGAAGATATATAGTCACAAAGAATATCAACAGTCTTAATCAATGGTACATTAGTAAAGGAAGAATTAACATCAAATGAATACATTTTCTTATCTTTTATGTTCATATCTACAAGACAGTCAACAAGTTCAAATGTATCTTTCAAAGTAAACTTACATAATTCATTGCGTACTGGACTTAAAATATCAGCTAACCATTTTGCTAATTTATGTGTAGGAGAGTTACACATTGATAAAATTGGACGTAATGGATTACCAACCTTATGAATCTTGGGTGATCCATAGAGGTTTGGAAAGTCAGATCCCATGGGTTTTGAGGAATGAAACTCCTGTTTATCAATAACGTCCATGACACGAAGTTATACTTTTCCTTCCGATTTTCTGATATCAGCAGGAACATCGGCTATGAATTTCCTTTCGTCATTAAGGATGGATAACTGCAAACTTCAAAAGTGCACAAGTGATTGTGTCACATCCTACACTATTTACCAATTTTCATGTGTGTGTATACACAAATACATGTGGAGGAGTAATCGTGCCTTGTATGTGAGGGTGGGAGAGCATATCCCAAAATGGTTAGAAAAACAAACGAATTGTGGAAAACCAATAGATGCAGGTGTCAGACTACCAACTTGGTCTATGGCTAAACATCTAATTGAGATGAACCATAAGGTTGATGTTAACTCAGCCTTTAAGGTCATCTATAAAAATGGTGAAGGGCGTTTACTGAAATACGCTGAGGCTATAGCTATTCATAAAATTAAGCCCCCGCTGTGTATTCAAAAATAGTTTATTATTACTCTTAACTAACCTAGGTAATTTATAAAATTATATTTGTAAAATCTGAGCGAAATTGAAATGATTAATTCCAACGTTTCGTTCGGCAATCTGGTCCGAACTTCTTCAGGGAAATTAATCGAATTACAAATTTTACAAATATAATTTTATAAATGTCTATTTCTCACTCAGCGCTCAATTATTTTGCAACTATCCGGTCAAATCTTGATCACAGTTCATATCAATAACCTAGGTAATCCTTATTTGATTGGATTACCAAAAGTTGTGTTAATCATTCTCAAATCCTTTTTTGTCACTTTGTTTAATTTAATCGCCCTTAATTTTTTCCACACATATTGACTTGACAAGTAAATGTGTGATCAAACTGTTCGAAATGTGTAATGCAAATACATCACATTTTTCAGATTATCTCCGTCTTCTAAGAATGCTATCCAAAAACAAATTTATCGTATAATTACATAAACTTATATCCTGCTGAAATATTCAGCTGAGAACCAACACCTGAGGTCAGTTACTCGCCTGTGATATTGTGTGGCGGTTGCGCCAAACATGTATCATGAATTGGCAGAAGTTGAATTCATGGACCATTGGGTCGCGTTCCAGTGGTTTAATGGTCTACGAGCTAGCTCGCCTTGTAGCCGGAAGGTCCTGTGTTCGAAACCTAGCGGTGAGTGTGCGCTGATGAAAAGTTCCAGACTAGGACGAAGCGGCTGTTCTAGGTTTTCAAATGGTTCTCCAACTGGTGTCAGCTTGTGATAGGCTTTACTAAGTTATGCTTGGTAATTTGACTAAAAAGTCAGAAGTAAATTAAAAGAATTCCACAAGCGAAAACGCCTTTTTTTTCATTGTTCTCCTTTTACAGATTTTAAGGGATTTGATCGTTCAGATTTATATATATATATATGTATATATAACGGAGTCCATCACAGATGTACTAATGGAACCAACCTTATTTGATTTTAGCTACTTAGCGGTCGACCTGTTACCAAAGAACAGTATTGTCGACATAGAATATACTGATGATATTGTCCTAGTAAGGTGAAGACGCGGTTAGGACTCCCGACAACCGTGTACATGGTCCGGAGTTCGATCCCCTGCCGATGCACACCTGATATCAACGGTTGGCCTGCAAAATTTGGGCTACACATGCTGAAAATTCCATACTTATACCAAAAATACGGTACGGAATCAAGCTATAATCAAAAATAAATAAATAGCTTTAACAGAAACCTCCGAATATTTAGCATGCAGTTCGCTTCTGTCGAATGTAAGATAATGCTGCAGGGCCGGACTACACCAACCGCTAGCTTGAAAACAGGTAATGAAGCTGTTGAGCATGCTGACCACTTCACTTATTTGGGAAGTTGCTTCAGCCCTAATGTACCGACTGATTTCTGATTAGATCATGACACGCATACAAAAGGCTCATGTGGTATCGTCTACATGAATCACCTTTGGCGTAGACGTCATATGCGGCTATCGATGAAAGGATATGTGCACTACGCAACAGTTTTCTCTACCATTCTTTGTGAAAGTAAAACATGGCCACTGAAAGTAGAAGATCTGAAATGCCTGGCTGTCTTTGACCATAGGTGTTTGCGTTCGAAATTCCTGTTTTAAATGGTATAATACTGTAATTAGTATTAGGGTTAGGCGTATAGTGTTAGGAAAGGGTAGCAAGTCCGTGGATCAGGTTTTGAAGCTATATTGATTGAGATGGCTGAGATATGTGTTGAGAATTATGATAAGTTACATTCCTGGACGCGTAGTGTTAGCCGAAATAGGGTCATTTTGGAAAAGACTTAAAGTAGTTGAAGCAAAAATCTATCATCAACCCATGAATTCGCTGTTAGTTTGTTTGATAAACGAAGGGAGGTGCGGACTTCCTGGTTGGGGCCCTCAGGATGGTAAAAACCAATGAAGGCTGGAGATAATTCGTGATATGGCTCAAAGCTGTTCAATCGTTTCAACGTGTTGGCGCTATCAAATCTCTTTATGCCAGTCTTATTATCACTTTTTAATTTCAGTGAGCTGGAATGCAGTGTACCAACCATTTCTGATGAGTAAAAAATGCTGAAAGGAATCTGAGGTCACTTTCATAACATTTTGATTCACCTGGACTAACTGACGCACATGAAACGGTATGAAATAGTGACTTTGATGCTTTAATCTTTAGAAGTGCCAGTTTAGCTTTTTTTCATTCCTTGCCTTCGAAGTAAAGCACAGGACTTCAAGCTTTATAGTTTCGGTAATGGTGGTGTGATTTTCACGAAGTGAGACTGCTAGTCTAACGTCCAGTCTTCTGTGGCTTACTATCAGCTGGTAAACTAGGCGAAGTTTAGGTGTACGTCAGCCAGGAGTCGACACCGAACCACCTCCATAGTAAGCAGGCATTCTACGATTGGTCAAACCACACCCATCTGTTTTTCTGATAAATCTCTGAGGCAAATTATCTTCAAATAACCTCAAATTCTACTTCTAGCAATCTAATTCTAAATTCTTGACAGTACTCTTAAATTAAGTAATCTTACAGGTGTGACCAGTGATGACATAGGTTAAAGAACGATTAAAAAACCAAGGAGTTCTTGAAAAGATGATTTCACTTAGCTTGGAAGTATCCAGTAGTGTGCATACCCCAGCGTTCGAACCCGTGACTTTCTGGTTACAAGGCGAGCTCGTATACCATTCAGCCACTGGGACTTGATCCACTGTGAGAAGTTTGAGTACATAGGCCACTGAATTTCGTCCAAGTGGTTGAATGATCTACAAACTCTTAACCTTATTCATTATTGTGTTAAACCATTTTGACTCACCCAGTGACGGCTTCATTCTGCGTACTAACTATCCTCTAAAATTCATTAGGAAGATTGAAAAAGGGCCAAAAGAAAAATAAAAAGAATTGTGAAACTAGTAATGATAACATAAATAAGAGAGAATATAAGTCATCTACAGTTATACCATATAAAGAGGGAACATCTGAGACCCTACGTAGGATTCATAATAAAGCAGGAATTAGGGTGGCATTTAAACCTACAAACTCACTCAGGGACAAGCTCTGTAGATTAAAGGACCCAGGTGACCCAATTAGACAAAATAATATAATTTACAAAATACCCTGCAATGACTGTGATTGTGGCCAACTACATAGGTCAAACTAGTAGGTCAGGGGTAGTCAGATTGTCAGAACATAAGAATCTAGCTAAGGTAAGAATGGTTGACCCAGAGAAGATAAGTAATTTAGAAAAAAGCTCAGCAATTGCAATGCATGCATTAACACACAACCACACAATAGGGTGGGAGAGGGTTAAAATTCTAAAAAGTAATCTAGGTGGGTGGAGAGAGAGATTGATTACTGAATCTTTGTTCATCGAATCTACACCCAACACATGCAATAGGAATGAATCATCACTCATACCTGAAATATGGAAAATAAGATCTACAAACTCGCCTGTTAGCCCAAAGGTCCCGAATTAGATCCCTAATTGTGTCGTGGTCGCATGCTACTGAAGAGTCCCAAACCAGTATTCCCTGGTTTCCCAATGGTTCTCTAACAAATATCCGTCCATCATCAAACCTCTAACCAACTGAATCTCTGCAAGCCAACACCTCAGAATTAATCTTACGCAAACTGCAACATCAATTCCATGAAATTCAACGAATTTGGCTTGAATTTTAGCTTTGTCTTTAAATGGAATAGATAGTTTTAGGAAAGCGAATTGATTTTCTAAATAATATTTAAATAACATCTAATTCATCATTTTCAAATCATCCAGTCTTAAGTGTATTTTCACCACTTTCTCTTGGAAGCTAAAAATTCTCAGACTATGATACTACGACATCTGCTTTGGTACCATGAATTCGTTTCTGTGAGGTGAGTCTAACCAGATGTACCCTTTGTGAGTATGGCCACAGATCAGCAGTGATCAAATTCCTTCTGTCTAGCGTGTTTTTCACTCAGTTGTATATGTTTAAATGTGCGTCGGTGGCATAGTGGTTAGGACGCTCGCCGACCATTCACATGGTCCGGGGTTCGATCCCCGGCCACCGACGCACTCCTTTACCTTGCTAAGCCAGAAATAATGCTGGTAAAGAGGAAAGGTTGGGCATGAGGCTAGCAACCTCATCCTGTAAAATAAACACTGCTACAGAAACTTCAAGCCACTAGCTTGAAAGCGCCCTATGTTTCACTGGAGAACGTGAAGGAAATAAAAAAGAATGTTTAAATAATGCCAACAGACATCATTGCCAAAAACAACTAATATTTTCATAAATATTTTTTCAAAAGTTTGCTCATTTACATCTATGAATAAACAGTGAATTTATGCGTAAGTGTTTTTAAAAATCTTAAGAGTTTAACATTTTCATCGAAAAAAAATATCCGATGAAAACATTTTAAATGTACAATATAGACATTGGAGCGTAATTTAAATTCGATTTAGCAACAACAAAAATAAGATTATCAAAACTATCACTTTAAATGCATACTAATTAATCAAGCATAGGAATTGTAGTTCAGTTACAAAGATATGGTAGCCAAGTAGCTATTTTGAAAACTCTATAAATAAATATGGCAGGCGACGTGTCTACTTCTGCCATGGAAACCAAAGGCAGACAGCTAGGAATACACGTTTGATGTTTTTTCTAAATGTTAGTGAAGCTTTTGAGATGGAAATTTTGTTTAAAAATAACGATTTTATTTTATTACGCTACTGTCGAAAATAGTATGCAAATTAATTAATTTTATCAAGAATCTTCTGAGTAGACTAAAAGATTTGAGTAGTTTTATTTGAAATTAACGAATTCTGATTCTATTCGTAGAGAAGCATTTGATTTTGATCATAGGTGTTAACAGATAAACAAGACACTAAGTAAAATACCTGGTACTTTATTACTTCCTGTGGTTCAGGTACAACCATCTGACGAGTCCGGGAAAGGGAAAAAGGCGTGTCCTGGAATTCCATTGACATCTTCCTTAAATCAATTAGCATTAAGTTAACCCTAGAAATGTCAATTCAGGAAGCCATCATTAGAGACCGAAAATTACAATTCACTGAAAAGAATAGACAGGAAATTAGGTTTATTAAAGTTCTCTTCTGGTGAGTCAGTAATATACTCCGATCACCCAAGCGACAACCATGAACACACTGAGGGAGTGAATGGCCATCATGATGTCACCAGTGGCAGCCAAAGCCCTAATGCAGCGGGAACCAATCTTCTCATCCAAGATCATGACAGCAAGATTCAACTTGAAATAAGGGAAGGACACAGTCATCCAATGCTACGTACTGTGAAACAGATAACGCGGAATAAGGGAGGAAGGAAGTTTTTAAAGACAACTGCTAGTAGTAATGGACAACATCTTACATGATGACATGAAAATACTCATGAGCGAAATGAATGCAAGCCAAACTGGGAGCAAATAAGACAGGAAGGGAACTCATCATGAGTTGTAAGGCTTTCACTTGAAGAAATGGACGAAAACGGAGAAATATTCGCAGAAATCGGTGCTTTCAATGATTTAGTGATCGGAGGCAGCGTGTACAAGCACGAGGGTATACACAAGACGATATGAATTTCGCCTGACGGACACATCAAAAACCAGATATATTTCACTTCAGTGTTGCTCGAGGAAGTGGAGACTCAGCTAGTTTGCTGGATACAAAGTCGAGAAGGAGAGCAGATGTGAGCTCAGCCCATCATTTAGTTCAAAGAAACTTCAAAATGAAGCCGAAATCCTTCAGAACAACTGCAGACTGACGACAATTCAATTTCAACAAGCGGAAACTGAAGGACAAAATTACAAGGGACACCTTCATTATAGATCAGATCAGAAAATAAGTTGGAGACACTACGTGGCATGACGGGGAAAACCTGTATGGAAGAACATTGGAACTAACTCTCTGAAGGGGCTGTTCAAAGAAATGTGCGCAACAGTTCTAGGAAGAAAGAAGAGACAAGACAAGAAAGGTCTCTAAACGGATCCCTGGAAGCTAATAGAAGAGAGGAGGATGGTGAAAGAGAAGATGACTCAACGCAGAGATGGGCAACAGAAGAAGTTATTTTCAATGCACACTGCACTTAATAAAAAAGTGAAGAAGAGTACTAAGAGAGACAAAAGACAATTCTACGACACACTAGCAACTGAAGTAGAACAGGTAGCAGGTAAAAGGGAACTCAGAACAGTATATCAGATAACCAGGTCTCTATCCGGAAAGAGATCAACCCAGATGGTGAAACCAATAATAGATCTTCAAGGGAACCTAATTACCAATGAGGAGAAACAAATAAACCAATGAATGGACTGTTCACTTTAAAGGACTCTTTGATCGACCACCAAAAGCACGCACAGAACTGCCTGCTAGTGTACATCAATCTTTCGGCGAAAATAGGAATTCTTCATGCGATCAAGCTACTGAATTCCGGATGGGAAGGCAGCAGGACCAGATGAACTTCCCCCACCTGAAGCACTAAAAATGGACCCAGAGACTGCCGCAGATATTCTCACACCATTATTGCAAAAGATTTGGAAGGAAGGAAAGGAGCCTGAGGATTTCAAGAAAGGCTGGCCACCTTGTCAAGCCACCGAAGTAGGGTGACTTACGCCCCTGCAAGAAGTGGCGTGGAATTATGCTCTTGTCCACGCCAAGTAAAATACTAAGTCGCGTCATGACGAAGAGAATAAAGGATGCACTGGATAAATAACTTTGCCCGGAACAAGCTGGATTCATGAAAGGCAAATCAGTTGTTCATCAAATTGCTACTCTACACATCGTCATAAAAAAGGCGTAGAATGGCAGTCAAATCTCTATCTTAACTTGATCGACTTCAAAAAGGTCTTCGATAGACAGCAGTGATTGAGAAGTTATTTGGAAACAGCCTTAGCACTACGGCGTACAGTGCCCAAGTCTTTATTATCCTCACCCAACAGCTAGCTATATGATAATGCCACATGTCAGGTGATCCACATCGGAAAACTCAACGAGGCGTTCGAAGTCCATACAGGGGTAAGACAAGCTGGCTGCCTATTACCACTTTTGAAATTCCTAATTCTGATGGAGTGGATCATTTGTCAGACTGTGCGATGGGAGTGAGAAGAAAGGAACACATTGAGTCAACAAGAAAACTCTAGAAGATTTGGACTTCACAGATGATATATGTCTAGTGTCACACAAAATCGAAGACTTACGAGCGAAAACCAACAAACTGGCTGAAGAGGCTGACAGCAAAGACAAGAGTGCAGGTGAATAAAGATGAGATGGAGGTGATGAAGATAGCTACACACCACCACCAACAACAACCAACACCGCTCACCAGAGATTTGACAGAGGTCACCTCCTTCACTTATCTAGGAGGCACGGTTTCAACCACAGACACCTTAGGCGCTGAAGAGGAAAGATACACCTTCATCTGCCTGAAACTAGTTTGGAAATCTCCTGCACTCAGTCAGCCAGCATAAATCACAAGATTCGCATTTTCAACACAAATGTGAAGTCAGTTAATCCTTATGTACGTGTCAGAAACTTGTTCAGCGTGTCAGTCACGAAAACGATTTCCAACGGATTGCTGCAGACTTTAATCAACAGCTGCCTGCTTCGCTAGCAGAAAGAATTAGTAACAAGAAACTCTGGCAACAGGAAAACCAAGAGCCGATTGCTCAACGAATATGCAGTAGAAAATGGAGATGGATCGGGCATATGCCACTGAGGATGCCATCGAATGAAATCACGCGCCAGGCCGTCTCTCAAGTCAAGTCCTAAAGGGAAGTGCCAAGTAGGTCGTAAGTACTAGGGTGACATAGAGGCGATTGTGTGGTGAAGGGAAGATGACAGATCATGTGCAATCAGGAACCCACCTGAAGAGGACGGCAGAGAACACAACAAAGTGGAGAGGTGTTGTTGAAACTCTATTCCACTAGGAACCCAAGGTAGTAATAATAATAAAGCTTGCTTATGAAAATAGTTCGTTCTTCATAAGTTCTTCAAAGTCAAACTGTTCTACATAATTCTAATGACTTCTAAGAAAACTTTTGAGTACATCTTAGGAGCACTGTGTTGATTATTTTGTGAAACATTTCTTTTGTTCTCGTACATTTTTAAGTCTCCGAAATTCAGGTTTACACTGAAAGCTGTGAATAGAATTCTTATATGAATGACAGCTATCAGCATTCTCTATTGCCACTGAAACGGATGCCTGATAAAGGAATGTTTCAGAAGCCAGATTGTAAGGATATGATGTTTCAAGTTTGATCGCGAACTGATGTCATTTAGAAAACCGTTGGAAACCAGTGAGTTACGGAGAGCGGTCTCGTCCCACCTTGGGACCCTTCATCATTGCCCACTGATGATCCCACCAGAAATCGAATCAAGCACCTTCAAGTTACTACGTCAAGCTCGTTGACGGTCCAGCCAATTAGGCCGGAACCCAATGGCCCATCAATTCTAAATTCTATCATTTCACGACTTTAGTTTGACCGCCAACCAATTTCATCGGTGAGTATATTTACATTCACATCCGACCTGTTGACCCTCACTGGATGTTACCTCTTACTAGAACCCCGGATAACTTCATCCTCTAACCAGTCACTAGCGAGTATCAAATTATTTTCAACAGTTGGTTTGTAGACATTTCATATGTTTCAAGTTTTATGACGGATTGCTGTATCAGCTATCATTGGCTGGCAGTCAAGCTGAAACTGCAAATTGACAGTAGTTAGAATTCATAGACTATTGAATTCTGGCCTAAATCTGTGGATGACCAGCGAGCTAGCTTGACCCAGTAACCTGAAGGTCCTGAGTTCGATCTCTATTGGGATCGTGGGTGCGTAGTGATGAAGAGTCCCAAGCTGACTGAGGAGATATTTGGTTGATATTGAAGTGGATGACCATTTTTCCACATGCTTTCAGGGATGATATCTCTTTATGTTTATTATAAAACCAGACTCATAAAGTTCATTGATGTCGATCTCTCTAAGAGGTCACTGAACAGGTAAGGCAAATCTTCAAACGAACACCAGAGAATATCCAAAAATTAGTACTGCATGCAATTCACTTCACTTCTACTGTTGTAATTAACTTCTGGCTGCTATCATGTAAAATGAAATATTTTCGACTTTGATGATGACGCCAAATTTTGATATGCCTTGATATGACTGGCTCAAATAATGTTACTGCAATTAGGCTTCAGTACGAATAGACAGGAAGTAGCCCATCCGAAGCTTATAACTACCTCTGAACCCACGAAAATAATGATAGAAGACAAACTGGTCCAAGTAGGTGATAAAGGTCAGACTATATTATACAAAACTTCTACCGGAACAGGCTGGATTCAGGAGAAACAAGTCATGCATTGATCAGATCGCCACATTACGGATCATCATTGAACAAAGCTTGGAATGGCAGTCACCTCTCTCTCTCAACTTCATCGACTTTGAAAAGGCCTTCGATAGCGTCGATCGAGAGGTGCTGTGGAAACTACTTCGCTACTACGGTGTGCCACCGACAATTATACATCTCATCCAACAGCTATACGACAATGCTGTGTGCCAAGTAATCCACAACGGGAAACTTACGGAATCCTTCGAAGTGAGGACAGGAGTGAGACAAGCTGGCTGCCTACTATCGCCAATGATTTTCCTGATTGCAGTAGACTGGATAATGCGACAAACAGCGGGCAATGAGGAAACAGGCATAAAATGGACCCACGCAAAAAACTTGGAGGATCTAGACTTCGACGATGATATATGTCTGATTTCCCACAAACTGGAAGATATGCAAGCGAAAAGCAACAAGTTGGCAGAAGAAGCATCAAAGATGGGACTCCAGGTGAACATAGATAAAACAGAGGTGATGAAGATTCCTGGGCAACACCACCAACAGCAACAACAACAACAGCAGACAACAATCAGCATAAATGGGAGGAACCTGAAAGAAACTACCTTCTTTACCTACCTGGGAAGCATCGTTTCAACTACACGCCGACGGAACTGAGGAGGATATCAAAGCAAGAATCAGAAAAGCAACACAAGCTTTCACTACTCTCAAGTCTGTGTGGAGGTCAACAGCACTCACCATCAAAAATAAGATCCGGATTTTCAACTCCAGTGTGGAGTCAGTGCTACTATACGGATCAGAGACTTGGCGCGTCATAAAGAGCATCTCAAACAAACTACAGACCTTCGTCAACAGTTGTCTTCGCTCAATACTCAAGATCAGATGACCAGAAAAGATCAGCAACAGGGAGGGATCTCTGGGAGCGAACCAACCAGGAACCGATTGTGAAACAAATAGGCAGGAAGAAATGGAGATAGATTGGCCATACTCTGGGGAAACCATCAAGTGACATCACAAGGCAGGCCATCGCTTGAGTGGAACCCGAAAGGGAAGCGGCGAGTTGGTCGTCAGTGCAAGGGTGGCTTGGAGGAGGTCATATGAAGAGGAGATGAGAGCGTGTGGGCAGACTTGGAGCCAGGTGAAGACTCTAGGAGAGGACCGAATGCAATGAAGACGCACGGCTGAAGCCCTATATTCCTCTAGGAATTAAAGGAAACAATAATAATATATTATACAAAATTTCATTATATCCAAATATTACGTGCTTTGGAAATTTAAGCCAATAAATATTTGGTTGAACTGGTTCCATTAGTTCAGACTTTAATGTCGTCTAATCTCATTATATAACATATATATGCTGCCTTGGCCCGATGCTTTAAATTTGTCCAAACTGGTTCAAGCTGCTTTTAAGACTGAGCAAATCAGGGAGTATATAACATTATCACTAAGAAAAAGTAGCATAAATTTGCGATAATAACTTTGTTTAACCAGATTTAACCACTCTCCACCAATAAACCAATTTCTATATATATGTAGAAGCATTGTTTCTATAAGGGTTGGTTGTGGAATATATATTAGTAGCTGTCAAACAGTGACTTTACTCTCCAGTATTCATCTGTATACTACTGATAATCATGAAAAGACATATTCAGACTGTAAATAAACAAATACTCAGATGAGTAAATAGGACGATTAGATGGAGATAATGAGAAATTCTGCAACATGTTGATGAACAGATGCTGTAGTTATTATTTCAGTCTTCAAAAAAAAAACACTATCTCCTCGATACAGACTTTTGGTATTAGTGATATATATAGACAGCCAATATATTCCTGTCTCTTGTGTCAATCATCTCCAAGAAATAAGATGGAAATTAGATGGAAAATGGCAAAAAGTATCTAGGGACAGTGAAAGCAAGTAAAAAAAAGCCAAAAATCAATATTAGAAGGAAAGAATACATGGGTTTTTCTTCTTCATGTATATATATATATATATTAATAGACGTTGTGACTTGCAGACTGTCACTTATTTCGTCTTTGTCTCAATGAATTAGACAAGAATAGGAGAGATAACTAAGTAACTAATTAAAATGTATTAGTAATTGTTTTCGTTCTTGTTGTTGTTGTGTTTTTTTGAACGACGTCATATACATATCTAAGTCGTTCGTCTCTACACCTTCCATTTTTCCTAATGAAACAGTGCAAAAATGTGTTAGATAACTTGCACCTTTGCTGCATCTTTCATTTTGCTGGATATATTATACCACGAGTTCTACTGTTTAGTATATGGAGCCTTCATGTGAATGCTAAAATTCACTAATTGAATGAAAAGATATGAAAAGAAGTGGCTGAACAAAGATGATGTGAGGGGGTATACACCCAAAAGCTTTGTATAAAAATACCCAAGTACTCCAGACATATTATTTGGTCATCGGTTCGAATCTAATTGTCATCATGTTATTATATTATGAAGTTCTATGCTCGTATGTTGGTCCATTGTATCGGTGGTTCAAGGTAAGAATGCGTACCAAACACGCCTCACGTGGTCCTGGGTTCGATTCCCGCCCGACGCACTTCTCAGCCCCTTTAAGCCGGTATTAACCCCGGTAAAGATGTAAGACTGGGCAGGAGACTAGCAACTCAATTCTTTATTACCCAAAATTGCTACTGTAACTTCGAAACTGAAGCTTGAAGCTTTCTGATCCATTTGGAAAGCAAAAGAATGAGGGGAAGAAGAAGTTGATTCAGCAGTCCTTTTGTTGAAACCAGGCCATTCGTTGTTGGATGCATTTCATCACTGAAAAGTGAAGAAAAACTAGAAAATCCAGTGCTGTAAGGAATAAATGGAAAGCAGTGGACAAGAAAAATTATCATATTTCGTGGTCTTAAGAAAAATACTTTTAAGAATATGTATGCATTTAAGGCAAATAATGAAATGAAAAGTTTTAATAGACAGTCAAAAAGCACAGCTGTAATTTTCAAAAATATAATCGAATAATTCCACCTATTTACGTAATATTCTGGTACAGGTTATTTTGTTTACAGGATTTCATCATGAGCTGGTATTGGTTAGAGAACTATAGGAAAACCCGGGAGTACTGGGCAGCTGTCTCGTGCTAGTTTGGAATTCTTCATCAGTACGCACCCTCCTGGGTTCGAACTCAGGAACTTCTGGTTACAAGGCAAGCTCGTATGCCATTAAGCCACTGGGACCCGATCCAATGGCCCATGAATTCTAGCTCCTGCCAACTCACATTATAGCACAACCGCTAGCCAATGTCTTCGGCGAGTATTTGTCCTGACACCCGACCTGCTGCACCCTACTGGTCACGACTTCTCACTGGAACCCCAGGTAAATAACTACCTGAATAGGGCCAGTCACCAGTGAGCATCTCATTGTTATTCAAGTATTGGTTTGTAGGGATTGGGTTGATTGTGTTAAAAGCAATAGTTTCCATGAAAATCTTGCAGTTATAGGTTGAACTTTTTCTAGTATCTGATTTCATAAATCCGATTCAGAAGTAATTCGTTAGTTCTACCCCTAGTGAGATCATGGGTACGTACTGTGCAGAGTCTCAAATAAGGAATAAATATCTGTTCAGTACTGGCTGGCCTCTAATGGTACTGTAACTGAAGTCAGTGCGTGAATAATCTTGAATGAAATCACGGGTAATTAATTCATTTCAGTAATAAAACTGTAACGAGGTGGAAAACAGGTATCACTTTTAATCCCAATAATAGTATAATAATATAAATATTTTATTTTCATAATTGATACAAAGAAAGTACCTAAAGTTGGACTGATTTTAAGTGCAATATCATATAGGAGCCTTCATTAGTTTCGATATTTATCCCCTACTGAATGAATGTACTTCATAGACTTGTACCGTGTGCTACTGATAAGATTTTGTAAGTAGTATATAGTCTATGATGTCTTCTGAAAGATTATTGACCTTCGGAGTGACGGATTAAATGGAGAAGAGGAGAAATGAGAGGTCCTTGTGGAACAATATAGAAAGCGTGAAAGAGAGACAACACAAGCACAATACGAAAAACAATTTCAAATGGAGATTTCAATGTGAAGTTTCTGCATTTTTCCACAGCTGTACATCTTACCACGAAGTAGTTCTGTGTTCTGCCAGTGCATTTAATATCACTGCCACTTTCGAAGAGGAATACATCTGGAGATTCATGTGGGGTTTCGAAGTCGTTTACGCGTCAGTGGATGCCCATAGTCTGACAGCCGAGCCAGCAGTATTGGGGACGCTGCTGAGAGATCGGACAAAAGTTATCCCACAACAGTCCATGCCCTTTTGTTTATTAACTTTTTTCAAGCAGTTTACTTAACATATTAGGCTAAACTGACAGCCTAATGAGAAGGGATACTGGAGTAGTGAATTCTTCTGAACGCAAAGGGAAACATCTTGTTGATTCGACTTTTTTTTCAGAAATATAGTTGAATACATTATCAGATTCCATTTCTACTAATCTTTAGGCACTATCCGTTATATTATTTTAATCAGTTAGCTTTTCCAGTTTCAATTTGATATACTGTTCACTTGAGATGTACACAATTTCAAAAATTAAGAAACATCTCATACATAAGATACTGAACGGACAAAGTATTACTCTTAAACGTAACTATACCTTATCGTAATGACCGAAAAAACTCTCTCTATCGTTAGAATAAAATAAAATCCATGCAATGACAATTGTCACTGGTTTTGTTTCAAGCTAACGCATCAACTCACATTCTAAAGTATCCAGTTTGATCATAAGCTGGCTTAAGCTATAGGATCATTAAAAACCGTGGTGTTTTGAACAGTTGTCTCTTCCTAGTTTGAGACTCTTCAGCAGTACGCACCCATGACCTCACTAGGAATTCAACCCAGGACCTTCATTTAACAAATCGAGTTGCTTTACCATTTAGCCAATGAGATGCAATCACATGTTCCTCAGCCGCAAGGCAATTCTGATTTGTTCTCCAGCTTAAGTCAGTTCTTATTCAGTCTTGAAGTCAACGAAATCCTTACAAAGGAACACCTGAGAACTAATCTAGTGCTCACTGGTGACTGATTACATGATGAAATCGCATGGAATTCAAGTAAGCAGTCGAGACCAAAGGCGTCCACAAAGTTGAGCCTAAAGATAAATACTCACCGATGACCTTCGCTGGTAGTCACGTTATATATAGTGAATTGGCAGAAGTTAGTCTTCACGTGCCATTTAATGCCATTCCAGTGGTCAATGCTCTCATCTTGTAACCTGGTTTGGATTCCTGATGGATTGATGGGTGCGTAGTGCTGAAGAGTCTCGAACTAGGAAGAGACAGCTGTTCAGAACGTACTGGTTCTCTAGCTGAAGTCACTTTGTGATTTAACTTCAAATCATTCACGTCTCTGCTGAACAATATTTGAAAAATTTACAGGTAATTCTAATCTTTATTCTCTTGGTTAACGTGGAAAAGTAAATAATTTATTTTCTTTTAACTTCTCGAAACTTCTTCCCCAACTCGAGTTTTAATGAATTTCACATAATTTCGTCACTCCTCTAAAATATAACAACAGAAATGTAGGATTGTATACATCTTGCAGTTCAAATTCCATATCATATATATATATATATATATAATATAAAGTTTCAATATGATGAGTCAATTTTCAATACCTCCCATTTATTTCTTATTGAAACATTTAACGCCCATTCAGTTTACATATAAATATTTTTTTAAATATTTGATTTACGTGTACCCATGAGGTTACTATAGTTTTAGTGAAGGATGTATATAATTAATGTTTTGTAATTATAAGGAAAATATCAATCATAGCTGTAGAGTGTTGTGTATATAATCTTTGTGAAAAAAGAGAAATACAGCCAAGATATTTCAACTTTGGAAATAAAGTGAAACAATAATGCTCAGAAGTGACTTCAATTTATACCATATTAGATAAGTTTATTTCAATATATCACACAGTGATGAAGCGGTATTAACAATTGGATGACAAGGTTTTGAGCATCAGTTATTGCCACTCATAATCACATCAGTTTAGTCACACACTTTCACAATTTGTCTTGTATATATTTTCTCTTTGTCCAAATTCTTCTTGTTGCTTGTTGCCACTTTCCGTATCTCCGGTATAGGCGTGTTGCCTCATTTTGATTGCAAGTGTGGGGTGCTGAATCGAAAAACAAAGATTCAGTGATTAAACTCTCCCTGTCTCCGCCTAACTATATTACCCTTTAAATACTTTCACCCTGTCCTACTCTATTGTGTGACTACATGTGAGCGAATGCAGTGCAATAGCTGAGCTCTGTTTTTTTCTAGGTGATTTAACTTAGCAGGGTCAATTATTCTAGGTCTAGCTAAAACTTTACGTTCCCATAATCCAGTTAACACCGGTCTACTAGTATGATCTATGTAATTGACCTCACTAACAGTCATTACATGGTATTTAATAAATTATATTATTTTTCTTAATTGGATCTAATGGGTCGTTAAACTGACAAAGTTTACCTCTGAGAGAGTTGGTTGGTTGGTTCAGATCCCACTCTAATCCCAGGTTCATTGAGATTTCTAAGTAAGGCCTCTCATAGAGCAGGATACTAGCCGGACCCTCAGATCGAAGCAAGTAGCCGGCGTCAGGAGTTGCATCCTCACAGTTGCTGGTGTCCAAAAGCAGGTTCATAAGCTATTCGATTAGTTGGGATTCTGGAGGCCAAGTGTAGTATAGGTTTAGAATCACAGTTTCTCAGCTTATCTAAATCAATCCGGCCTTATATACCAAACATTCGCACTTACTCATTCTTTTTTGTGAGGAACATTTCTGTCTATCACGTTAGGGCATCACACGGTTTCACAATTTGTCTTTCTGTATCTCCAGCTTCCATTTGTTTTTCGTGTACACTTTCCATATCTCCAGTATAAGCGTTGCGTCACGATGAATCGATAAACAAAGCTTCAGTGATTAACCTCTCTCTCCATCTAACTACATTACTTTTTACTAGTATTGGATTGTAGGGATTTTGTTTAATTGGTCAGAGGATTTCATCATGAGTTGACATCAGTTAGAAAACAATTGTAAAACCACCGGGGAGTACTGGACAACCAGCTGTTTCGTCCTGGTTTGGGATTCTTCATTAGTATACACCCACTGAAGTTCGAAGCCAGGACCTTCTGGTAACAAAGCAAGCTAGCTCGTAGACCATTAAGTCACTGGGACCAGCCGATCCAATGGCCAGTTCATGAATTCTAACTTCTGCCGATTCATGACACAGCGCGACCACTTTACTTTTTAATACTCTCACCCTGTCCCACACTATTGTGTGATTATATGCAAGTGAATGCACTCCAATGGCTGAGCCTTTTCAAGGTTATTTAACTTGACAGGTTCACTTATTCTAGGCCTAGCTAAATTTTTATGTTCCAATAATCTAGTTGACTCCAGTCTACTAGTTAGACTTCACAGTCATCATTACATGGTATTTGGTGAATTGGATTATTTTTCTTAATTGGATCTATTGGGTGCTTAAGTCGATAAAGTTTATCTCTGAGAGAGATGGTTGGTTGGTTTAAATACCACGCTACTAATTCCAGCCTCATTGACAATCCTACGTAAGGCCTCTGACGTTCCTTCTTTATACGGCAGCACTACAGAGGCTTTAAATTCTCTATTATTTTCGTTATTTTCATCACTTTTATTGCTAGTCTTAGTTTTTCTATGGTTCTTCATATATTTCTGAATAAATTCTGGTGGGTAGTTAGTTATTCACTAGTAATATTTCCTTTATTTGTTTGATTTCATTATTTAAATCTTCTGGCCTACTAGTTAGGCTCTTGTTCTGATTATAAAGACATTTAACTAAACCTATCTTCAGCGATTCTGGAAGGAAAGTGGCATCAAGCAACAAAGAAAAGTAGGAGAGAAAGAAAGAAAAAAATATATAAGACAAATTGTGAAACCATCTGACTAAACTGTTATGAATATGAGTGGTTCGAAACCTTGTCATCCAGTTGTTAATACTGCGTCATCACTGTGTGATATATTAAAATAAACTTATCTAATGTGGAATTACATTCTACCACCGAAGTGCCCGAGTTCTATACTTACATTAACTTCAATTTATTGACTGGAAAGTATTAATGAGTATCAGTTTAAACGCTTACAGGTCATGTGAAATACAGAAATATTATTGATTTCGCATAATTTATTATTATTGTTATTATTATTCCCCTGGGTTCTGAGTGAAACATAATTAATTCTTCAACAGTACATCTGTATTCCACTTTATTCCAAGAAGTTCTTTTTTAGCTGACTGCATAATTGCCTATTAGCTTTCATTTCTTCCTGACACGACCTGCTCTATGTCACTGTCGCAGTTACTTACGGTCAACTCGTCGTTTACCATTTGGGCTTTATATTTAGTTATAGCTCTTTATTTTAGTATATTGAGTAAATGAATTTCCTAAATCCAACTGGAAGGGGTTTCAGACAATGACTTTATATCAATTTAAGTGGTAATAAAGTAAAGTGAATATGAAATTATTTTTATGCTGATAGCAGATGACTTTCCTATTATTGTTAAATATCCAGAATAATAACGCAGAAGTATTTATGACATCCTGAATGTACTACTCCAAGACTTATAGTAGTTTTATGTTACATTTGACTGAACGTAAAGAATACTAAAATCATCGTCTGTTATGTGTTCAATTCAATTTTAATTTTTCCAAGTGAAGACGGAATCGTACTGTCTTTGGAAAGTTGTTCTTCACTTTGTAGATTACTTTGAAGGAGGCGTTTGTTGAGATGGAATGACCAGTGGTGAAGAGATGTTCAATTATTGCACTCCTTATGCAGCCACGCTGGATAGTGTTCTTTGATCCTTTTTGACAGGATACGCATTGAACGACCGATGTACCTGGCTCCACAGCAACAGGTGAACTGATATATACACATAGAAGTGGCCAGGTTTGGGATCTTGTCTTTTGGGCTTCTGCAGATCAGCGGGCGACTAGAGAACACTACTCTTCTTAAAGACGTGGAGATTCTTCTTCTAAGGACGTCACTAAGTAGGTCTCCCTTGAATTCGAGGTCCATATAAAGTATCTATTTTGGCGCAGATGCTGTCATGGAACATGGAACGGCCAACTGACAAGCTTCTACAGCTGGGTACCAATCAGTCGGAAAAGAAACTTAATTAGATCTCTTGCCACTCGCGTCCGACGCATCTGCAGCTCTGATACCATGGAAGATGAACTAAAATTCCTGAAAGAAACCTTCATACAAAACGGTTACCCATCAAGATTCGTGGACAAAAACATCAAACAAAAAATCCAAAAGCAAGAAACAGCATCTGTGCCAAGATAGATACTTTATATGAACCTCTACTTCATAGGAGACCTACTCATTGACGTTCTTAGAAGAATCTCCACCTCTTTAAGAAGAACTTTCTTTGCGGCAACATTGAGAGTAGTGTTCTCTAGTCGCCCGCTGATCTGCAGAAGCCCAAAAGACAAGATCCCACACCTGGCCACTTCTATGTGTATATATCAGTTCACCTGTTGCTGTGGAGCCTGGTACATCGATCGTTCGATGCAAATCCTGTCAAAAAGGATCAAAGAACACTATGCGGCGTGGCTGTAGAAAGGAAGTAATGGCTGCATAAGGAGTGCAATAATAGAACACCTCGTCAACACTGGTTTTCCAAGTGACTCGTCGGAATGAAATGTTCAGCCAATGTTGACATTCTCGCTCCTGGTACGGACACTTCGATAATGTCTGAGGAATCAAACTAATGCATTTTGATAGATAGTGACTAACAGTGAAATCCGAGATATGCATTGTTTTTACTATCTGGGACTCGTCAGCTTGATGTTCCTGCAGTCCCAGTGGGTGATTGTGTTCACCACTGGGACTCGAACCCAGGATAAGTCGTTTCAGACACCAAGTGGTTATCCACTAGACCACTGTGAGTCTTGCATCGCAGGGATATTCAGCTCATGAGTTATAAATTGAACAAAGTACGTGTACCGGAATTCACTGCTAGTCAGCATCCACCAAATCGTGTATGGTAGTCGTTTTCTTAATCGAATCAGTTAAATTGCTTGAGCGACGTTGTGTATGTGTGTGGTTTTACAACTACCAATTCGACCATTTCTTCATATACCAGGATATGCATTTAATACCTACCGAAAAGGAATGTTTTAATGTGGTGTGCACTAATTAAGAACAGATATATAAGTAGCATATTGAGGAGTATCTTCAGGGAAGCAATGATAATTTGTGCATCACTAAACAATTGTTTGAACCTCTATAGTTGTCATTCTTTGTGGATCAAACACTTTGGATGATATCAAAAGAGCACTAAATAAAGGCTGCAACGTCGGAGTTTTCATCAAAACATCGGATACACTACAAAGCAAGCTTGTTCATGTGAAAGTTCAAATTCTGAAGGATTCACAATCTAACTGTGTCTACAAGAAATGCTTAGAATGTGATGAAATATGCATTAGATAAAATCTAACGACAAATCAACATTAGAAGAAAAAACGCTGTAGAGTCTCTGTTCCACCACCGAGAATTGCAATGGAACTAGAAAAGCCTTAAACTCATCAGCCATAGGTCTACAGAATTAGTTTTGACAATATTGAAATTATCCAGACAAAATTCCGAGTATCACAAGGAGCGTCTCATATCAGAAACAGTCCAGATTATCTGAATAGCATTGATGGATCAGGACAGAATTTGACCTGGTTCATACATTTCCCCCAAGTATGAAATGACAAAATCAAGACAAATATTGTAATCAGTTTTTAGTTTGCAGGCATTTAATTTGATTGTTCAAAGGATTTCATAATGAGTTGACATCGGTTAGCGAACTACTGGAAAACCAGAGAGTACCGGACAGCCAGCTGTTTCGTCCTAGTTTTGGACACTTCATCAGTAGATACTCACCACAGGGGTTCGAACCCAGGACTTTCCAGTTACAAGGTGAGCTCGTAGACCATTAAGCCACTGGGACCCGATCCAATGGCCCATGACTTTAAATTTCTGCTAGTTCACGATATAACGCAACCATTAACCAGTGTCACTGGCGATTATCTGCACTCATACACGACCTGCTGTACCCCACTGGCCACGTCTCCTCACTATAACCCAGTTGCTAGTGAGCATCGGACTGATATCCAAGTGTATGTTTCCAGGGTTTTGATTGGATTGGTCGTAAATTTGGTAAGCCATTTCATTATCTAAGCATGTTTTGATTTTATAATTTCATCCATTTATCATATCCTACAATCTACATTTAGTTTGTCTTCTCTATCATGTGAAAAAATTACCCTATACTGAAGAACTATGATTAAGTTACCGTATATATGAGCTGAGATTTAATGAATTCCAGTCTGGTATTGCTTTGACAAAGCCATTAGCAGTATTGAATAGCAAAATGTCAGTAAGAAGCAATATCATTTTGCTTTTTCATTCATTGGGAAATACAAGGACTTTTATAATAACGATATTATCATTATAACTATTAGTGAATTGTGACATGAATATGAAGTTTATGACTTTCTAAATATACTACTGCCTTCACTAATCTTGTCCACTTCAATGTACATATATATATATATATATGTATGTGAAGTAAAACAATAGTTTATATTATAATAGGAACATTTTTTTCCCTGTGTATACACTTTTGTTCTTTTTGTTTTGCTCCTGACGTATGAATCGCCAAATACTTTTACATTCCGACAGATAGATAGAAGATATGTCAAAGAGTAACACCCTGCTTTTATAAAAGTATATACATGGGATAAATTCCCCTCAATTATACTGTTTATTTTCTTGCTTGCACCTTTTCTTGTTTTGTTTTTTTCACCTCAAACTCTTATTTGATATGCATTGGTTTGTTTTTGTGCACTATGACAGTTATCATTATTATAAATGTCTGCTTTATTATCTTACGGTTAGCTTTGTGTGTCGGTTATTTGGTCACTCTGAAACTGGATAATATAAACATATATATATATTCAAGTGGTTGGTATTCACTTAAAAGAATTCACTTTTAGTGAGAGTTTATCATCTTTTTTTATCATATTATCATACTTTTCCAACTATCGCTGTGTTTATCTGAAATCTTATCACTTATTTTTGCGCTAAGTGCTTTATTGAAATACCTTTGTGATACCTATTACTGCTGTTATTTTGCTGCACCCACAGAGATTGCAAGAAGTGCATTTTCTTCTCTTGTTTAGTTTTAGATTCATTTGAAAGCACCTGAATGTCGTCTTTTTGAACTACAAGTCTTATACTATTATTAATCCTAAGAATTCTGAGTGTGACATGCAGCTCCAGTGAAACATTTTTCGATTTCATCTTGTTTTCTACCCCTCATTTTCAGCTGACTCCACGATTATCCAAAAGCTTTCGATTCTTCCTCGCAGAATATCCTTCATGTCATACTCAAATCAATATTCAGCTCTTCAAGGAAACGGTAAAGAATAGACACCGCAGTCAATCAGATCGCTCAGCATTATAAATGGATGTTTTTCATAATCTTCGTTGAATGTTTCATCCTCATTCAAGTTTAAGGTTTGAGTAGGATTAAGGTAGGCTTATGATTAAGGTTAGAGTGGAACTTGCAATGGATATTACGAAAAGCATGCATTTGTTATTCTGAGAGATCTGATTGGTCACCTCAAGGTCGTTTGACTGGTGCGTCCATTCCTTACTGCTTCCTTCTTGTTTACCATTCAGGTCCAACTAAATGATTTGCCTTGCACTTGATGTCGGTTTGTTACTAGAGTTTCCTGTTACTAATGCTTCCTGGCCATTTGATTTTTAGTATGCAGCCAGAGTAGGGGACAGCTGTTGATGAAAGTCTACGGTTACCTTTTCGTAATGCTTTTCCTGATGTATCGATTCTCTGAACGATATAGAAGAAATGACTTGATATTGAAGTTAAAACTCTGGCTTTTTTCCCTTATGCTGAATACTGTAGATCTTCACACCGATTTCAGAGAAATAAAGACGTGTCTTACATTCCTAATCTTGGTTGCCTTTGACGTCCTCATCACTGCTGCCTGTAGAAGTAAGTGAAGCAGCCACATTTCAATACCCAACCCTTAGTATCCCTTTCGTTGAAGTTTGAAGGCAACTTTTATCTTCTTTTATTTGTTTTATGAAAACTTGTATGTAAAAAGTAGTAATGGATCTGTGAAAGTTTCAACGAAAAAATAGTCTTTTCGTAGAAATTCACATTACAGTTTCACTTTGAAGTAGACTAAATCTGCTGTTGATAGAAAAAATCAATATATAATACTGCTATAAGCTGAATAGCATAATTTTGTATGATTCGGTTCCTTTTCTACGTTTTTTCTACTGAGCAGAACTCCACATAGAAGTCATAGTCTTATAAAATAGCTAGGAGTGCCCTAAAACTTTATCAACTCCATGCAGCAGCTATATGAAGATTCCACTTGCCAAATGACTTATAACAGAAAACTCATAGAAGCCATTCAAGTGAAGAGAGAAGTTAAATAAGGCTGCCAAGTATCGCCGATGATATTCTTAATTGTAGTGGGCTGGATTAAGAGTCAGACTGCGGCAAGTGAGAAGGCAGGAATACACCAAATCTACAAGAAGACTCTAGATGATCTGGACTTCATGAACGACTTATTCCTAATGTCACGCAAACTCGAAGATCTATAGGCGGAAGCCATCAAGTTGGCAGGAGAAACAGAAAAAATGGGACTTCAAGTAAAGATAGAGAAGACAGAGGTGATGTAGATTTTTAACTAACGACGACCACCACCATCAGTCACCATCAATGGGAGAAATCTAAAGAAGGTTGCCTCTTTCACTTATCCAGGCAACACCTTTCCAACTACAGGCGGGACTCGAACAGCAAGATAGATCTTCATTACTCTGAAATCAACCTGAAAACTTACTGCGCCAAGCATAAAGAACAAAATTCGGGTTTTCAACAATAATGTCAAGTCGATTCTTTTATTCTCTATTTCCAACAGGCTTTAGGCTTTTATCAGCGACTGCGTTCATTGCATACTGTAGATCAGATGACCGGAAAGGATAAGCGATAGAAAACTCTGGCAACGACCTAAGCAAGAACCTATTGTTCAACAAATATACTGAAGACAATGGGGATGGACTTGGTATATGGTGTGGAAACAGTTTATTGGCAGAGCGCGCCAGTCCCTAGAGTGATACCTGAAAGGAAAACCATGAGTTTGATGTCTGTCTGAGGTTGGAGTGGAGATGAAAACCAATGGACAACCGTGGAGCCAGCTGAAGAGGACTACAAAAAATGGGTGAAATCACGATATGACGCTGTAGCCATATTTTGCACTCTGAACCCAAGGAAATAGTCATAATGAGTGAATTGGTGACGTGAACACTAAAATGGTACAGGATGAAACTAGATACTTATAATTAATTTGAATTCCTACTCCTGATTATGGTGAATGTTCTATAACATACATGGAGGCGAATACCTAATAACATACAAGAAAGCATTCTGGAGTGGTTTTAAATAAGTGAGTTACGATTGTTAGGTCAAAAATAATAATAGATAGTGGTGGTGCGATAGAATGCACAGTAATATAGTTAGTCGAGCAATTTTTACTGGGTTAAGGTGAAAGTAACCGCAGTGTCCTTTCAAATACACAGTCTGAGTTGAAACGGTTTGGTTGCTATGGTTTCAGCTCAGATTAGTCAAGATGGATGTTTTTACCTTTTGATATTAGCAGAGACAGTTAAAATATCCAATTCCCGTCTTGATTAGATTTGATAAAGGGTTATTGCACCATCACTGAGCTGGGAATCTGCGAATTGAAGGCTTCAAGAAATATAGTCACAGAATCAAATAGATGTCAGTCTCTTCACCTTTCTAATGTACTTGTTCTGATAGGTAAATGTGAACTTATAAAGGCGTTCGCAGGCGACTTGTGATGAGTATCTGTCCATTGTCAGTTGATAATAAGTACAAGTAGCTCTGTACGCAGAAATAAGGTTGGCACCTGGTAAGAGCGACTCAGCTGTATGTCATTTTTTGTGATACACTGTCAACTTTGAAAGTGAAATCAGTAAGGACTGGTTTTTTCTCAGTCTTAAAGACACTGTGTTCATCACCATAGTTTATGTCGTACCGACCTATTGATTTCTTTGGATAACAGATCCGAGATTAGACCAGATTCAGTGTAAAATCACAAGAAATGTAAGTTTCAGTGTTCTATATATCCTTCACGACTCACTTTCATTTTAAACAGAAGGTTTTAAGCCAGCCGCCTACAGAATCCCAAATAGAAACTTTGAGCGCTGTTCAATAATAAACATGATTCTTCGACTTTAATTCTGTATATCCCATTGATTGACTGGATTGAAATATTCGGTCTCTGTTGACTTGTCAGATGCTGGTACGGACGCTTTGACAGTGTCTGACGATTAGCACTGATGCTATTTTGTGAATGGTGGCTAGCAATGGGATTCGAGATATGTAATTCGTCCCATTTCAGCCTCACCACTGGAGATACAGGCACATCCAGCTAACGAGTCCTGAACAGGATAAAACGCGCATACCGGATTGCACTGCTAGTCACCATACGTCTGATGACAACAAATAAATCCTCAGATATTGTCAAAAAATCCAAGCTAGGAGCCGAACACTTCGGTTACTTCGGTCAGCTGGAAGAACAATACTTGTCTTAAGCAAAATAAATCCTAATATTAATGTTCAGAGTATAATATATATATATATGTTACGTAAATCGTAAACGAGATTCTGGAGATTTCCGTCTGTTTAAAATAAAAAATCCAGGAATTCGCCTTCCATTTCAAGTTCAGATGTCACTTTAAACTAGAGTTATCCTCTCTAGTCAATATTATCGTACTCTAATAT